>CM038793.1:25363827-25963827 GCA_021764765.1 Vicia sativa | reverse complement strand
GTAACACACAGAACCAAAAACCTTCAGATGACTAACACTTTTCTTCTCTCCAATCCACTTCTCTAAAGGAACAATCTCATTCAACTTCAGCGTTGGAAACCTATTAAGCACATATGCTGCAGTAGCAACAACTTCTGCTCATAAGTTGTGAGGAAGCTTATTCTCCTTTAGCATACTTCTCGTCATATCAAGCAAAGTACGATTTCTTCGTTCAGCAAGACCATTGTGTTGAGGAGTATAAGGAGCAGTAACCTCATGCTCAATTTCATTATCATCACAAAACTTCTGGAATTTTGTAGAGTTATACTCACCTCCACCATTCGTTCTAAGAATCTTTAACTTCTGACCACTTTGTTTCTTAGCCTTCACCTTGAACTTCTGGAATTTTGTAAACACCTCATTCTTAAACTTGATGAGTGTTACCCACGTCATTCTTGTGAAATCATCCACAAAAGACAAAAAAAAATACCTATTTCCTCCAAGTGAAGGTTTTGGAAATGGTCCACACACGTCAGAATGTACTACTCCCAGAGCATGTTTTGCTCTTGGGGTTACCTCTGATACAAATGGCAATCTGGGTTGCTTTCCTTTCATGCATACCTCACATGACTTCTCAGGCTTCACAATCTTCGGAATGCCACGTACGAGCTTCTTAGAACTTAGATGCCCTAAGATTCTACAGTTCAGATGCGCCAACCTCTTATGCCACATCTTACTATCTCTTTCAGAGCCTTCTGCACTAAGACACTCTGTTTTAGCTGTTTCCACATTCACCTTGAATGTTCTGTTGCATACCTGTTAAGATTGCCTAATCAACTTCTGATTGGAATCATATAATTTCAAGATATTGTTCTTCATAACAACTGAGAAACCTTTCTCAATGAGCTGACCCATATTCATTAGATTGGAATCATACATGAAATTCCTGGCAGCAGATACGTGATGTCACAGAGAATGTTATGACACACTATCTGACACTCTGTTAACAATTTACACAGTAAATATAAATAGCAGTAAAGAACACAATAAGTTGTTTACCCAGTTCGGTGTCTAACTACACCTACATCTCGGGGCTACCAAGCCAGGGAGGAAATTCACTATTAGTAGAATTAATTCAGGAATAAACCAACCAGTTTATCTCCTTCACTTAAAACCTACCCAATGCAACTTCAACCTAAGTCCTACTTAGATCAGAGTACCTACTCACTCCCCCTCAATCACAGCAATGATATCAACCTATTGACTAATTGAATTGTGAAGACACACTTCAATAAACTATCTTGATCTCGCTTCAAAGCTTTCAATCAAGAGACAAACACTCGTGCTTTAAAGCTTTGAGTGATAAACTACCCTTACAAACAAATCCTAGTCCAATGCACTTATCAATTGATAGTTGCTTGGCTCACAAGAGAAACTAGAATTACACAATACCAACTGTTATAAATCCTAACAGTACACAAATAACAAGTTGCTATCTCTTCAATACATTCCAAGGCGAAGACAAAAAGTTGAATTCCTTTTATAGAAGCGATCCTGAAACTTCGTTTGGGCTTCCATAAAGATAGCTAGGGTTCATTTAATTTAATCCTAAAAGATGGTCTTTTCAACAACCAATTTAGGTTTAATTAAGATTAACCTAGCAGCCACGTGAGCATGCTTTCTAATAACGGAAAAACAATATTTAGCTCAACAAACTTCCCGAAAATCTCGAAAAAGCAGTTCTGAGCAGAATGTCACCGAATGTCATAACATCATTATGACATCGATTTTTCTCGATTTCGACTGACTTTAGCTTCCAGTTGAAATGTCTTTTAACATCCTTAGCGGTAGGATTTATCTTCAATCTCGAATGTCATGACATTTATCATGACATTGCTAAAGCCTAGTTGTACCAAAATTAATGTCAACTTAAAACACTAACAAACTCCCCCTTTGGCACATTTTTGGCTAAAACTACTTAACCTATCAGAGTACATATGCAGCAGAAGACAAACTAGTTCTAAGCTTAAATAAACTAGAACCTAGAGATAAGATAAATTCTACCCATACAGAAATCCCACAATTCCCACAATTGTCCACATACAAAATTTTAAACAGGCCATACAATTCCCCAAAGTCCCGTGTCACACATTGCTCATAGTTTCCCACACAATGATTCTTCTCCCCCTTTTTAGCCATAAAGGGCCAAAGGAAACAATACAATTTCCCAACCTTTCAATCATAAAGAACCAGCACAAAAGTTATATCTCAGTTAAGGATTACAAGTCTGTAAAAAAAATGATTACAATCATTCAAAACAAAACAAAATACAGAACAGAAAACAATTGACAAAACAAACAAGGGGAAAAATCAACAAAAACAAGGACCATCACAGCAACAGATCAGTTGCTCTCCTTCCCTGACGAAGTATTGTGATCATCATCATTGTGAGCAACACCATCAGTAACTTTACCAGCTACCTCTTCAGCCTGAATCTTGAAGCCAGAACCTTGATCAGACTTTGCAGGTTCAGGAGCCTTCCTCTTCTTGGTAATTTGTGTCCTCTTGGGTTTTGTGTTACCAGTGGAAACTGATGATCTTTGGGTATTCCGTGCATGCTGATTCTCGGTCTTCTGAGAGTCAGTGGTCATTGAATGCTGAGGAGAGGCCTTCACAGGTTCAACATTCATGGCTGCAGCGATTGCCCTAATCTCAGCCATGGTAGGAGATGGACAGTCAGAGTCTTGGGATGAAGAGGATGAGGAAGACATGTTTCACTGAGAAAAGTTGAGGACCAGAGACCAAAAATGACAAAGCGTGTGAGAGTATCTTTTGGATGAAGAAGATATGATACTTTCAAATGAAAAGGCTATTATATGGAGGAGTCTTTTCATATTCTTGAACCTTATAAACATAGGAGGGAAATAATCAAATGACCCACTTATAATTAATAAAAAATTTCTTCCCTTCCTTGGAAGCAATTTTAATTGCTACAATTCCTCATACTGACAAATACCCAGTTTGCTCCTTAAATTTTCAAATTGACTAGCATCAAGAGCCTTAGTAAAAATGTCAGTCAGTTGAAGTTCAGTGACTACATGATCCAATTTAATCACTTTCTCCTCCACAAGGTCTCCGATGAAGTGATGTCTAATGTCAATGTGCTTAGTCCTACTGTGTTGTATAGGATTCTTTGAAATATTAATAGCACTCAGATTGTCACAGTACAATGTCATGACATCCTGTGTGACATTGTACTCAGACAACATCTGCTTCATCCAGACCATTTGAGAGCAACTGCTACCAGCTGCTATGTATTCAGCTTCAGCAGTGGACAAGGACACACAGTTTTGCTTCTTGCTGAACCAAGAAACAAGATTGTTTCCCAAGAAGAAGCATCCTCCAGAAGTACTTTTTCTGTCATCAGCACTACCAGCCCAGTCAGCATCACAATAACCAGATAAAATTGGTTCACACCCATGGGAATACAGGATACCATAATTGCAAGTTCCACACACATACTTCAGGATTCTTTTCACCTGGTTAATGTGACTTACTTTAGGTTTAGCTTGGTATCTTGCACATACCCCAACAGCAAATGCAATATCAGGTCTGCTGGCTGTTAGATACAACAAGCTTCCTATCATGCTTCTATATAAACTTTGATCTACCTTTTCACCACTTGTGTCCTTGGACAACTTCAAATGTGTGGGAGCAGGAGTCCTTTTATGGCTGGCATTCTCCATTCCAAACTTTTTGACAATATTCCTTGCATATTTGCTTTGTAAAAGGAATGTTGAGTCTTCCATCTGTGTGACTTGCAATCCAAGAAAGTAGGTCAACTCTCCCATAAGACTCATTTCAAACTCATCTTGCATTTGATTGGGAAAATGTTTTACCATTGACTCTGACATTCCACCAAATACTATGTCATCCACATAAATTTGAGCCACCATTATCTTTCCTCCTTCATTCTTGACAAAGAGAGTTTTATCCAAGCCTCCTTTTCTGTATCCTTTGTTTGTAAGGAACTTGGTTAGCCTTTCATACCAGGCTCTAGGAGCTTGCTTTAGACCATATAGGGCTTTCCTTAATTTGTAGACATGATCAGGGAAACTTGGATCCACAAATCCTTTAGGCTGTTCTACATATACTTCCTCATTTAAGTAGCCATTTAGGAAGGCACTTTTCACATCCATCTGAAATAATTTGAACTTCAGAATGCAAGCAACCCCTAGAAGAAGCCTGATTGATTCCAAGTCTAGCCACTGGTGCAAAAGTCTCATCAAAGTCAATCCCCTCAACCTGAGTGTAACCCTGAGCAACAAGTCTAGCTTTATTTCTGGTGACAGTCCCTTCTGCATCAAACTTGTTTTTGTAGATCCACTTTGTACCAATGATATTTGTTCCTTCTGGTCTAGGAACTAATTCCCATACTTCATGTTGCTTGAACTGGTTCAATTCATCTTGCATTGCTCCAATCCAGAATTCATCACATAAAGCTTCTTTAACATTTTTTGGCTCTATCTTTGACACGAAGCAAGAGTTTGAGACAGTTTCTCTGGACCTTGTAACAACACCCTTGGTTGGATCTCCAATGATGAGCTCCTTTGGATAATCTTTCTGAATTCTGATGGAAGGATCTTTGTTTGCTTCCTCTGGTTCAGATTTTGGTGAAGAAGGAATAGTTACATCTTCCTTATCAGGTACTTGAGGTGATGTCTCAAACCATGTCTCAACATCATATGTGACATTGTGTTCGTGATGATGATCATCAACAATGACATTAATAGACTCCATCATAACCTGGGTTCTGGAGTTAAATACCCTATATGCTCTGCTGTTAGTGGAGTATCCCAGAAAAATGCCTTCATCACTCTTAGAGTCCATTTTTCTCCTTTGATCACGATCTGTCAGAATATAGCATGCTACCAAACACATGGAAGTATTTCACAGTTGGTTTTCTTCCCTTCCATATTTCATACAGGGTGGAGGAAGTTCCCTTTCTTAAAGTGACCCTGTGTTGAACATAGCAAGCTATATTCATAGCTTCAGCCCAAAAATGAATAGGGAGTTTCTAAGCATGAATCATTGCTCTGGCAGATTCCTGTATAGTCCTATTCTTTCTTTCCACGACCCCATTTTGTTGAGGTGTTATAGGAGAAGAAAACTCATGATTAATTCCCTCTGAGGAGCAGAATTCATCAAATTTGCTGTTCTCAAACTCCTTTCCATGATCACTTCTTATTCTGACAATACAGCTTTCCTTCTCTCTTTGAAGTCTTTTGCATAACTCTTTAAAGACATCAAACACATCAGATTTTTCCTTGATGAAGTTTATCCAGGTAAATCTGGAGAAGTCATCCACAACAACATAGGCATATCTTTTTCCACCAAGGCTTTCAACCTGCATAGGCCCCATCAAATCCATGTGTAGCAGCTCTAGCACTTTGGAAGTGGTCAGATGTCTAGACATTGGGTGTGACATTCTAGTTTGCTTTCCAACCTGACATTCACCACAGACCCTACCTTCATCAATGTGGAGTCTTGGTATTCCTCTGACAGCCTCCATAGATATGATCTTTTTCATTCCTCTGAGATGCAGATGTCCAAGTTTTTGATGCCACAACTTTACCTCCTTTTCATCTTTGTCTGTAGAACACACAGAAGAGAGGTTGGTGTTCTCAGATTCCCACATGTAGTAGTTGTCCTTTGATCTGATTCCTCTCATAACAACTTCTTGTTTGTCATTAATTACAAGACATTCAGACCTAGTGAAGTTGACTTTGAATCCCATATCACATAGCTGACTTATGCTTATGAGGTTAGCGATCGGGCCTTTTGACACTCCATTTAGATTTGGAACTCAGGCGGTCAAGTTTCCAACACCTTTGATTTCTCCTTTAGCTCCATCTCCAAAACTAACAAAGCTGGTAGAATGAGGTTTGACATTATTCAGTAGGTTTTTTATTCCAGTCATATGCTTGGAACACCCACTATCAAAGTACCAATCTTCCTTGGTAGACACTCTAAGAGAAGTGTGAGCTATCAATGCTGCAGTCTTCTTCTTCCACTTTTGAGTGTAGGGTACCTTGATGTTCTTAGGCTTAACATAGGGAGTCTGATTGGGGTATCCATGTAGCCTATAGCAGAAGGGTTTTATGTGTCCAAACCTTCCACAATGGTGACATCTCCATCTTTGAAACTTCTTATTCATGTTTCTCTGATCCTGATGTTGACCCCAATGTTGTGACATTTGCTTTGACATTGGCTTATTAGGTCTGGTATTTGTCTTGTTATCAGCAAATTTCTTTGCATCTACATACCCTAAGCCAGGAGCATTTCCTGTTTTATGTTGTGACATCTGCTTTGACTTTGGTTTCCCATGCCTCTTCTTTTTCTTGTCACTATCAGGTTCCTTTTCAGCCACATATCCTAGCCCATGCTTATTTCCAGCATTTTGTCCAAGCTGAAGAATTTCTTCCAGCTTATCAGTCCCAGTGGTCAGCATCTTGACAGACTTAGTCATATGATCAAGCTTGGAATTCAACACTATAATCTCACTGTTGAGATGACTTATAGTGATTGTATTTTCCTTCTTCTCAGCTTCCAGCTTCCCATTTTCTGCCTCCAACTTCTCAATCAGCTTTTTCTGTTTTTCATTTTGCTGACATACTTCACCACTTCTGATACACAGCTTCTTGTAAGTATCAGCAAGTTCTTCAAAGGTCACTTCCTCATCACTAAAGTCATTATCAGACTGCCATTTTCAGAAGATGCAGTGACAAGTTTGGCTGATTCCTTTTCAGGGTCACTACTTGATTCACCATCAGACCAAGTGACAGTCATTCCTCTCTTTTGTTTCTTAAGAAAGGTAGGACATTCAGCTCTAATATGTCCAAATCCTTCACATCCATGACATTGGATTCCACTGCCTTGATCTCCTTTCTCCTCTGACTTGGATCTTCTGCTGGTGTCATAGGATCTGCTGATGTCAGATGCAATTTCCTTGAAATTTGACCTTGACTTTGAATCAATCCTCTTGATGAGCTTGTTGAACTGTCTTCCAAGCATAGCTATGGCTTCAGATATCTTTTCTTCATCTTTCACCTTGCATCCTACTTCAGTATTAGATACAAGTGCTATGCTCTTGTTTTTTTTGTCAACAGTTTCACTGATTCCCATCTCAAAGGTCATAAGAGAACCTATAAGTTCTTCAACCTTTAAGGTGCTGATATCCTGAGCCTCCTCTATTGCAGTCACTTTCATTGCAAACCTTTTAGGCAAGGATCTGAGAATCTTTCTCACCAGCTTTTCTTCTGACATCATTTCACCAAGTGCTCCTGAGGCATTGACAATTTCCAAAATATTCATGTGAAATTCATGAATAGTCTCATCTTCCTTCATCTTCAAATTCTCAAACTTGGTAGTGAGCATCTGAAGTCTTGACATCTTCACCTTGGATCTTCCCTCATGAGTAGTTTTGAGAGTGTCCCAAACATCCTTGGCCAGCTCACATTGATGGACCGTCGAAGATGTTTATCAATACCATTGAATAGGGCATTCAATGCTTTAGAGTTCCCTAGAGCTAGCTCCTCTTCCTCTTTGCTCCATTCCTCCTCAGGTTTAAAGACAGTAGTCCCATCTTTCTCAAGCTTGGTGGGATGTTTCCATCCTTTGTCAGCAGCTCTCCAAGCCTTAATGTCCACTGATCTTAAGAAGGCAACCATACGAGGTTTCCAGTAATCATAATTAGACCCATCCAAAATAGGTGGTCTACCTCCAAATCCTCCTTCCTTATCCATTACGCCAGAAACTATTATCCCTAGATCTCACCCAGAAATAACAAGCAGGGTGCCTGCTCTGATGCCAATTGAAATTCTGGCAGCGGATCGTGATGTCACGAGAATGTTATGACACACTATCGACACTCTAACAATTTACATAAATATAAATAGCGATAAAGAACACAATAAGTTGTTTACCGTTCGTGTCTAACTACACCTACATCCGGGGCTATCAAGCCGGGAGGAAATTCACTATTAGTAGAATTAATTCGGAATAAACCAACCAGTTTATCTCCTTCACTTAAAACCTACCCAATGCAACTTCAACCTAAGTCCTACTTAGATCGGTACCTACTCACTCCCCTCAATCACAGCAGTGATATCAACCTATTGACTAATTGAATTGTGAAGACACACTTCAATAAACTATCTTGATCTCGCTCAAAGCTTTCAATCAAGAGACAAACACTCGTGCTTTAAAGCTTTGAGTGATAAACTACCCTTACAAACAAATCCTAGTCCAATGCACTTATCAATTGATAGTTGCTTGGCTCACAAGAGAAACTAAATTACACAATACCAATATAAATCCTAACGGTACACAAATAACAAGTGCTATCTCTTCAATACATTCCAAGGGCGACCGGTTGTAAGGTTGAATTCCTTTTATAGAAGCGATCACGAAACTTCGTTTGGGCTTCCATAAAGATAGCTAGGGTTCACTTAATTTAATCCTAAAACATGGTCTTTTCAACAACCAATTTAGGTTTAATTAAGATTAACCTAGCAGCCACGTGAGCATGCTTTCTAATAAGAAAAACAATATTTAGCACTCAACAAACTTCGAAAAATCTCGGGAAAAAGCAGTTCGCGAGAATGTCACGAATGTCATAACATACATTATGACATCGATATTTCGAAATTTCCACGACTTTAGCTTCGTTCGATGTCTTTTAACATCCTTAGCAGGTAGGATTTATCTTCAATCTCTGAATGTCATGACATTTATCATGACATTGCTAAAGCCTAGTTTTACCAAAATTAATGCCAACTTAAAACACTAACAATACAATTTCAAGTGATCAGAGTCATACAATTTCTCCACAAGCCTTTATCTCATTAGTGATCAGAATCACTCTGGAGATATACTCTGAAACCTTCTCATTGTTCTTCATGTTGAGATTCTCATATTGCTTTCTCAAGGAATGAAGCTTTACCTTCTTCACTGATACGTCACCCCCGTAACATCTGACCAGTGTGTCCCATGCCTCCTTTGACGTCGTCGAATCTGCAATCTTCTCAAACACGATCACATCCACACACTGATGAATGAAGAACAACTCCTTCTGATATTTCTTCCTCTTGTTTCTCCGCGTCTCTCCCTTCTTCTGTCTCATCTACTGCAACCAGAATATAGCCATCGGTAATAAGCTCAAGAACATCTTGAGCACCAAATAACACGTGCATCTGAATCATCCATTTGTTCCAGTTCTTGCCATTAAAAATTGGAAGTTTGGTACTTATATTTCCATTTCCGTTCATGTTCAACCTTGTACAGTACACTCAAATCTTCACTCACACAGTGTTTCCCAATGCCACATGATCAGAAAATGTGATTTTGTTACAATTTTGTTCAAATATTCAACACAACCCAGAAACAAAATCAATCACACAACACAAACTCACGTTTCACTCGTGTTTCCCTGTGTTTCTAAATGGAGCTCTAGATACCAATTTGTTGGTGCACAAGAATCAAATATGATAGGAATAATGAGATAATAATGAGAGAATGACGGCTGCACAAAGGAGAAAGAAATAAGGATTTTTGTTATAAATGACATCTACAACTAGTCTATTTATACAAGGAGAAAATTGCCACACAGACCTTAATAAAGTAAACTTAATGACCAAGATAAAAGGTACAACCATAGAAAATACTAAATTACCCCTTAAATATCAACAACAACAACGTCATTACATAAGATGAATCACAAGAGTAGAAAAATGATTTGTTCAAGGTTGGTAAACAACAACATCAATATCATCAACTGTAACACCCCAAATTTTCAATTAATTTATTTAATTGAATTTTGAATGCCTTATATGATTATATTTTTGTGTTGGAAATTTTATATGAATTATTTGGTATTTGTTGAGATTTATTATATTTTTAATTAATTAATTAAAAAAATAGGAGAATGTGATTTGGGTGAAAAATAAAAATAAGGAAAATATAAGGTAAAGTTGTGAGAATTAAAGGAGAGTTGGGGCCAAGACAAAATATTGAGAAATAAGAAATTAGGTTAACATTAATAAGAAGGATTAGTGGGGCCTTGGAGTTATCATTACTTGAAATTGGAGGAAATTAGGAGAAAAAACAAATTGTGAAAAGAGGCAAAACAAAAGTTGAAAGAGAGAAAGAAGCCATAACCAAAGCTTGGACCTTTGCTGGAAATTGAGGTAAAGAGGGGTGGATTGCTCTCATAATGGTGTCAAATGTGTAACACCCTACTAAATCCCACATGTAATTCATGAGTAAGTTAATTGTAAACCACCGCACAAGGATGTCACACGTCATAATAAAACATCATAACACACAATTCTGCTCCGTAACATGAGTTACAACAATATTAATAACCACTTCTAATAATATTCATGTTTACGGTGTTCAACGCAACATTAACCCATCTTTAAAAAGCAACGCAACGAAATTATCATCAGAATAATATTCTCAAATGTCAACTCATAACATTTAGTCTCAGAATAATATTGTAAAATCCTTATTAAAATGCCAACATAAACGGAACATAAAATTCAATAAAGCGTTCCCAACCCGGTGTTACATATTAGAAAAAGACACCTCTAAATAACGGAAAACTAATAAATACTCTGATAAGCGTTATCTTCAATACTTCAGTCAACTACTCATGAGTATCTGCGCGTTACGCACGTGGAGGCAATGTTCAGACAAAAAGGTTGAGTAATCATAATTCATTATAAAAGCTATAAGGAAAAGATTAGTAGTGCAATCATCATTATTATTACAACATCTTAATATCATCATCAACAATTCATGAGTTCATACATACAATCTTGATCATAGAAATCAACATATAATCAACTAATCATCACAACCAATCAACATATATCACATCATCAACAAATCTATACAATGTTACATAAATATTATGCACGACACCGACTCAATGCATGTGGTACCAATTATGAACACCTGTTTTATTTCCCTCTATGATCCCCACCATAGGATCAATTCCCTATTGGAACCGGAGGACACCAAAAATATCTACCATTACCATAGGTAACTCTTCACTAAATCCCCGGACAAAGGATATAGATACTCGCACTCAAACCATCACCATAGGAAATGAGGCCACAAAATACTTTAGAATATAAGTTCCTCAACATGGATGCATGATTCACAACATGCAACAACAACAACATCACACATATGTTCAACCACGACTAGTCAAATACATAATTATTATCACATAGCATGTATATATTTGAACACACACACACATCATTAACCCATCATTATAGTATCGTCATCAATATCAACACCATAGAAACATATAACAACGATAATCAAGTTTCATCAATTACAATAAGTCATTATAACATACAAGACATATAAATAAACCAATTCCAACAAGCATCGACACAGGATAAACTGCCACGATACAACTTTGTGCATCAGATTCCCAATGCTTTGAACAACGCGTCAATCAGAGTCACGAAACACATATTATGACACATTTAAGTTTCCCGCTAGAGTGCTTGTCTAGCCCTCGCCCAATAACAAGGTGGCGAAATCCTCGCCTAGAGCTTTCTAGATGCTCGCCCGATGATTCATGCAATATTTATACTTGTCAATTTCAATTCTCCTCTTCCACAAATCCTATTCTACGAGCCCGCCTGACGATTATGGTGCTCGCATGAAGCTTACTCGGTGAAAATGCACAATTATGCAACTTCTCAATTGTGATTCACTATTGCCACATACTATTTCCAGATCTGATTTTCGGTACTAAACTCATCCAAAATTCATTGTAATCATCATGTTACATAGATTAACAACAACATTTCATTATACATATAATATAATTAAATTATGGTATACCAACATGATCATCAACAAAATACATCATGCAATTCATTATCAAATACTCTCATATAACAAAGCCTACATCTATCTTTACCTCATACCAATCATAATAAACCATAATTACCCACTTACCTTGAATTCCTAGCAACTTCGATCCCTTTAAGCTCTATGGAAAATATCCTCTTGGTCCATCTATGTGTCCTAACCTTTTTTCGCGTTCTCCCAAAATTTCACGTTAACCCATAATGATTTCTATTTTCCTTATTTTATTTGTTAATCTTGGACCTTTTCTATGATCTTCTCATTATACTCTCATTACACACACACACACACACTTACTCTTATGCCCTTATTCTCTTTTTCCTCTTAATATTCTATTTTATTACTATTCTAAATAACATAAGATATAATGATTTAATCTAAATAAGTATAGTTAGCACATATATCACACTACTAACCCAACAGCATATCAACATAATTCACTCAATAATCATAATAATTCACAAAATACAAATTCTAGATTTTTGAGGTGTTACAAAATGCATGAAGGATAGATAGAGATCTTTACCCTTTAGGTTTTATATATTTTTCACCATGATAGTTAATGTGGTTGAAGAAGATTGGTATGAAACAACTCATATGTTGAGATAAATATGATTTTGTATGCTGATTTTGATATTGATTTTTGTATGCCACTATATGTTCCAATTGATTGGGTTGTTTTTCATGTTTGAGGTTTTGGTGTTATGAGCATAAACTTAGATTCATGTAAAATTGATTGGTTAAGTGTGTAGTCGGTGATTATATGATGTATTAATAATGGTATGATATGTATGTTTGGTTTTTTGTGCAATTTGGGTGACTACGGGTCAAAATCGATGCTTCAAATGAGCTCCCATGGAAAAAATCAGGTTTCAAGGGTTCTCCACAGTGGGGACAGGTTGACCATATTGCATATGGGGAAGTTGACGAGTGTCTGTTGGGTATATGCTTCCCGTCATGGTCTCCAAGAAGGATCTTCCTGGTGGTCATCAGATTGGCAACTGACTTGTGAGGAAGAGAGATGACAAATGGGGTGACGTTTATCACCCCGGTGAATGGTTGACCATCACGAATGTTGTTGATCGGTTGTGCTCAGTCTGCACCATTTTCAATGTTGGTTCTCATGTGTGGTCGATTTTTTGTTCCAATATTGATGTGTTTGATGATTTCAATTGTTGTGATAAAGTATTATGATGAATAATTAATATTCGAAATGTATGTATAATTATATGATGAGTTATGATTATATGTTACTGATGTTTAGATGTGTAGTTAGGAGTGAGAACTAATGTGATTGCGTTATGTGATGTTGTGTATGTTTCGAAGTGGAACCATTGGTGTCGTTTCACATGTATGTTGTGGTTATATGTCATGCATAATGTGTGTCAGTGTTTAGAAGTGAAGATTTACTGGTTTAAAAGATGGGGTCATTGATGAGTTTGGGTTCAAAGAGGAAACGCAGTGAATGATTGAATAATTGTAACATAACTTTGATGTCGACAAAATGATACCACATGCATTGAGTAGGTATGATGTTCGCATTGCATAAATAAACACATTGCGATTGTTTTATTATTGTGAATAAAGTATGTGATTGATGATTGTGTGGAATAATGTTACCCTTGTTATCTTTTGCACTGCTAATATATTTTAAGTGTATTCTCACCCGTGTTTTCTTTGTTTTTGTGACTGTTCTCTCTGGGAATACAAATAATCAGATAGAAGAGTAGTTGTTGTCATACCCATGTTTGTCCCTTATCCTTTTCATTCTCCTGATGCAATTTTTGTGGAAAATCAATGCAAGGTGAAAGTTTCAAAAGTCAAAGTCAAAATTTGTGTCACCATGCATTTTACTTTTAGTCACTTTTGATTCTAAGTTCCAATTTCATTGGAATTTCAAAAAGTCAACAAAGTCAAAGTTAACTTTACTAGAAGTCCTTTTTCTTGTGTAAAATTTCTTGAGGTATATTGAGCCATATTATTTCTAACGAATTCTCAAGCTTGTGAGAAAATCTCGAAGACCATGTTTTCAAGATAAATCCAAGACCAAACTCAAGCCAATTTATGAGAAAATTTGAAGCATTTTCAAGTCTTTTTTGTAAACCAAAATTCAAGTGTTTTAAAGCATTTTGAAGCCAACTAAACCCATCCATTCATGCACTTTGGAACCACTTAATTCACATTTTGCATTACAACATAACAACCAAAACTCAATTTTCAAATCCACATTTTAAACTCAAAAATTAAATTTTATTACAAAACTTCAGATTTCACAATAATTCACATTTCAATTTCAAATTTGAATTTACAAAGAAACACAAATTTCACAAAATTTGCATTACATTTTGAAACAGAATTTCATATGCATCTTGACTTTCTATTCAAGGGATGAAAATCCATTTTCACAAGGATAGCCAAAAACACACATATTTCCATCACAATTCCCTCCAAACTCAACAATTTTTTTTCATCCCACTCTTAATTTTCCGTCTCATTCTCCCTCATAATTAACTCAAAATTTCATCATATCCTCACCTATAAAATCAGCCTAAAACCATTTCCCTATGAGGTAAAGTTGTGAGAAATAAAGGTGAGTTCGGGCCAAGGCAAAATTTTGAGAAATAAGGAATTACGTTAATATTAATAAGAAAGATTAGTGAAGTCTTGGAGAATTAGTGAAAAATAAGTGACTAGCTTTGGTCATGCGTTGAAGTCTCGAATGCTCATAACTCGTTTCATTGGTCCTTACACTACTACGAAAAAAGCCTTTAACAACGGTTGGGAAAGATATATAACAATGTGAGACCAGGTGTTGCTTTATAGCGTGTGGTAGTATATACGGTACTTACAATCACGGTCTAGTGACCGTCATATTAATTTGGAAATGATGCACCTTATAACAACAGTTGTTCATAATATTCGTTGTGATATAATATATGAATAAATGTCAAAATTTCATACCAGAATCAACACTAAATCAATTTTTAGTTGATATCATAAGTTATAAAATTTGAACATTCTTGGTGTAAGGTTTGGTTCTTACATATTAGGATGATTTTGAAAATGTTTTTGCTATAACTGACAGTTTTGGCAAATGAGTTTTTCCTCAAGTTTGGAGGTATTATAAACTCAAGGAGCACAATTGATATTGTCAGTTCTTGCTCTACATACTGCTGCATTTGTTATTGGTTATTGGATATGCTAACAAGTACTTACTTTCTTGAGTTTTCCGTAGTTTCAGCCATTTGCGACAGGTACTTACTAAATTTTTCCGTACTTTCACCAGAGGATACTATAAAAATTATAACTTATGATTTTGAATTTATGTCAAGTTGTTTTGTTGCTCGTTTTTGGTCATTATTAATTATTATACTTGATCTGACTCCGCTTGACCCGACATGTTTTTGAAGGATTACGACATAAGGCTCTGCTTGACTGCTTGACCCGACATGTTTTTGCAGGATTACTACTTGGATGTTGTAGCAAGTATTTATGATATTTTAAGTAGGAAAATATCGGAAAAGTTTGTTAAAAATATATTGTCATGGAAACTAATGTACACATGACCTGTGAACTAATTTTGCCTGAGTTGTTTTTTATAATGTCATGATTGTTAGTTCTATTGATTGGCAGCAATTTTGGTAAAACATTCAGTTCAGAAAATGCTATGAAAAATACTGAAGTAGCAGATACCACAGCAGATGTCCTGACATATGAAACTGACAAAAGTGGTTTAAGTTCAGAATTTTTAGGAAGTCAGTTTGTTTGTTTTTGTATGCTTTGATTAAGGAAGCTTGAGAACTTCTTCAGCAATATACTTGGAGATTTTATGTTCTGCTTTTATGGAGAAAAGGTAGGAAGCGCTGAAGACTTGTGAGTAAAGCAACCCTAGTTGTTGTTACTCTATTTAAACGCTGCAAACATGGTTTTGCAGTTTGGCCGTTCCAGATTTAGAAACATAGTATTTTAATTGTTGGTTGTTCATTGTTTTGGTTGTTCATGGTTTATTGTGAGTCTCTCTTGTATACATTGATACTTGAGTAGGACGTTTGTTGAGTTGTAACTTGTCAATCACCATAAGCTTTGAAACTCATATAATAGTTTTTTTTAATCCATTTTAATTTTTTTATTTAAAAAATATAACACTATATAAATCCTACATATCATGAACTCTATTATCAATCAAGAATAGAGTAGAATCTAACTTAAATTCTAAATTAATTGGTTGTTGATATTTATGCATTCAACCACTTTTTTTATATAAAATTAATTGGATGAGTTCATTTGTTTGTGAAAGTGAAACTTTTGAATGTATTCATTTGTTAGTGAAAATGAAACTTTTTAATAATATGAGTTTAAGTTTTTGTTAAATTTTAGACATTGAGTTTTATCATTCAAAATGACCGATATTATGCATATAACGGTTATGATACATGTAATAGAGCCAACATCAGGTACATGGTTTTGCTTGCATCCATAATTAAATTTTTCTCTCCTTTTGTTTAGATGTCAATATGATTTAAGTTTGTGTTAAATTTGTTTGATTTGCCATTTATTCTATTGATTTTACATGTTTTTGTTGAAAATAATTTCTCTATGATATATTTTATTGTAGCATGTTTCAAATGTTACTGAACATAGGCATAGTGTAAAATTGCCTTTCTATTTTTACTCAGAAAAAGATACGGGTGGAAATCGATTTTTACTTATATAATGCAAAAATGCTTTGCTATTTTTCCTCATTTATGCAGCACATTTGATGACAATAACTTGATAAAAAAGAGGAATGAGATGTCATGATGAATTAAGGAAAATTTTATCATGCACCCCTGCATTTATTCTTCTATTTCTAGAAATTTGATATTTGGACGAAAATACCCTTGTATAAATATTAATTACATCCAAAAAAAATTATTTTTTACAATTTTCACTTCAGTAAAACGAGCGAGCATTTGATTTGTTGCAAAAACGAAAAATTTACACCCCGGATTACATGTGCTTGGGTTATCTGGTTTGGGATGGGAGAATTTAAAACATACCGGATAACACATGCTTGGGTTATCTAGTTTATGTTTCGTTACTTCGGATAACGTTAGATCCTGTTATCTGGTTTTGCTAATATTTTTCCAATGCTTCGTAGACAAGGAGGTGCGAGCGACAATAATATGCGCAGAAGGATTGAGGAACGTCAACATCGACGTGAAGAAGACGATGCAGAGGGACATCAGCAGCCTGTAGTGGATTCATTTTATCCCCTTTTCCCTGGAGGACCGACCGATGCGTCTCTTTTGGTCAGATATGAAGGTCACATTGCTCGCCATTTGTGGTTTAGTGAGGTAAGTTAATTGTTACCATTTTATTTTGAAATTTTTTTATTTGTTAATACTTATATGTTTATAACATACATTGTTTTCAAGAGAGACAACCTAAAAAAGAGTTAAAGGTTGTTGCACATGGCAACAAATTAATAGGTTGGATTCCACACATGCTCCCTCCTATGATAGAGAACTGATTGGCAGGTTCTGGTCTATCCTCTCTTCAGAGAACTAGTTTGTCGAGGATTGACCAAAATTTGTTATCGACATTTGTAGAGCGGTGGCATCCAGAAACATCGTCATTTCATATGCCATTTGGTGAGATGACCGTTACTTTGGACGATGTTTCCTGTCTTCTACACTTACGGATTAGGGGTGAGTTGCTTGACCCTGCAAAAGGCTTCTCTAATAGTGATGCTATTAGATTAGCTATTGATCTTATGGGCGTTCCGTTGGAGGAGGCAACTGACAAGATCCAGGTTTGTAGAGGTCCTTACTATAGGTTGGGTTAGTTAAAGACTATTTTTGTGCGTCAGCAGGCTGTTAACAGGTTTCATTGTGCTGCTAGACCCTACATGTTATTGTTATTGGGTTGCACCATTCTGGAAGACAAGACCTTTACTCTGGTGGAGGCAAAGCATTTACCACTGTTTAGGGATTTCGATGGATGTAGTAGATATTGTTGGGGAGCTGCGACACTTGTTAATCTTTACCGCTATTTGGTGATGCTTCCTTCTATTCTTGCAAACAGCAGGGTGGATATGCCTCTCTTTTACAGTACAAAATGTTTTACTTTTATTTTAATTTTGTTTATCTTTAGTTATTCCTAAATTTTATTTATATTATTCATGGTGTGTAACAATGTTGGATTCACAAGTATTTTCCCAATATTGGGAAGAGAGGTCTATCTGGGATTTGTGGTGTAGGTATTCCACTTTCGAGGGCGATAAAGTGGTGTTACAAGAAAAGGACTACCAAGGTCGATGATTTTAGGGTGCATTTAGATGCATTGACACCTGGTGATGTTATTTTTCGGAATCAGAGTGCGGAAAAGATAATCATGCAAGGGATGTCACAATTTCTTTGCAAAACAACATGCATTTATTCACAACTATACAGATACATAACACTTAGATCATGGATGAACTTATAATAACACTTTTCAATTAATTCGGTTAATCAATCTAAACCACAGAGTCATAATTCCTCAATAGTAACAACAATGCATCTTTTATTCAACCTCAAAACATTTCACAATATTATTAATATTATTTAACTTCACATAGCATAATTATTCTACTAAACCAACTTCAAGAATCAACATGATCAAGTATTCACATTATTCATAAACTTCAACAATTTAAGCAACTAAAACAAATTAAGCAACGTTCATCCCCCCAGGTGTTACGTATTAGAGCAATGACACCAATTCGAACTAACAGCAACTAACGACTTCATAATGCTACTTCGAACTTCCACGGCTATCCTTGAGTACCTTCCCATTTCCCATGGTAGGGGAAATATCAGCAGAAGGGGTGACATATCCAAAAATATAAACAAGTGTATGATAAATAATATGCTAGGATTAAATCATAAAAAATTATCACATCGCGGTTAGCAATCACAACAACTTCCCAATTAATCAACAACATGAAATCACTTCACCGTTAATCAACAACATAATTCACTTCACAGTTAATCAACAACATAATTCACTTCACGGTCAATTAACAACATAATGCAAATTCACAGTTAACAACAACATAATTCACTTCACAGTTAACAACAACATAATTCACTTCACGGTTAACAACAACATAATTCACTTCACAGTTAATAACAACATAATTCACTTCACGGTAAATCAACAACATAATGCAAATTCACAGTTAACAACAACATCATTCACTTCACAGTTAACAACAACATAATCCACTTCACAGTTAACAACAATACAATTTAAATGAGACACAACAATGCATATGCATGTGGTACCAACAGAGCTTCAGCTCCCTTCACTATTGCCAAATAATAGAGGCACAAGGCATAAGCCTTCTTCACAATTCCACCAATACAGGCCTTCACAAATGCAAATGAAATGTGATGCTAACAACATACAACAACAACGTAAATTCACTTCACGAGGCATACGCCTATATCACTGTTACTACCAATAAATAGAGGTAATTATCGTCACTGAAAACACCCTGCAACTTCACATAAATAACAACTATATACAACAACATATTCTTCGCCAATAAATCACAAACAATTCAACAACACGATGCATTCAACACAATTCAACAAAATAAAATAATCGTAATCACCTACTAAAATATATGAACCATCCCGACAATTTTCAATTAATTCCGGACAACTAATTATACCGCTTAACTTACTAGCTCGGTTAATTCGGTACTGATTTTTATTGACTTCATTACTACTGCTATTAATACTAATTGTTATCTAGCTTCTGCTAATTTACTTCACTATCATATTTAATTTCCCTGCATTCAAAACCATACTGCCATCAGAATTTATCTATGTTACTAAAGATACAACATTTGCTAGAAACTTGCTGCCCAACATACTAACTATCTGTACTATTATTATATTTATCATTGCAGAAAAATAAAATAGACAAAACCATGCTACTTAACTATTTCACATCCTACTACTGAAACAACCTCCCACTGCAGTTGGTATATGTATATCCTACTAGTGCTGGTCTCAATTACTAGACTGCTATTTGATTGTTCTGCTACAGGAACTAATCTACCATTATATTAATTTTTAACTCTGCTAGGCCATACATTTCATGTCAATTCAAACAGCCTTGCTAGTAATTTATTAGTGTTTTCCTATATGGATGCAAAACAACTATACATGGTGACAGCAACAACAAAACCACGTTCCAGAATGCATGGCCCATAACACAAGGGTGTCCGCCTCGCTTTGTGGGGCGCCCGCCTCCTAATCTAAGTCCCTCATCTTCCATCCCTGAGACGCTCGTATTCTTTTCCTTATAGTTCAAGGGCGCTCGCCCCACGCTGTAGCCACCGTCTCCAATTCCCCTCTTCTGGTTTAATTCGATTACTCTTTATCCAATCGATCGATTACTGTAACATTAATCCACACATAGTCTACACAAACAAAGATAATTTCATAGAATTCCGTCCCCACATACGATTTATCATAATCTCGTTTAGAGAGTTAGAACCCCACCCTTACCTTGGATTGACGGTCTCTCTATAATTTCCGGTTGAATTCCGATTTGGCTTTCCGGTCTACAATTCCTATTCCGGCGGCAGTTTCCTCCAAACCCTTGTTCCTCTTTTCTTTCTCCCACGTACAACTTTTTCCCAAGAATATTCACTAAACCCTTATAATTCTCCTTTTATATCTCTTATAATTAAATCTAACTTATAATAATAATAATAATAATAATAATAATAATAGTAATAATGATAATAATATATTGGATCTATTATTCACACCTCCACTAAATCCAATTTAATTAAATAATGATCCCATATAATAATATTATTTCTAATATTATTTTCAATAATATTCTATAATAAAACTAATTCATCATTAATTAATCCAAACTTCCGATAATTCACTTAATCACCCTAAATCAACCTATCAATTTATTAATGCTCCTTATAATTCGACTGATAAATCCAACTTCGACTAAATTCCAATAAATAATTCCTTATATAATTTAATTAAATAATTAATTAAATTCTGGGCGTTACATTTTGAGTCGATACAAAAGAGTTTGTAGGTTGTCTTGCATCGACACATACAAGCATGCATCGATACATATGCCTTTTGAGTCGATACATATCATTTTGCATCGATACATAAATACATCAAATCACTGGAGTTCAGTTCTGCTTGCATGCCTTAGTTTTTGTATTGATAGAAAAGCACTTGTGTCAACACATATCAATCTTGCATCGACACATACGTGTTATGTATTGATTCATACTGAAGTTAGTTTTCTGGAAATCATTTTAACAAATTGTATGTATCGATACAAAAATGCTTGCATCGACTCATAGCCATTTCAGCATTTTGGAAGTCATCTTAATACAGTATGCATTGATACAAAACCTCTTGTATCAATATATAAGTTATTTGTATCGACACATACGATATATGCATCGACTCACACATATGTTTACTCTCTGGAATCAATGTTTTATATAGTATATATCGATGCAAACTCACTCAGGTCGACTCATACGTATCTTGTATCGACTCATACGAGTTATGTGTCATCTCATAAGTTTGTTTTTCAACTAACTTTTTATGTTTCCATATATAAGACAGTTTGGCAGTTTTTAGACAGTGAGTTGTTACAAAAAGAAGTTTTGTGAGCATCCAAATTCTCTGAGCATAGAAACCTGAAAGAGACTTCATCTTCTCAATAATCTTGGTTCAAGAACATTGACACATAATCATCATTGTTCGTTGTATCAAGGGATCAAAGAGATAACATTCAGTGGTACGATCGGTGATCTAGTTGAGTTGAAGAGTCGAAGGGGGTTTCAAGAAAAAACCAGAAGGTTTTTCCAGCAAGAATGGAGGTGTCTTGTGGGTTTGTTAGTCACGATTGCACATAGCAGATTCAGCCATAGCATAGGGTTTGAAGATTGGGGTGATTTCACAAACAGGTCGTGGAAGTGGTGAATTATCTGTGAATTTTGCAGGTGTGATCTTGATCGGCTCAAATCAACAGAAGGTTGATACAAGAAGAAGAAGATCTGCAGGATTTGTTTTTCTGTCTTTGTATTGCAACCTTGTAAACATTTTTCAACATATTGATATAGAAGTTCTGAATTCCAATTTGGAAATTGAGAGGGAGACGTACCCCACGTGAGGATGAACGTGGGGAACTTCCTTACCAATCGCTCCGGGTATCGTATTCTTTCTCTCTATCTCTTTAAAACTCCATTGCCATTGATCATTGAACAAGCATTCTCCAATTGTTTGACAAAATTGCTAGCTTAACTTCATTTCATTGGAAAGAGTGTCATAGTGAAAACTGCATTAATTCAACATAGGTTCTGTGTTAATTCATCTTTCTCATCTCAATTGAAATCCAGCAATCTATCGCATGTCCGGTTTTCTTGTAGCCGGTTCAGAATAGACGGAAGTCAATTCAGGACCGTTTGTCGCTTTCCGCAAGTTTTGTCATCAACTCTGATAAATAAATTTTTAATCTTTGATATTAAAGAGGTGATCTATTCACCCCCTCCCCCTCTCGATCACTCGCCACACCGTCTAACAGTCACTTCATATGGATGCAGACTGGGTTGGATATGTTCAGGGAGTTTTGGATGTTATTTGTGATGAAGTTTTTGTCGCCCGACCATATGTTGTAATTGATGAGTACCTGACTTGGTATTATATGGTGACACATCCTCTTTTGATAGCACCGCCACGAGATGAGGTGAGAGAGATCCCAGTTCCTGTTTATGTTGAGGGACCACAAGAAGAGAGGTTATCATACATTTCCAATGAGCTTCATCTCTTCTTCACTCCTCTCTTGGTTTTTTTCCAAGCAGTGGCAACATTTTTGATGTAGTAGGATAAGCAATTGCACACACCCTACTCTTTAATGCTCTTTTTCCTACAACATCTGCTGACTTGAACTTTTCCAAATTTCCTCAATTTGATAGGTCATGTCCACCTCTGATCCATTATCTGCATCCACCTCTAGTTTTCCTTCCATACTTAGCTTTCTCCAATGGATGTTAATAGCCCCAATCGAAATCGGATCACCACTCAATGTATATCTCCCTAACTCGCAAGCACAAGTTAACCCGTATACTTTTCTATGCGTACACCCGCACTTTTGGGTGTCTGTACCAACAATGTCAACCCTCACCCACTCTTCACCAATATGTCTCAAAGCAGCTCAAGATACGGATTCATGCAAATTTCCATAAAATAGGCTAGTGTGTGCATGCTCAACTTCATAAAAACTCTTTTGAATGAAGCTCTAATGTTTCCCAATTTCATCTTAAGATTTCCATTCATAGCCTCCAGCATTTTCACATATCACCTAAATTGTTCTTCAACATTTTGTTTAATTTCCAATGTGTGGATTCAACCCTTTAAAAAAACAAAAAACAAGTACACATCATATTAATATAAACAAAGTATGACTAAAATCAAGTTATATTAACATAAGCATACCTATTAGTTGTGGTGTTTCCCAAATGCAACACTTGATTGATCCATGCTTCAACAAATCTATGTCTATGCGAAGACAACCACGTATCTTTCACATAATCAATAAATGATGTAAAGTCAACACATGCATGCTCAAGTTGTTGCAATCATTATTGATACTCCACCTCATCACTAGCCCTTATAAGTTCATACCACATTTTCTATATCGGCTCTCGCATGTCATCCACAACATATTCCTTACACTTTGGTTTCACATTTTTGTTGATCTAAAATCGACAAAGCAAATTAGTTGTCTTTGGAAATATTGTTTCAATTTCTTTCATCATAGCAAGATCCCTATCAGTCAACACCACTTGTGGACAAAACCCCTTCTTAGTAAACAATTGTTTCAACTTATCCAAAACCCAACAAAAAATTTCAGTCTACTCTGATTCCATATACACAAATGCAACAGCAAATGTCAACTCAGTGGATGTCACACCAAGTATTTCAAATAGAGGTTGCCTATACTTGTTTGTCTTGTACGTGTTATCCATAATCAACACAACAGGAAACATATTCAATAACTTCACTGATTCTAGATGAACCTAGAAAATACCCCTCACAACTTCTGAGTCGCCTTTTTTCATGCTCCAGTGTACATAATCTGAATCCTATACTAGCTTAAGAAAATGTTTCATTTCCGTTCTAGGTCCCCTTATATCTTTGTGTATTTTACTCTTGTGTTTATATATTTGTGTGATCCGAGTGACATTTTCCATATCTCGCTCCTGCAATAACAAGAGTATGTGTATTGGTGAAACATGACATTTTGTCAAATTAATAATATGTTGTTGTTCATCTGCATTTAGTCGACTTACAAAAGGATGGCCTTCAAATGTATCAGGTAACCCATGATTGTGAAGTCCATATTTTACATCAATTTTCCATCCGTAACCATCTTTTGACGGTATTGACCTAATTTTGAAAGGACAACCACATTTCTTACTAACACTTTGTGTTTCACTATCTCCTTCTTTGTATTTTCCACCTTTATCACAACCAAATGTTACTTTATCACTTCTCCTCTCTTGCCTGTTTTGGTATCTAAATGAGCTATTATAATTGTTCTGGAGTGTCTGAATGCTTGTCAAGCATACCAGCCCTTTAGGGCTAGTAACAAACCACGCAGGATCAATGATGTCTTAAGGGCATCATCTTCCCGTTCCACGCGCCGCCTGACACCCCCTGCTTGACGAATGTCGAGAAGACCAAACAGATTCCCTTCATCGAGGGTTATGCCCGTTATGTCCTCCCCTGGTCAACATAATGGCTAGTTCCGAGCATTATCGCCTGGTTTGACCAGGTCATCCCGGATAGCTATATCCACGGGTCCACATATTTAGGCTCAAAGATAGAAGCCAATGAGAAATATCCTAAGATCATTATATAAACCCTCATATCTTTGAGGGTAAGGCATCACATTCTTACTCTGATCACCCTAATATTCTTCCATTCTCACCTTCATAATTTTCTTACTTTAGCATCAGAGTGCCTTGAAGGTACATCACCCTCTCCTCTTTAAACATAGCTCAAAGGACCTTCGTTTATTCCGGTCATCTCAGATTGTGATCAATACACCAGATCAGTGGCACCGTCTGTGGGAATTTATCTTCCCCGTCTTCATTCCTCATTAAGATCCAGAAGATCAAAGATACTTCAATACCTTCAACAATATGGCTGAAAGCAATGACCAATTCTCCTCCGGCAATACCATCATCTCGCATGTCCGCAAGACAGACGGGTACGACACTCTCCCTCATCTCGAGGATTTTATTGACGACAGGGATGGAAGGACCGCATCCCCTAATTTCAACAATGCTGGCGATCAAGACTCGCTATTGGATAATCAAAAATCCAAAAACCAGATAGAAGACATTGTTACCATTCATCCCTCAGTACCGTTACCGACCAACATAAATCCAACCTTGGCTGTGATCTTATCTTCCCTCAAGCACACCAACAATCTTATTCTCCATCAAGGTCAATGCATAGAGGCTCTGGAAAATAACCGCTCCCATTCTCCACCTCAAAGACCAAGGACTCTCAGCTCCCGTAGCCCATAGCCAAGAAGACCAGGTCGGAATCAAACCCAGGTTCATCTCGACTGTTCTTTTCCTAAAAAGAGGTGACACACCCCTCCTTGGAAAAATAGAGGATCTCCGTCACACAAGAATATGAGGAACGAGTCACACCGCCCCCACAATTGTTCCCTGTCACCAAGTTCAAGATAGCATAGAGACATCTCTCCTCAACACAAGAGGAACAACCGTTCTATTTCCCTTTCTCTATACTGAAGCGGTGAAGATGAGCGCCATGGTCCCCTATGTCGGGCGATCATGGACATTCCCATTCCTTCCGGGTTGGAGAAACCCCCTAAGCTCGGAAAATATGATGGAACGACAGACCTGGACGATCACATCGAGAACATAGATGCACTTCTCAATTACTGAGACGTTACGGGCACCATCAAGTGTCATCTATTCCCGACTACCCTGCACAAATGAGCAATCGCTTGGTACAAAAGCCTCCCAGACGATTCAGTCACCTCCTTGAAGCACTTGGGAAGACTGTTCTCCCGATATTTTACTTCTTCCCTGAAATTCTGGTATCAGATATAAGATGTCGAATGTAATGTCACGACACTTATATCTGCTTTGAACACATCTTAACATAGCAGAATTATATAGTGTAGAAAACAATAAAAACACAGAGAGTTGTTAACCCAGTTCGGTTCTAACCAACCTACGTCTGGGGGCTTCTAAGCCAGGGATGAGGTTCACTATCAGCAGTATTAATTCAGAGGTAAACCTTCCTTGTTTACACTCCTCACTTAATCACCTACCCAATGACCATTCTACCTAAGATACCACACTTATATATGAGAAACTCTTCTCACTCCCTAAGTCACACACGGTGACACTCAATAAAATCAAAACTGAAGACACTCTTTAAAGACACACAATCACATTCGCTTCAAAGCTTATGGTGATTGACAACTTACAACTCAATAAACGTCCCACTCAAGTATGAATATGAGATAGGATCACAATTAACAACTAACAACCAAAACAATAAACAACCAACAATTAAAAACTAAACTTCTAAATCTGGAATGGCTAAACTCCGAAAACAAGGTTTGCAGCCTTTAAATAGAGTAACAGCAACTAGGATTGCTTTACTCACAAGTCTTAACGCCTCCTGTCTTTTATCCATAAAAGCACGACATTTAATCTCCAAATATATTGTTGAAGGTGTTCTCAAGCTTCCGTAGTCGAAGCATACAAATAACAAACAAACTGACTTCCTAAAAATTCTTCACTTAAATCACTTCTGTCAGTTTCACATGTTAGGACATCTGCTATAACATCTGCTACTTCAATATTTTTCATGTCATTTTCTGAGCAGAATGTTCTACCAAAATTGTTGCCAATCCATAGAACTAACAAACTCCCTTTTTGGAAAATTTTGGCTAAAACATTATTTGGAGTAGAAGCCATCACAATTAAAACATTTAAGCACACATATCAGAGCAACACATATCACCGCCAGTTCCTAATAAGCTACCTTGGTGGCACAAAGCTGATATGTATTTTCCTTTTCACCAAGGGGAACCTGGCCATGATCTCAAACATTTCATAGCTTTGAATGCTGAAGTTCAAAGATTGGTTAGAGCTAACCTTCTTTCTTTTAGAGATATGAATCCGAACGTACGAGCGAATTTGCTTCCTAATCATGGAGGGCACGCTGTGAACATGGTGTATGAATGTCCTGGCCAATATCAAGTCTTTGACATAAACTTGGTAAGATCAAGTCTAGTACAGATGCATGCTACTTTCTGTGTAATGGGTGGTTTTGCTCGACACGACTATGGATCTTGTAGGATTTGTTCTAGAGATTCTCGTGGGTGTTCTACTGTGAAAATAAATCTTCAGTGACTAATGGTTAATGGTGACATTCAAATCCTCAAAAATAGGAATGAGAATGAAGTGAATATGATAGGATGTTATCTGCATGAGCATTTAGTCTCAGATATTAACTCGGTAACTCCTAAAGTAAATGTCATCATTCCTCATTTCAATATGCCTAAGCGCGTAAAAATCACATACAACAAAATAAGGGTTCTTGTTTATCCTTTGATCATTTGTCTACCTGGACATGTTCCTTATGACTCTGACAAGGTAGTTCCCTTCCAATACAATGCAACAATGATGGAAAATGGGAAATAAATCCCCATACCTACTCTTTCATCCATAGTTAACATCACCGAAGTAAGTCGACTAACTAGGAGTGGGCGTGTGCATACCTCGTTGCCACCAAAGCAGTCTATCGCTCCTCTGACTACGCAAAGTCCCGTCGATGTACCTGTTGTGAATCCTATAGGAATTCTTGTTGGAAATCCAGACTTAAACACTGGTCCATCCAATGAAACCAATATCGATCCCGACTTTGATGAAATTCTAAAGCTAATCAAGAAAAATGAATACAAGGTTGTGGATCAAATAATGCAAACTCCTTCAAAAATCTTAATACTCTCTTTGCTCTTAAACTCTGAAGCCCATCAACAGGCCCTGATGAGAGTCTTGGATCAAACCTTCGTAGATCACAATGTGACTATCGACCAATTTGGTGGAATAGTAGCCAACATAACGGCTTGCAACAATTTGAGCCTCTGTGATGAAGAACTCCCTGAAGAGGGCAGGGATCACAATTTTGTTTTGCATATCTCTATGAACTGTCAATTTGACTCTTTGTCCAACGTGCTAGTGGACACTGGCTCTTCCTTAAACGTAATGCCAAAAATGACTCTTGCTCGTTTGTCTTACAAAGGAACACCTATGAAATTCAGTGGTGTGGTAGTCAAAGCTTTTGATGGATCAAGAAAATATGTTTTTAGAGAAATCGACCTTCCAATGACAATTGGTCCGCATAATTTTTAGGTGTCACCTTCTAGGTTATGGATGTTCAAGCCTCCTACAGTTGTTTTCTAGGTCGAACATGGATACATGAAGTTGGAGCAGTAACATCTACGCTCCACCATAAATTAAAGTTCGTAACAAATGGAAAGTTGGTAACCATAAGTGGGGAGCAAGCCTTGTTGGTTAGCCACTTATCCATTTTCTCTTTCATGACTACTGATGATGTGGAAGGAACGCAGTTCCAAGGTCTCTCTTTAGAAGGCGAATCTGCCAAGAAAAATAGATCATCTACCTCATCTTACAAAGAAGCAGCGCAGATAGTAAAAGACGACATTGCTACTGGTTTGGGAAAAGTTGTGATTACTGTCAACAACGAAACCAAAACGGGACTCTGATTTACTCCAGTACTCTCAAAAGCCACTGAGAAGGATGAAACTCATTGTCCAATCAAATAAGTGTTCCATGTCGGAGGTTTTCTTAACCCTGTTCCTTAAGAGGTCAATGTCTTTATTGAAGAAAACACTGAATAAAATCTCTCTGGTTCTGAAGAATGGAAGACTTATCTCAACGAATTTGGATACATATCTCAGGAAGAACCATATACACCATTCTATCCTCCTTCAAAGAAATTCGAAGGCATGTTCTAGAAAGATGATAAAGAATAAATTCCACCTATCCCACCTGAGGTCTGGGATACCTTGGGGAAACCAAGCGGAAATTTTGACTTCATGGTAAAATATACCGTCCCTGAAATTTCAATAATTTCAATCGAAGACATCCAACCAAATGGATGGGAAGATCCTCTTGAATATCTCAGTCAACCAGAAGAGGCATACATGCCATCTCTATCTCATCATCCATTTGAGATCACGACTAAAATCTTTGCTTCAATACACCTGCTAAGGTTGTTGAACCAGAATTTGTTTATTCCCAAATAAATGCAAATTTTGGAGACGATTGGGAAGATGGTCCTGAAAATGACTTGGAAAGTGTCTCTAACAACAAGTCTCTTCATCTAGAAGATAAGGAATTACACCCTAAAATCCCAGGATACATGTCACCTAAATATACATGTACCTCATTTTACACTCCTCGACCTGTCGAACAAGCGGAGGAAGATCGCCTCAGCAGTACAAAGGACAAGGTTAACAAACCAGAGCCTTTAAATCCTGCTCGACCAACGGTCAACGGCATCATTGAAGATGATCCTAAGGGAAAACTGTCGGAATACATAGTCTACCAAGGAGTTCGTCACTATTCGAAAGCTGTTGAAGCTCCGACTGTTGTTCATCGTTCAAAGTAATTATCTCGCTTTTATTTTGACCTCTCATCCATCCCAAGGCAGAGACATGTTTCATAGGGTTAACTTTTAAATGTTTTTCTCTTTGTCTCGCCCAAGACAAAAGGGTTTATGTTTAGGGCTTTGTTTCAAATATGAATCATAAATAAAGCGTCGTTTTGAATTCCCACTTTTTATGTGTTTGTTTTTCGTTTTTTTCCATTTTTTAAGGAAATGGTAATCCTAAAAAAACAAATACTTTCAAATAATCTACATACACTTTTGCATTCGCTGTTTTCTAAAAACGAACATAAATCATATGTGCAGATTAGAAATCAATAAACCCATTGAATGTAATAACCCTATGCCCTCTCCGAACTTTGAATTTCCTGTGTTCGACACCGAAGAAGAGGAACAAAAGGATCCCAAATAAGATTTCCCGACTACTTAAGTATGAGGAAAGAGACATTCATCCTCACGATTAACTTGGGTTCTGAGGAAGACAGAAAAAAAGTGAGCATTGGAGCGCTACTCGATGACGATGTCAAGAACAAACTGATAGATTTTCTAAAGGAATATGTCGATGCGTTTTCTTGGTCCTACCGGGACATGCTAGGGTTGGATACCAACATCGTAGAGCATCACTTTCCATTAAAGCCTGAATGTTCGTCACTCAAGCAGAAACTGAGGAGGACTCACCCAGACATGGCTGATAAGATCAAAAAGGAGGTTCAAAAGCAACTCGACGCAGGTTTTCTCGTCACCTCCAAATATCCTCAATGGTTAGCCAACATAGTGCATGTTCCAAAGAAATATGGAAAGGTCAGGATGTGTGTTGACTACCGTGACTTCAACAAAGCTAGTCCAAAGGATGATTTCCCATTACCGCATATTGATATGTTGGTTGATAACACTGCTAAGTTCAACGTCTTTTCCTTCATGGACGGTTTCTCTAGTTATAATCAAATCAGGATGGCTCCCAAAGACATGGAGAAGACATCTTTTATCACGCCATGGGGCACATTTTGCTACAAATTAATGTTGTTTGGATTAAAGAAAGCAGGTCCAACTTACCAAAAGGCAATGACTACTCTCTTTCATGACATGATGCACAAAGAGATTGAAGTCTATGTGAATGAAATGATATCCAAGTCTGACACTAAAGAAGAGCATATAGAATATCTCTTGAAATTTTTTCAACGACTCAGGAAATATCTACTTCGCTTGAATCTTAACAAATGCACCTTTGGGGTGAGATCTGGAAAGTTCTTAGGTTTCATTGCCAGCCAAAGAGGTTTTGAGTTGGATTCCGACAAAGTCAAAGCTACATAAGAGATGCCTGCGCCAAAAACTGAAAATGAAAGTAAGAGGTTTTCTTGGACAGTTGAATTATATCTCCAGATTTATCTCTCAAATGACGGCTACTTGTTGGCCAATATTCAACCTTCTCCGCAAAAATCAAGGAGTTGTGTGGACAGAAGATTGCCAGAAATCATTAGACAGTATCAAGTAATACTTGTTAGAACCTCGAATATTGATTCCTTCGATCGAAGGAAGACCTCAAATATGTAACTTACTGTGTTAGAAGATTCTATGGGCTACGTGCTTGGACAACAAGATGAAACTAGTAAGAAGGTGCATGCCATCTATTACTTGAGTAACAAATTCATAGATTATGAATCTCGTTACTCCATGCTCGAGAAAACCTGTTGTGCTTTGGTATGGGCTTTGAAACGTCTCCTCTAGTACATGATCAACCACACTACTTGGTTAATCTCCAAAATGGATCCAATCAAGTACGTCTTTGAAAAGCCTTCCTAAACATGAAGGATTGTTCGATGGCAGATGTTATTGTCTAAATATGACATCGAGTACCACGCCCAAGAAGCGGTAAAAGGAAGCATTCTCGGCAATCACTTGGCTTATCAACCAACTAACGAATACCAATCTCTCAAGTTTAACTTCCATGACGAGGATGTTATGTACTTAAAGATGATGGATTGTGACGAACCGTTACCTGAAGAAGGCCATGGTCCAAAATCAAGATGGGCCCAATTTTTAATGGAGCAGTTAACGTTTTTGGCAATGGAATTGGGGAATTCATCATCACTCCCGAGGGACCTCATATCCCATTTTCTGCCAGATTGCTATTTGATTGCACCAATAACATCGCAAATACGGAGCTTGTATCATGGGTATTGAAGAAGTCATCGACTTAAGGATCAAGATCCTTGACATATAAGGAGATTCAGCCCTTGTGATAAACCAAATCAAAGACAAGTACGAAAAATCATCACCTTGGATTGATTCCCTACCGAGATTATGCAAGACGTTTGTTGACTTTCTACAATAAAGTTGAGTTGCACCACATTCCTCGATATCAGAATTGAATGGCAGACGCCTTGGATACTCTAACCTCCATGTTCAAAGTCAACCATTGGAATGATATGCCTAAGATCAAGATTAGATGCCTTGAAATACCCGCCTATTTGTTTGCAACTAATGTAGTCATCAATGATAAACCGTGGTTCCACGACATAAAACGCTTCCTTCAAACTCAAAAGTACCCGTTTGGCGCATTGCACAAAGATAAGAAAACTCAAAGGAGGCTTTCTCGCAATTTTTTCCTGAATGGAGATGTGCTATACAAAAGAAACTTCGATATGGTCTAGCTCAGATGCATGGACAAACACGAAGTAGATATGTTAATACATGAAAGGCGTGAAGGGTCCTTTGGAACCCATTCAAATGGGAATGCAATGTCCAGGAAAATATTAAGAGCATGTTACTATTGGATGAAAATGGAATCTGATTGCTACAAACACGTTAAGAGATGTCACAAGTGCCAAATCTACGCAGATAAGATCCACGTGCCACCGAATTTACTCAACGTTCTCTTCTCTCGATGTCCTTTCTCCATGTGGGGCATCAACATGATTGGAATGATTGAACCAAAAGCTTCAAACAGTCATCGCTTCATCTTAGTGGCCATTGATTCCTTCACTAAATCGGTGCAGCATCTTACGCCAATGTTACAAGACAAGTGGTTGTGAGGTTCATCAAGAACAACCTCATTTTCCGATATGGAATTCCAAGAAAGATCATTACCGATAATGGGTCGAACTTGAACAACAAAATGATGAAAGAACTGTGTGAGGAATTCAAGATTGAGCATCATAACTCGTCTCCTTACCGACCAAAGATGAATGGAATTGTGGAAGCCTCCAACAAGAACATGAAGAAGATTGTCAAGAAAATGTTCGTCACTTACAAAGACTGGCATGAAATGTTACCATTTGCTTTACATGGGTATCGCACTTCAGTACGCACTTCAACAGGGGTAACCCCTTTCTCTTTAGTGTATAGCATGGAAGCAGTGCTCCTCGTGGAAATTGAAACTCCATCAATGAGAGTCCTCATGGAGGATAAGTTATTTGAATCTTAGTGGTTTCAAAGCAGATACGATTAGTTGAACTTAATCGAAGAAAAATGTATGACCGCTTTGTGTCATGGACAGTTGTATCAAATAAGGATGAAGAAAGCCTTCGACAAAAAAGTTCGATCTCGTGAATTTCAAGAAGACGACCTCATGCGTAAAAAAATCTTGTCTTTTCAACCAGATTCTAGGGGAAAATGGTCTCCTAATTACGAAGACTCGTACATTGTTAAGAGAACCATCTTTGGCGGTGCCATGACTCTTGCAACCGTGGACGGTGATGAACTCCCACATCATGTAAACGATGATGCAGTCAAGAAATACTTTGTCTAAAAAGACAAAATAAAAACTCGGTAAGTCGAAAACCCAAAAAGGGTGGCTTTGGCAAAAATGAGCGTCTCGGTGGGCTGAAAATCCGAAAGGGCGATCTAGGCAAAAATTAGAGACAATTAACAAAAAAAATTATCCTGGAAGATTGAAAACATAAAAAGGCAATCTAGGCAAAAATTAAGGATTATTGACAAAGTAACTACATTAGTATGTACTTCGTCAACCTGAATAATCTTCCATCAACAAATATTAGATCAAATCTTCTCCAATCTGAAGCAACAAGCATAGTTGGAATTCAAAGTTGTTATGGAGAATAGCAGTTATTTCTTTCAATGTAGCCATTTCATAATATTTACCATTTCCAACTTTAGTAAATAGTCCATGGAATCACGTCTTTCGCTGATTACCATTCTATCAATAAAATTTGAGCCTTGTGCCCATTTGTTTGCAATTTTTGTTTTATTCTATATTGCAAAAATGACGCTTTTACTTGTTATAATCACTTTTGAAACAAAAAAAAAGTTTTAAATGAATTTTCTTCTAACTTTTTCAAATAAAAGCGAAATTTTCCTTTGAATTGTGAACATAGATGGAACATCGGCAGTTATCTCCATGAGCGTTTTGACCTCAAAAGGATAAACAATTGTTTCGACATGAGAAGTTTTTCTCTTCTCGAAAGAGATAATCAAAAGACGGTATTCTTGTCCAAAAAAGAATCCCCAAACCTGGCACTGCCGGTGGAAAAGTTCTTTTCTCCTAAGAGAAGTCTAAAGCATGTAATTCCTTATTCATCACCAATGTTACCTATACCTTGTTGAAGATTCTGCTGAGTATAAGACCGAACTGTGACAATGGTCCTTTCTCCAAATATGCTTTATCATCTATTCAAGTATCGTCAGCATGCATATTACATTCATGACATTCATCATTTTCATCATTAATGCATTCTTGCATTTTTCAATGTTTGCTTCAATATCACTTGTTTAGGTTGCATTTATTCCTGAAAACAAGTATGGGTGTGTCATCTCTCTAGTAGACTGTCACTCCTAAGCAGAAAGAACACATTCTTTCTCCAGTTCCCCAATCAAGTTCATTCCTCATTGGATCCAGAGTCTTATTTAACCATTTCTTTCCAGTTCATTCATGGATAGAACCTGTCTCTAACCAATTCAGGTCTAGATTTCACAAAAAAATCTACCTGCAAACAATATGCAATAGCCTCATCATCCGAGCCGCTTATTTCCTTTTCATATTTGAACTTATCATAAAACAATTGTTCTTTCTAACAAGTCCAATCATTAAAGTTTATTAACAAAACTCTACAATTGTCTTTCTCTCTAAGAAACTTGTATTTTGCAATCAAAACGCTCGCATCTTCTCATAAAAATTCTTGGAACGATTGTAATTGGGAAAATAGAAACTCATTTGAGATTTGTTTCCATTATTGTTTGTTATTCACAAGGCTGAATACTCAATAAAAATATCTCAAGAATTACCTTGTTATAGTTATCACTTTGTTGATAATTGGAAATATCATCAGAACTCTTACCATTTACCATGTCTATCACAATGCTGATAATCGATAAATGAATCTTCACTCTAAATTACCATAAATATCATCAGGCTGATAATTGGTAATATCACCTTTGATTACCTTGAACATTGTCATCAGGCTGACAGAAGGTAATCTCCTTGTTTCCCAAAGCGAAACAGATATTCACTTCCTTAGTGAATCTTTTTCCCAGTGAAACATATAATTGTTTCTCAACAAACAAGATTCTCCTTTCTTAGATAGACAGAGACATCCTTGTAGATATTTTTCACTAGTAGTGTCACCTTTGGTACCTCCTTGGTAAATTTTCTGCAATCACTTTGCATCACTCGCATTTTTTGGTATCTTAGGCCCAAAATTTGCGTATTCTGATATTTAAATCTCTTCCCACCTATTGAGACGAAGATTTTCATCTTCATATCTCAGGTTGAAGAAACTTAAATAGGGGCATCACTCATACCCAAATTTTTTACCTAAGATACCATCTCATATCATCTACATATGCATCATTGCATCATTGACAAATTTCAAAAGAAGATAGCTTATGTGTTTGCTCCTTGAGCCAAATTAGGGTTTTAAATCAAATATTTCATCAGTGCAAGATGTGATCAATTAGGGTTTGAGTCTCCATTCACCTATAGTGATCTATCTTCATCAATCATCAATATTTGATCTTCAAATTCCAATCATTTCCTCCAGATCAACCTTGAATCGACCAAATTAGGGTTTTGATCGAGGATGGTGCATCATTGACTTTTTGCTCAATGCATGACATGATTTCTTGGAGAATGATCTCAAGATCACAAATGCAATATCTTGACCTAATTTCTTGATTCAAAACATCTCAAATGCCAAGATTGATTAATGGTGAAATTCTGAATCATCTGACAAAAAGTCCATTGTCCAGATTAGTCAAACTTTGACCTTTTTGGTCAAACTTTGAAATTCAAAATTTACAATCATCAAAGCATTTCAAATTATCCATCATACACATCAAAAATAAAAAATGTGGAAAAAAAGTCAACAAAAAGTCAAAACTTATTTTTTTTTAAAACACTTAGAAAAAATTTCAAGTGTTTTTTACAACTTTTTTCACCATTTTCATGGTCATTTTTCACCAAGATCCATTTTGATTCAAGAAAAACTCTCAACATGAAAGTTGTAAATCTTGTTCCAAGATTTCCAAAATGTCCAAGAACATGAAAAATATTTTTTGGAGCTAGGGTTTTGAAATTATACATTTTAGGTCCAAAAACTTGCATTATAAGTCATTTTGCAAAGTTTTTTCAAGCAATCTAGCCAAAATCCTATCTCTTTATCTCCTAGAAGCCTAGGTGTGCCAAAGATATTTTGATTTCATAATTTTAAAAGGATAAGAACACTTTAGGTTTTTAACCATGGTTTGCATTTTTAACCATGTGCATTAAATGTAAGATTCCTTTCTTATCTATTAAGCACCAAGTTACAAAAATCGCAAATCCTTGCTTGCCTTGATCTCCAAACATCTTACACTATAAATAGATGTCGTTTCCTAATTTGAAAATCACACCAAAACAACTCCAATCTTGTTTTCTCATTCTTTCTTAAGTTGCAAGTTTCAAAAATGCGAGAATTCTAACTTTCAATTCTTGCAAGTTCTAACCAATCCATTGCTTCAAACACTCTCTAAACATCATTAGGAAGTTGTTAGAACCAATCATCCATCACAAAATCAACCAAAAACTAGATTCATCAAGAAAACTCCATAAGTGTGCACTTTGAGCCTTAACCATCAAACTTAAAATCCACTCGTGCGCTTTTCAAATTTTCACTTCAAACATCATTCATACATCCCATAGAGGTGATCCAAACCCTTAAAACACCTCTGTAACCTCAGAATCATCATATTCATCTTCAAATTGGTTGAGTTGGAGTTGGGAAAAAAGTTCCAGGCCATCTCCAAGCAAGTTGAGCATTCCAACACGTTCGCTAAGGTCCAAGGAAGATGTTCAAATCATCAAACAACTTCTGGAAACACTCTAGCAGATAATTCAATTTATGCTTGAAGAGTTAAGTAACTAAAACTTCGAATTCTATGATTCATGCATTACAGATAAAAAATTGTTATGCCATCTTGTTTCTGCACCTATACTGATTATTAACCCTCAATCAATTGCCATGAATCATGCACCTACACGATTTCATTTAACTTTGATAAATTTAGGGTTCGTTTGTTTTGTCACGAATTCAGTCATCCTACACTTAAAATAAATGCAATTAATTGCCACCATCGTGTTCCTTGTGAAAAACCGAGCAAGTTTCATTTTTGTATCATTCAATTTCATCCAAAAACGAAGAAGTTATGAATCCATGAAGCTTGAGGTTGAAGATGAAGCCATGGCGCGTTTTTGAAATTTCAAATATTTTTTTTATAATATATACATGTGTTTGTGTTTTAATTAACATATTTATAGTCACCCCAGTGGTAGAGCGCGCGCCCTTAAGTCTTTTCATGCCTCAAGTCTGGGGTTCGAATCCCCCTCGCCCCAGACCTTTTTCAATCTTTTTTCATTTTTCCAACTATTTTCCAAAACTCGTTCATGACTTGTTTTCAAATATATTTAACTGAAAGTGTTTGTTTAGCAAGCCACGCGTGTGGCCCAGTGGTTAACCTTTTGAAACTTTCCAAGCCAAGGCCAAATAAATTTTTATCACTTGTTTTTTTTCTCATGTTTTCTTACAAAATTCAACATTTTCAAAAACCAATCAAAACTTCTCATTTTGAGATGATTTTTTGCACAATTATCATTTAATACATTTGTTTTAAGATTATGTCAAATAATCCCAAAAAAATATTTTATTTTGATATATTTTTATTGGGTTAAAAGTAAGACTTTTGAAGTGTTTTAAAATACTTTCAAAAATCTTTTCTTCTTGATTTTCTCTAACCTAATCTTTTTCAAATATTCATGTGAATACACTTTCACTCTTCAAGTCTTTTCAAAATATTCAAAACATTTTAATTGACTTATACACCTCTTTTACATGATCGATTCGATTTATTGCTTGAAAATACAAATCGAACTAGGTTTTTTCCTCGAAAATCTTTCGAACTCAAAATCAAATTGATCATGGGCCTCCCTTACGGTGTAAGTCCCAACCCTTTTGCACATATTCAATTCTTTGTAAATATTCAACTTTTTGTGTATATTCAACCTCTTTGTACATATTCAAGTATAACTAGCTTCGTTAACTAGTTTTATCCGCTTGTTTATACACTTCTTTCATCAATTCCACTGGTATTAATAGGAGCATTATTCTTAGTGAAACTTCTCTTATTCCAATGGCCCTCCCTTAAGGTGTAAGTCTCACTTCCTTGTATATATCCAAGTATCACTAGCTTTATTTGCTTATTTCATACACTTTTTTATATATTTCCTTCATAAACTCTTATGAATGCGCACACACACTTTGTCATATATATACTTGTTCATATACTTTTTCATGTTTATTTATGTCATTACAACTAGTATAACAACTAGGTTCCCCATACCCTCCTCTTGGGCTTCATACAAAATAACAATCTCGTTGAGTTAGCCTTCTCTTGGGCTTCGTACAAAAGAACTCCCTCGTTGAGTTAGCCTTCTCTTGGGCTTCGTACAAAAGAGATACCTCGTTGAGTTGGCCTCCTCTTGGGCCTCATACAAGAAAGAGAACTGGAAATATCCAACAGCTTCCTACTGGACTTCGTACAAAGAATCTCCTTAGTTAGGATAGAAACCAAAGAGTATGGTTTCCTGGTGAAATCACTCTGAAAGCCAAGCCAGCCATACCCTATAGCCTCCTCTTGGTCTTCTTACAAGGACCCTCGATGTCCCTCGGAAAGCCTCTTCTTGGGCTCACACTACAAGGACCCACGATGTCCCTTGGAAAGCCTCCTCTTGGGCTTACAATACAAGGACCCACGGGCTTCTTAAAAGCATTACCCTAAACAATAAAAAAATATTTCTCCTTAGAGATGAGACATGAATCATCTCTATGGAATAAGTATCTCATCTATAGCGTCACATTCAAATAAAACATTTTTCAAATCAAACACTTTTTTTCAAACAAAGAAACAAAACATCTTTCTTAACTGTAAGTGGCAATACTGGTATACTCAAGCAAAACGCCCAATGCTTACAATGAAAGATTCAACGTTTTTCAAAATATCTTCTCATTATAAGAACTATAAGTGGTATACTTGTACACTCAAGTTAAACACCCATTTCTTACAATGAAAGATTTAAACAATCAATTTTCAAAATGTATGTGATGAAATAGATTAGATACATTTTTTATTAAGATGACACTTGTCGTTGTCTCTTAAAATATTTTGGTTCCACTAGCACATAAGTGGGAACTATGATTGCTCTGACTTTCTCAACCTCCTTTTGAGAATATGTAGGCACAAGGTCTCACCCTTGGAGAGCATACTTCTTTCTCTCTCAAACCACCCAAACCTTAGTTACCCTTAGACCCGAGCTATAATTGCTCTGATTCTCTCTAGGGGATATGTATGCAGAAGATTGCAATGATCTTTGCGAACATAATAATAATAATAATAATAATAAACAAACTTAGGTTCCTACCTAGCTTACGTTCTTAAATCCCAAAGGAGAAACTTTCCTAAAATAGCATAGAAAATAAAACACAAACACACAAAAGATCCTATAGAGTACTATAGATACATTGGGTGCTAATACATTCCCTTTGTATAACCTAACACCTCGAACTTAAGAGTTTCTACTCCCCAATGCTTTCCGTTTAGTTTCACATTAAAATTAAATTGTTTTTGAGTCGGAGAGCCGAATTCCGATTTGGTTCCCTCATTCTTCACTTTTTACCGTGAACACTATCTCGACCAGACAATGAAGAGGTATTATACCTCTATCTGTCTGTAACGCCTGAATCCATCAGTGCGGCCCTCCTCCAAGAGACCCTAGAAGTACAAAAGCCGATTTTTTTCACGAGCAAAGCCTTACAAGGGCCCGAAATAAGATACCAACAAATCGAAAAAAATGGCCCACTCACTAATCAACACGGCGAGGGGACTTTGACATTATTTCGTAGCATTCACCATCATTGTTCGGACAGACCAACCCATAAAGTAAATGCTAGGTCGACCAGACATGGTCGGCCGGATGGTCAAATAGTCCTTGGAACTGTCTGAGTTCTACATCAGATATGAAAGCAAGAAGGCCCTTAAAGCCCAAGTATTATTCGATTTCGTAGCAGAGATGACCTTCCCCACATCCCACGAAAGGACCAACAAATGGACAATATTTTTTGATGGTGCCTCAAGCTTGACCGGAAGCGGGGTCGGCATAATCCTAGAAAACGGAGAAGGGATCGTCATCGAGTTATCCCTCACCCTCTCGTTCCCTACTTCCAACAACCAAGCAAAGTATGAGGCCTTCGTTGCTGGTCTCCGTCTGGCCGAGGTCATGGGAACCAAAGAGGTCAAAATCTTCAAATCCTCACAGCTCGTGGCCTCCCAAGTCCAAGGCGAATATCAGGTTTAAAATGACCAATTGGTCGAATATTGGGCCCTCGTCCATGATAATTTGAAAAAGTTTACTTCCGTCGACGTGCAGCATGTCCCTCGGGAGCATAATACCCGAGTAGATGTTTTATCCAAGTTGGCCTGCACAAAGACGAAAAGAGGAAACAAGTCAGTAATCCAAGAAATACTCCCACGACCAAGCATCGAGAAAAACTCCTTGATATCAATGTGCTTGTCATCGAAAAGAACATTTCCTGGATGACGTCCTCCATAAATACCTCACGAGCGGGACCCTGCCCGACGACCCCAAAGAGGCGAGCATTATCAAATGGAGAGCGTGCTCATATGTCATTATCGAAAACAAACTCTATAGAAGGGTATTCTCCACCCTTTTCCTCAAATGTGTCGAAGAAACCAAAGTACCTTACATATTGAAAGAGATACAAGAGGGCATCAGCGCCCAATATGTGGGAGGCAAGTCACTCGCCAGAAAAGTCCTCAGGGCATCTTATTATTGGCCGACCATGCAGTTCAATGCTAAAGAGCATGTGAAGAAATGCGATGAATGCCAACGACACTGGCATATGCATTTAGCCCCTCCGAGCGAGCTTAAATCTCTCTCTTCCCCTTGGCCCTTCTCATGGTGAGGGCTAGACATCCTTAGTTTGTTCGTCATGGGGGGAAATTAAAAAAAATATAAGATAGTAGGCGTCGACTAATTCACCAAGTGGATAGAGGCTGGAGTACTGGCCAAAATCATCGCTCAAAACATCCTACGTTTCTACAAGAGAAACATTTTAGCCCGGTTTGGCGTACCACAAGCCATAGTCACCGACAACGGGATGTAATTCATAGATAGAAACTTCCAAGATTTCTTCGCTCACTTGGGAACAATGCAACACTTCGCTTCCGTCGAGCATCCCAAAACTAACGAGCAAGCTGAAGCTGCGAACAGAGTCATCCTGCACGGTCTCAGGCAAAGATTAAAGGAGATGAAGAAAAAGTGGATCGAAGAGCTAGACAATGTGCTCTTAGCCTATTGAACTACCCCCAATAATCCACCGGGGAGACCCCCTTTCAGTTAGCATACGAGATCGAGGTGGTCATTCCAGTAGAAACTATCGAACTGTCAAGGAGAATCGAATCTCCACTCGATGAAGAGACGAATGATCGGTCCCTAAGGGAAGAGCTCGACCTTGTAGAAGAGATAAGGACATGAGCTTCCCTAAGGGAATCCTCTCTCAAACAAAGAATAGCCCTTCGTTATGACGCCAAAGTTATTCCACGCGAGTTCGACATCGGAAGCTTAGTCTTGAAGTAGAATCGCAAAAGCTCCACCGAGGGGAAACTCGTAGCAAACTGGGAAGGCCCATACCGTTTTTATGCCAAAACATGGATAGGATCCTACTACCTAGAAAACCTTCAAGGGGAACAACTTGCTCGATCATGGAACTACGAAAAACTTAAACAATACTATAGTTAAGGCACGAACAGTCGACATATCTCGGAAAACCATCCGAGTATTAAGAGCTTGACATCAAGTGCACGCCTAGATACCAGCAATGCACTAATAATACGACATAAGTGACCCTCTCTCTATTTAAATGATGATCCAGATCCCCGCCTCGACACAGGGGACTCAAACAATCCCCGTGGTCCAAGTACCTCGTCGGTAGAACACCCAACTCGCAATGGGACGTTCACGCCACCGACCTCAGGTCCTCAATCAGTACTTAAGTTCTAGACCAAGAGCCCAACAATCAAACTTCCCCCCTTCTAATAGTCACCCCACATTAGTTATGACATACATCAAACGAGCATACCCCGCATAATAAATATTACAAACATACAACAAGTTATAACAAAAAAATCATGTTATATTGACGACCATGAAGGCTGAATTTTCCTGGAGTTATAAAGGGGACTTCACCCCGACAAAACAAACATTAAAATGACCATGAAGGTCGGAATTATCCATACATAAAATGGGCCACACCCAAACAAATAAAATACAACATAAATCGGCACATCAGTTATCTTCAGCAGTAGACTGGCTAATCACTCGGCAGGCTAAATCGGGCCATCTTCGGGGGTCACATCCCGGGGGTATCCTCTATAACCATGCCATGGAGGAAGGAAGGTCTCTTTATCTCACCCTCCTCGACATAGTAATGAACCCCCATTCAGTCGATCACCAATTCCATACCCGGATTCAGAATGTGTATCTGGGCTAGGGCATTCTCAAAGCTCCTTGTTGAGGTGGATACAACATCATCGTAGGCTAGCTGCATTCGCTCGATCAGTTATGCCTGAGTCCTCACGTTTGCAAACTCTTTAGGTCCCCCCTTGTCCGAAGCCAACTCTGTCTTTAATTGTGCAATCTCGTCAGCTAACAACAGCTTGTCCTTTCGGGAAGCATCACACTCCTCGAAAGCCTTCTTGAGATCATCAGATAATTTTCACTGAGTTGTCTCCCCGTTCTTCTCAACCTCTTTCAACTCCTTCAACTTGGCCCTAAGCCCGCGTAGTTCGACCTCCAGAGAATGACCGAGCTCGGAATAAGTAGCGGGTATTTCGAAAATACGCATCCACGCACCAACATCCTTAGCCAAGGCCGCCTTCTTGGTAGGTTGATCCATCTCTTCAAGAGGAAGGGATCCGCGCGAGGAAGGATCAAGCTCGTATTTTCAAAATAAGCCAGGTTAAACCAACAAAGGGGAGATCGAATTTCCCTTTATCCTTCTCACTCGTCAGGTCCAAATCTCCTTTCGCTCGTGCCCTTTGTTCCTCGAGGGTACCTTTTGGGGGGATAGTGCCTCGACCGCTTGACTCGTTGATGACCTCCCCAAACCCGTTTGGGGGGCTACTCCTGGTTCGGTCGGAGACCCTGTCCTTTTTCCCATCTTCCTCAGTAGTGTTTGTCGGGCAATACCCTCCTCTACGGAATTCATCCTAGCTGCAACAAAAGGAAATAAAAGTTCGAGTTAGTGTCGAATAAACACAAAGATATTGAACATAAATAATAAATAAAGCAAAATTTCTACCCAGATACGCCTTCGGGTCCCTACTCCATAGGAGATCCCTCATATTTATCAACTGATGCTCAAAGACGGGCTCCCCGTTGAAACAACCGATTGAACATCATCTGATAGAATATCAATAAAGTCGCCATCGAATGTTTTTTATCTCGCCTAAGGAGAAAGGTAAACATCGAGTAAACCTGAAAGAAGAGAAATCACGGTCTTTCGGCCGAGAAATCGAGAGATATGGGTAAGGGAGTCTATTACGCGAGGGGAATGTAATAGCACCCCACACACTCGTAGTGCCCTACGGTATCCACTTCTATTTTCTATCTAATTGGTGTGTTTATATCTATTTATTGCTTAATAGCTACATCTATCCTATGCTAAGGGAAATGCATGTGAAAGAAAGGAAAATAAAGAAAACATGGGAAAAATAAGGAAGTATTTAAAAAAAAAAATCCTCGATCGAGCCCAGTGACAAGATGCCTACGTATTCCCTCGTGCAATGGAAAAGTCAGAGCGTCGTAGTTCGGCTCCCTTGTTTTGGTGGATTTTGTGTTTTTTACTTATGAAAAAGGTTTTAAACAAAAGAAAAAAGTACTCGTAGGCGAAAAACGTTTGTATTAGTTGGTTGCTTTTACCTTTGAGAAAGGAGTTTTGAACTATTATTAAGTGTTTTAGTTTTCAAAAGAAAAAGAAAGCAAGTTTTAGTTTTATTACATGCAAGGATGCAAAAGAAACTAGAAAACAAGAAAGGGAAACTAACTAGTTCTACGCCTAATGTTATCATGAAAAAATGGCCTTATGGTTGAGGATAAAATGCTAAGCTCGAAGACTATCCTAACTGAGCAAACCTAGGGAAACTATCCTAATATCCACCTTGGTTGAAGAACCGAGGGATACAAAGGGATGAAGCAATCTAGTGCTTTGGCAGAAGTACACAAGCAATGCAATGCACAAACAAATGTCACACAAGCGCAGGAAAAGGACGAATTCATGTAGCCTACAATAGCAAGTTAAGGGTCGGAAGCAACCAGGAGCCAACATATTCTGATTCTTGTGAATGGTATCACCGCATGACATGAATTTTCAAGTGTGAAGAGCAAATGATGTGAGTTCAGCAATAAATGTGAATACTTGGAAAGTGTGGAGAGTCATAATAGGGAACTATTGCCACTTTTATTATTATGGACTTGATAAAGAAAGACACACGATTCGCGTGTGCTGAGCTGACACGGACTAGAATTGTGCGGGGGTTAATTGTGAACCCTTTCTGCGTGCCCATCATATCATCATCATATATATCAATAAGTATCAAAGTGGGACTTTGTTTGGTGGTGCCACTTAGCAGTTTGCCTAACCACTCATGACTTATGCAAGCACAAACGTAAACGCAATACTCGAATCGCCTCCCTATGCACGGAAGAGGACATTAAACAAACCATGCACAAGAAGAAAACAAAATCGCCCTAAACAGGTCTTTAAATAAACCAGAGGGGTTCCTGAACATGTTCTAACTATGGAAGCCCCATCATGTATCTCTATTCCTACTTCTTATGGCAAAGGAAAGCGGTAAAACCCTACTTCTAATGTTCTCTAAAAAAGCGGTAAAAGAATGCGATAAAAGGAGAAGAAAATACCAAACGGATAACTATCCGTAAAGTAAAAGCAAGCTAAAAATACTCTAGAAAACTTCAAGTACTGCCGACAAGCAACAAAGAAAATCGGTGAGCAATGCACGGAGGCACCAAAAGCAAGATCAGAATGTGTGTCATACACATCCGAAGCAAATAATCCTGCAAGAGATCACAACCCAGACAATACAAACAAAGGATGTGCATTGATATGCACAGTCAAGAACGTGCATGTATACACATTCGATGTAGATCCAACGAACCTGCAACAAAACTATCCAGACAATACAGACAAAGGATGTGCATCGATATGTACGGTCAAGAATGTGTATCTATACACATTCGACGTGGATCCAATGAACCTGCAAGAAATTATAATCCAGACAAAGCAGATAAAGAGTGCACACACATGTGTACAAGGACAAGATATGGATTCTACACATCCAAACCAATCCGATGATCTGCAAGAAAGGTGAAAACCAAGAAAGCAGATAAAAGAGTGCAAACACATGTGTGCAAGCATGAGATATGTATCCTACACATCCAAATCTCAAGAATAATTATCAACGTACCTCGCACATGAAACAAAGTGTCAGAAATAACAAGGAGGATTTAAAGAAAGCGCAAGATGCAAAAGCGATTATTCACAATGAAATCGGGGCATGAAGGGTAACTTCCTAATAGGGAAAGCAACTACACATCCTAATGCTTACCTAAATATATCTAAAGGTAGAGGAAAATATTGCACACTAATCAATTACACCGCTAAAGGTTAACTTTGAAGCTCTATTTACAACCCTACAATGAGGTTTACATTTGTCTACAATTAAGTTGTGACAAATGTCCGAAAGTTTCTAAGAAACACATGCTATCATACTCCTACAATTATTCGATTCACATGACAAATGAGAAACATACTTTTAAACAACATAAACTAATCGAAACTTAGAAGTTAAGTGAGTATCAAATTAAACTAGGTATAGAAATTTACAAGTCAGTATCTAAATCATATTCAATGATCTCAAACTAAATGTACAAGAAAAATCGTGGTTTAAACAAAACTATGCGCAAAACTAAGTCAAAACAATCTATCGTCACTCTAAGGGTTAGTTTTCATGGTACCCTAATCATATGACTCAATTATGAATTACAAGTCAAGGTGTCAACTACCTAAACATGTCAACATGTTAGTTAAGAAGTTAGTTGAGGGTTAGAATAAGTATTGGACATCGTATGCGAAAGATTGAAGTGTTATTGAAAAAATTGTTTCTAAACATATTATCAAGAGTCGATTAGAAACTAATGGAAATCAATTATTAAAAATTCACAAAAAATATCCAAAATATCCTAAGATGTTAAAAAGTCATGAACTTATTTTTGCACATTTTTTATAATTCGATAGAATTGAAATCAAATGCAAAATTGAAAGTGTATGAATGTTGCATATGGACAAGGCAAAGGGATGCATTTCTGAAATTCTTAATTGAACTAACTACAGTTGTAATGTAGCGAATTGGGCTTAATATTGGGGGTGAATCTGAATTCTGTAAGCCCAGACCAGCTATTATGTGACCCTTAGTTTAAAAAAATCTGGAGTCCCTTTTAATTGTTTTGCTGTCACGCTTTTTATTCATGTTGTAAACTATATTGATTGGTCAAATAATTACTAAATGATATAACTCAAACAAAAAAAAGAAGAAAAAAAACGTAATAATAATTATGGAATTTAGCCAATGTATTAAAGACACGCTTAGGGATAGAGTATGGCAAAAGCATTGAAGCCGGAACAAGTCACCTTCTCCGGTGACACAAACTGCCACTCACAGCGGTCGACGGAGACGCGTTGTTCTGAAAACAAATATCGAAACCATCGCTCTACTCAAAATTTTCCTCTGAATCCGAATCTGATGCTAGATTTCACGAAAATTTACTCAATCTCTGTGAAATCATGACGCAAACTTTATCGTGAAGAAACTAAAAATTTAAGAACACTACATATATACTTGCATATAACGCCAACACCTATCCAAAGATAAGATCTCATACGAAACTTTTTCAAAGTCATCAAACATAAAAATAAAACTACGTCTTTTTAAGTCTTATTCTAAGTTTTTTTTAAAGCATTGGTGTTTTCTGGTGTTTCTTATTTCTTCAATATATCTAACATTAGTTTGAGTTGGAGCTTGCCATTCACCATGAGTTGGTACGCCATTTCCATCTCTTTCGTGAAAAGCTTGCTCATTATCTTTTAAATCATTGATATTCTCTAAACTTTCAAGAATATCCAAGTCACTTGAGAATGTTCTTCTTATAAAATTATAAAGTGCAAAACACGCCTAAATAATAGCCATTTGAGTCTGAAGCTTGAAATTAGGCATTTCTTGTAATACTTTCCATCTTGCTTTTACCACACCAAAAGTTCTTTCAATCACACTTCTCAAACTAGAATGATAATAATTAAAAGTTTCATTTCTTGATCTGAATCTTGGAGCAAGTCTAAAATGTGGAAGATGATACATTGCATTCTTGTATGGTGCTAAAAAAAACCTTTAAGTGATGGATATCCTGAATCTACAAGATAATATTTGCCTATGTATATAAATAAAATATATCAGACAAGTACATAAAAATATTTATAAACAAAGTATATCAGACAAGAATATAAAAGTAATCGAAGTACCAAAAACTAACCTTTTGAAGGATTAGGAAATCTCAAATCAGGTTTACGAAGAGTATCCATAAGAATTTTTGCATCATTAACCGATCCTTCCCATCCACACAATGCAAAAGTAAAACACATATTGAAGTCATACACAACCATCACATTAGTACTTGTATGTCCTTTCCTGATGAAAAACGACTTTTGTTTCTCTGTTGGGACATGTATTTTAATATGTGTGACATCTATTGCCCCTATACAGTCTTTGAAGTTAGGCCAATATCGATTATCATCTCTAATATATTGAGAAGAGTCAACAAGATCAACAAGTTTAATGACTTTTTTCCCTAACTTACATACAACTTCTAAAACTATGTTGAAATGTTTATGAATGGTTTCACTAGAATGTTAAAACTGCTCTTGGGCATTTCTATACGAGGAAGGTTGCCCTATGATATATAACAGACAAAATACTCTTTTTGATCCCTTAACTATACCTCGGGGTACATTTTGGTCCCTTATCTCTAAAAAGTGCTTATTAAGCACATTAATTTTTGCAGGGCATGTTAGGTCATTAAATACTCAGAAAATTTCTAAATTTTTTTGTAGCAAATAGGATTCAAACACTTGATCTCTTGGTTGGTTGACAAACTACCAACCACTACACCACTTCACACTTATTTGCATTCCTTTCACAATGAATAGAATGAAATTGTGTATTTCCCCACTCAAACCAAAGAGAATCATCAACATATGTGTGCCCAAAATTGCCTTACGAACCCAACAACACCAATCAACAAACATTTGTCCAGAAAATTAATTTCATGAAAAATCACATTTAAATTTGTTCTCAATTTCTTACGAACTCAGCATATCATATTTTCAATTTTTAAATAAAAATTAAATTTGTTCTCTCTTGCTCTCTCAACGTAACTTCATTCTCTCTCTTCAACACACCCAGATTCCGGTGGACTCCCACGGTGGCTGGATGTCGCTAGCGGTGGTTGTCATGGAGAAGCTTCACAAGAGGTCGAAACAAACACCCAACCGACTTCTTTTGATGCCCTGATTACAAATCTGGTGATAGATTTCACAAACAACAAACCTATGAAGCAAGATCTAAAAGAGGAAATCCAACCCTAACTCAAATCAAACGTTGAAATAAACACAGAAACTACAACTTCTGATGGTGAAATAAAAGCAGAACGCCGGTGGGAAAGGTCTTTGACAGCGGTGGTTGGTTCAGGCAGCGAAGGCTTTTGCGTTTTCAAGGTGGTGAAATCAAAGTTTTATTATCAATCCTTGATATAGCAATGACAGAAAAAATATCTTGGCATATTTAGGTTCATAATTAAGCATAAGAATTATATTTTTTGGCAAAAAAAAAATTACCATTAAAAAAATTTGGTTAGTGATTTGAGAGATGTATGTACGTGATATTTTGGAGAAGACAATGAATCCTTATAATTATGAAATTTAATATATAATTGCTTTTAATACATAATTGCTTTGAAAATTAAACACTAAGGGTGAAATGGTCTAGTGGTGAAACATGCAACCCTACATCCAATGTGACCTACGTTTGAAACTTGCTACAAGACAAAAAATTTGAATTTTTCTTTGAATTTTGATAAACTTGAAGATGAAAATATATGCCATGTCAACTAACAAACGTGTGAATATATGCCACGTCAAATGCCACTAGTGCAAAGTTAACGTCGTTAGTAAAAAATGGACGGAAAGGACAAATGTGGTCCTTTTTGAACAATTAACGAACCAATTTGACACTTTTTAGAGATAAGGGACCAAAATGTACTCCGAGGTATAGTTAAGGGACCAAAAAAGGTTTTTTTGCCTATATAAAAATATCCCGACACTTTCCTCTACTCCAATATGTTTAGCAGGTGTCAATCCACAATTATTAGTTAACTCAGATACCAAAAGCTGAAAGACTTGTTTCCTCATTCGAAGTTGCTCAAAAAACCTGTTATCATTTCTTGTTATCAATTCTGTATACCATGTATAGTTGACGTAGTTTTCTTTTCTTTGACAATGTATTTCAAAACATGGTTTGTAACCATAAAAGCAGCCACCACTGTCGCAATATGATATTGATTTCTATTAACTTGTTGGACTTCAATATCCAATTTAAAAGTAGTGTCACTCTCATATGAACTATCATCTGAGTTATCACTCATCCTGTTACACAAAAATGTAAAATTATAAATGTTTGGATAGTTAAAAATCACGATACTTTAAAGTAATAAAGTAAGAATGCAAGAATTTCATTTAAGAATCCAAAATCGGATATTCTAAGAAGTCAATAATGACATTTCCATTTGGTATCAAAACCACAAAGAAATTGTGACAAATATTATATTACATCAAGCTAATAAAAACATAATAGTTCGCTAACAAAAACATAAAAGTTCCAACTACTAATGGTTTTTTTTCTAAGAAACAAACAATCCTATCAACAATCTCGTGCATGTTTTTTTTTCCGGAACAAGTGTCTATCCAATCAAGAGCCATATCAGCATTAGAGGAATTCATGAAGTAAGAAAATGTTGTCCAATTTTCTTTATTGGCAAGGATTCTAACAGTCTTAAAGTGTAAAGGTAATCCTTTTACCAATGATGGAATTTCATCCAACATTTTCAAACATTTTGCATAACTAATGTTGTCTTATGGGAGTCCTTGTTGGCTAGGTCCAAACCCATCGAGTATACGATCAAGAGATCGTTGAAGTTTCTTTGTTGCACCAATTTTCTCTCCTTTCTCTGAAATCTTTCTCTTTTTGGAAGAACTTGGTGTTGGGTTGGGTTGTACTTTATTTCCAACATCAAAGCTATCTACATCTCCTTCATCCTTAGTAATTGTGTTATCAAAATAAATATCTAAGAAAAATTCATGCTATTAAATACTAATATAATATATATTAACACAATCATACCTTACTCTTTTCAGCCCACCAATCATCGTCAGTCAAGATAGTTTTCTTTTCATGATCCCGTCCTACTCCAATTTGCTTATCCGCTAACTTCACAAATGATGAAAACTCTTTTTCAATGTATCCCATCTATTTTTTAGTTGAGTGCCATCATAAGCATATCCAGTTTGCTTTTGAAATTTTCAGTAATATTCTTCCACCCTTCTTTACTGAAGTGGGTAGTTAGCCTATTACCCGCTTCTATTTCTTCAACACAAATTTTCAGCAAAATTTCTGTTTTACTATCATCCCCCCATTTGCAACAACTTTTCCATCCTTGTCTAAACTTTTCACATCTTTTTTAGAGGTCATTCTAATCATTTTTTAAAGGTAGTCAGTAAATACAATAAAAAATAGTGTATGTTAATTATCATTCTATATTTAACAAAACAATATGATTGTTTCTAATCCAAAATAAATAAACACAGTATGATACACTTCCATGTACAAAGCAACAAGTTAGTACAAATCACAACAATTTATCTAATGTGATTTTCTTAACTTCGCACTATAGTAACTTTTCACTTCATCAGCCTACACGAGTTAGTTTTTGTACCTAGAAAATATTGCTACATGACTTTAATTTTTTGTACTCACATACTTAATTAAATGCTAGTGAAGACATACTCCTGACAACTTGAAGTATCACAAGACCTACAAGGTTCCATAATTATGAAAATACAAATTTGAACTAAATTTGAAATAGCATTATAGCCATCAATTTGACGAGTTTTTCATTTTATTTTAAAACTGACACTAGATTGCAAATGAAAATGCCATTCGGTCATGTAGAAATACACTCATTACAGAAGCACGCGAAATAATAACTCAAAGCAGCATATATCTTGAATGTGACAATAAAAATTGCTCTATACAATAATGCAATTAATCTACCTGGAGAAAGAAAACTTGATTAGCTTTTTACTGCCTTAGAAAAACAAACTTCTGTTCTGCATCAAAACAAGAAAAAATGCTGCCAAAGTGAGATATACAGCAGTACACATTACACGGCTTGAAAATTTGGAATCCAATCTCATGAAATCAAAATATAAGCCCTTTATTATAGTGACCAAAGAAATTCATAACAACTTAATCAATAAGTGTGCTTAATAACTCTTGTCAAAATAAAAGTAAAATAATCCTTAATAAATTAAAACATAATACATACTTAGGGCGCCAAATTTTAAGTAAAATCCCGCCTAAAGAGTTTTTAATCACATTATTTTCTTTTCTCTTTCCAACAAATACTATTTAATATGTTAATTAATATTTCATATTAATTACTTCAGATCATTACTCCACCACTAATTTCTATATACTTCAACTATTCAATCAACAAAAATTCTAATTTTTTTTTCTCATGTATAAATTTATCTATAATTTGTCTTGTGCATCGCACGTTTCTTACTTTATTCTTACAAAAAAAATTGTTTCCCACAAAAGTACTGATAACAGATGTTACTCAGGAAGTGTGCTTAATAACTCTTGTCAAAATTCCTAGGTGGACAAGATTCACTTTTGGAAACTTAATGAATTAAATTGCTTTAATACGCTAAATAGTCATAAATAGACACAGACATTATTGTAATCTCAACTTTTTTTGTCACTGTATGATTATTACAGAAAAGCAAAGATAGTCATCATATAATACTAATGTAATATTGCACAATGCATTGGCAAGTTCTAATGTTGATTGATTCTGAAGTGGTAGCAATAGCAACACATCCACATCCACATCCAAAGTGCACTGGAATTACAATCATTTCAACACTACATACCACTATGTAGAGAAGTATGTTTGGAACCAAGTGAATGAACTATTGATCAGTACCTATACAAAAATAAGTGATTCTTAATTGAATACCTATTCCTACAAAACTTAATTAGTACAACAAACTCTCACTTGAGCACCTACTTGAGTTGAAAATTGCATGACATATTCTGAAAACAAAATGTAGACATAACAACTTAACCATTGCAACATGCTTCAAGACACATTCCACAAATACTAACTACGCATTATGTTCTTACTATTAACAATACATAAAGCAACTAAAATCTTAGAATGCCAAAGAACTCTAACCTGAATTAACAATAGCTTCAAGTTTTAGAATTCAATTTCAAAATCAATTGGAAACCCTATATCAAAAATTTAACAAAGGAATCATAAAAAATGAAAACAAGATATCGAAAATCATAGAAAGAGAGAGAAAATGACTTCAATCGATGTTTATCCGGTGCAAAGATGACACTGTTCATCATCTCCAAATTTCAGAATCCGAAAAAATGAAAAGAAACCCTACAAAGGGTACTTTGGGATTTTCAGTTTATTTTGAGGGTAATCACGTAATTTCTCCCTAGAAGTTTAAGTTCCCTGTTTTTTTCCCTACTTTCTCTCTCATCTATCGTAAAATGAATTTTGTAAACCTACTTGGATTAGCTTTTCATTTTTGCCAAAAAAAAACATTTTCAATCTAAATCATTTTTCTAAAATCTGAAACAAACACTAAAAATGAGTGAAAAAGATTTTCTCATAAAAAAACAGATTTTTTTGGAAAATAATCTGAACAAACGCACCGTATATATCATTATTAAAATATGGTTGGAATAACACCACAATTACATTTTATTATATATGTTCAATCATCATAAATTCCATTTTATTAACTAGATAATATCATAAAATTTATATCATCTATTTTTTAATATATAATAAATTGTTGATTTATTATTGGTAGACTTTATAAAAGAATTTTATAAGAGAATACATAATTTTGGACCAATTTATTTATATTAAAAAAATACCTTTTATTTTTTTATTTCATTTTTAAATATCACAATACAATTTTAAAAAAATTGTTGCTATAACTTCCCCTTACCAATTAATTGAGAGTTAATAACTTCCCATTTCAAAACACAATTACATTTTGAAAATGGTTGTTTTTCATTCTAAATATACTATAATCATGGCCACACATAACACAACTTTTTTTTCTCAAGTTAAAAAAACAGACAAAAACAAACTCATGCTAACATGATCAATCAATCTATATATATATATATATATATATATATATATATATATATATATATATATATATATATATATATATATATATATATATATATATATATATATATAGGTTGTATTTGTTATTTGTATGTGTTTTTGTTTTCAATGTAAAGAAATCATATGTATTAGTTAAAAAATTTAATTGGAATACATCAATATTCTAAAGAGAGAGAGGGTGGAGAGATAATAAGAAAGAGAGAGACAGAGAGGGACACTGGGCGGAGAGAGAGAACGAGAGATAGAGGGAGAGAGAGCAGGTATAGTGTGTGAGAGAGAGGGAGAACATGAGAGGGAGAGAGGGAGAGAGTGAGAGAGATTGCTTGTGGAGAGATATATTTTATTTGGAACAACCATGAGACAAATGTTTCACACACACGTGTTAAGTAAATGTTTCAACTAACGCTTTCTGTCTTTTTAGCTTTGGATTCTTTAGTAATAAACTGGTGTCCCAAAAACAAAAAGTGCTTGACACAATAAAAAGTGTGGCTCTCACATGTTTTTAATTTATGTCTATGAATGTTTTTGTATTTGTAGGTTGAACACCAAAACGATCAGCAGCAAAGCAAAGAGATATTGAACACCAAAGCAGTCATGAGGGAGATAGAGAGAAAAACAGTAGCGAAGCGGTTAGGAACAAAATTGAGAGTATTTAACATTTTTTTTATGTATAACTTCTATAACTTATATCTATTCTATTCTATACGTTGCATAAAAAATAATACTATTTAGACACAATTAGTAAAATAAAATTAAGATAATAAATATACATTTTTAAATTGTGTTACTGAATTTAATATATATATATATATATATATATATATATATATATATATATATATATATATATATATATATATATATATATATATATTATTTATTTATTTATTTGTCATTTATGAGGTTTTCGTGCATGTCTATTTAAATAAAAATATTAATTGAACATAATTAATAGAATTAAAACCATAATGATAAATATATAATTTTAATATATTTAAATATTTCATTATTATAGTCCGATTTTAGTCAAAAATTAAAAAATAAATATGATCTTCACAATAATTTATCAATGCAACAATTAAATTGTAATATTATCAAGTATAATGATCTCTAAACAACAAATTATTAAATTTATCATCTTGATTTTAATTCTATTAATTATACTTAAATAATATTATTTTAAAAATGCAACGTAAAGTAAAATTTCATATTAAAAATACATTCAAATTTATTTTTTATTGTTGTGCGTATTTGTCCATTTGAACGATAGTATATAATATATTCATATATAAACTTATCTTTTATTTCCAAAATAACTACACACCACTGTATATTAAAACAAAATATAAAATAAATTTAGGCAGAAATATACAACTTAAAATTGTACCCAATCTATGTGGTTGGGATTGTTTTTCTCGAATCCGATCCTCCCCACTATATAACAAAAAACAAAACTTCATTCAATTTTCTCACATTCACCGTAACTTTTTTTCCCCATTACGTTCTTTCCTCCTTTTCCCCTTCCTCTTCGCAAGAATCAGGTATGATCGCTACTCAATTTTTCCCCCTTTCGAATTCATATCAAGATATATCTATCAAGATTAGGGTTGTTTTTCAAAATCAAGTTTTTGTTTTTACGTTTGATATGTGATTATTCCGTAGCATAATGATACGTTTAGGCATTTCAAGATTATTGTCTTGTATTTTCTCCTCTAAGCATAATTTAGGTTTCAATTGTTGAATTATTTTGTGTGAATTTAAAAAAAATTGAAATTTGGGTTTGGTTTTTTTGGGTTCATATCTCTGTTCTTTTGATTTGTCGTTGAATTGGGTCTTCTTTGTGTTCAATTTGCTGGGTTTTTCTTATTTTCATGAATTCCTTGTAGTTTTTTGGTTTTCAATACTTACAAGACCCCATTTGAATATGTAGTTTAAACTATAAATTAATCAACTTTTGAGGGATTTAATGCATGCTTGCAACTGCAACCAATGTTGTTGAATCGTGATCTGTGTGCCGCAGATGGGTCTCGTGTTTCTGCCTTGACTCTGTGTAAACAACCATCTATGCGTGAACTCTCACTGTGAATGTCTGGTTGTTATTTGCTACCATGTTTGTGCCCTCTATGGAAGAGGAAGAAGCCGATGGAGATTGGCGCCTGGGGAGAAATGAAAGTTAGGGTTTCATTTCGGTTGAGAGATGGATATTGGGCTATTTTAGGCCTAATTCGTAACATTGGATTGGGCTGAGTTTTATTCATGAAGGCCCAATACTAAATTAAGCAAAATATGACTAATTTGAAATATTTCCTAACTAGATTTAATTAATTCAATGAAATATTTTCTTTATAAAATTAACTAATACTACAATATTTCTTAACTATACGTAACTTTTTAATTTCCTTAAATCAACTATATTCAAATGGAAAAGGATTAATTTAGTTTCCTTAAATCAACTATATCTAAATAGAAAAAGATTAATTTAGTTCATGTAATGTGTGTGTGTGATTTTATATTTTGGTAGGATCTTATAATATTGATTATGATCTTTGCTAGTCCGCTAGCCCCCTCTCGCTTCTAGGTAAATATTGGGGTAGAATCTTACAATCCTAGTTGCGATCTTGCTACCCCTCCTGATCTTAGTCATGATCTCGATCGTGAGAACATTGCTGGACAATAATATATTACTACTGAGGAATCAACTTTTGTATTTCCTTGTTTTGATGTTTCTATTCACTGCTATTGAATATTGTATGAGGATGGGGGCAATTGTAGTTTTTCTGTTTGGTCTGAAACATAGCAAGATCCGAGACCATAAATTTGAAGGTGCTGCTAGAACTGAAGGCCATTGTTACAGTCAAACTGGGCATCCAATGACAATAAGTAATTGATCTAGTTGCAAGGACTTGAGGAGTGTAGAATCTACATTTTAGCATTAAATATCTCCTTTTTTTACTATCTTTATGCCTAATGGTATAGATATCTCCATTAAATATCTCCATTGGTAGAGCCTTATGATCGGGTTACAATCTTTTAGCCCCCTCTCACTTAGGTAGGATCTCAAGTTTAACAACATTGGTTTATATATGCAGTAGATGTCTGGAATGTATGACTGAGACCTCATGTTATTTTCGTTGTTTTTTGGAAGGGGTGCCATATCTATTGTTAGAAATGTTAAATCATTCTTGAGCCTTCATCTAAAAGAATAACATTTTCGAAGAGTTGGGTTTTGATACATTTAAGGACAATAAAGATTTCTTGTTTTTCAGCATGTTATAGTTTTATCATTTTGAACTGGTAGGGTAACCTAGTGCGATAAAGCTTCTAACCTTCCATCATCGGGGGTTCTAGAAAAGGATTGGACCTGTTGCAGAGAGCTAGTCTCTTAATTACTGCAGAGGATCTTAATCCCCCTCCTTTCGGGGAACTTAGACTCTTAATTAATGCATATTTCCTCTGTATAGTTAAAATCTGTGTAATCAAGTGTTTCCTATTTTATTGCACTGCATTTGTTATATGCTATATCCCAGTTCATATATTTGAAAATTGAGAACTACTATTAAGCATAGTATAGATTGAGAAATGTCTTTTTGCACATATCATCTCTGATCTGGAGTATATTTGATAATTTCCCAGTGCTTAGTGGTTGATTACACCAGAAGGACTTCACTATTACAAGTTACCAAGGGAAAATTTCATGTCGGAGTTTGACACAAACATCCCAACAACTTTTGGTGGGTGTTGAATCTCTTCATGTATTCTTTTCATATTTAATGAATCAGGAAAATTGAAACAAGAATGTAACAATTTCTTGTTAATTGATTAGATCCCTTTGCTGAGGCAAATGCTGAGGACTCAGGTGCTGGTGCCGGGACAAAAGAATATGTTCATGTCCGTGTACAACAGCGTAACGGAAGGAAAAGCTTAACAACTGTTCAAGGGTTAAAGAAAGAGTACAGCTATAGCAAGATACTCAAGGACCTGAAGAAGGAATTCTGCTGTAATGGTACTGTTGTCGAGGACCCTGAGTTGGGCCAGGTTTGTCTTCTTTTTTTCATGTGTAATGTTTATGTACTAGTATGCAATCTTTTTATTTCCTCTCATTTAATGTGATTCTGTGTGTATTAATATGATTTAAAGGTAAAGTGATTTATGTTTGGATACCATCACATGAAAGTGAGTTGAACCATATGTTTTTGTTTAAAAACCATGGTTGAATTCGAAAGCTACAAATCCAAAAACATCAATTTAGAATCAATTTTAAAGGAAAAAAATCAAATCTAATAAAATACACCTCAAACATACAAAAATCAATTTTAAGACTTCAATATAACTTTTGAATATCCCAAAAATGAATCCAAACATGCAATTTATAGGTGTTTTATTGGCTAGATAATTTATTCTCATTGTGAGTTTGAACAGTAAATTTCAATGTAAAAATCATGTTTAAACTTAAAAGTTACAAATTATAGTTTAAAGTAGGATTATTTCTGAAGACAGAATTAGTTCTGCTTTAGAAGAACCAAACACCTTAAAATCATTTTAGAATCAATTGTACACCTCTAAAATTGCTTTTGGCTCTTCCAAAAGCTAAGCCAAACATAAACTAAATGTTAGTTTTGTATGGATGCAGGTCATACAACTTCAGGGAGATCAAAGGAAGAATGTTTCTACTTTTCTTGTGCAGGTAAGCATTATTCTTAGTCTAAATTCTTATCTGCCTAATAATGTTCTACTAGGAAATAGTGTTATTATACTCTCTAACTTTCTCTATGGTGTTACAATCAGGCTGGCATTGTAAAGAAGGAGAATATCAAGCTTCATGGTTTCTAAGACTAATCAAAAGTGTGCAATTTAGCTACATGTTAAATACTTAGCATGCAGACTACAGTCAATATCATCTGAATTCAAGAAATCAGTCATAGCAAACATATTGTCGTTAAAGGGTTTTATATAATCTACTTGCTACATATTTTGGATTAGTATTTGCTAGGTTACTTATGATAAGGACTAATGTCTGCTATTGAGACAAATATCTTGAATAAAATTGTCATTATTTCTACCCATTCATGCCTAATTGCTTTCTTGAAATGCACTACATTTAAATGCAGTGAAAACTCAACCACAGTTAAGCGTTGCTTGATTGAGTTGAAAAATAAATGAAGGTGTTTATTATTGCTAGGGGCTGGTCCGTTAAACATGCATGTTTTGTCTGCATTTTACTGTAGGGCGGGCCAAAGATTTACGTCCTCATCCTCTTAAGTGACCGTCCCGCCCCATTTTCTTTGGCCTTTTGCGGGCATGAGTATTTATGTAAAATTTGTATTTTTAGACTTTAAAGGTACAGTACGCTTTATTCGTCTTGCACTCATTTTTTTGAAAGACATATATAGGTTTTATGCATGCATTTTCAATTATGCCTGCTCCGTCCAGTCTAATTTTTTTCCAGGCTTTTACGGAGTGTGCTTAAACTGGACAGGTTTGTCAGCATGCCATCCCTAAGACGGGCATGTCCTCGTGTCATCCCTAATTATTGCTATAAGTTCAGAGTGAATAAATAATATAAATGCACACATTTCTGTGAAATTTATGCTATTATTGAAACATTTATACATCAAAATTTGTAGTGAAGATCTTATATTTTTGTAAATAATGATCTATCATTGACATCACCTACAATTGTTTTGTTTAGCGGTGTTCATAAAATCGACCTAATAAAAAATTATAAAATAGAACCGAATCAATTTGGAGTTACAAAATTCATATTTGATTCAGATGTGTTTTTAAAAGCTAACTAAATCAAATCAAATTGTACATTTTTTTTCTCTTACAGTTTGAGTGATTTTTTGCTTTAAAACCGTCTAAATCGTACCGCGAAGAAAGAAAAAAGCAAAATCGTTTCTTTCAAATAAAACAGATAATTTATCAGAACAATCCGGGTCATCCATGTTTATGCAGAAAAAGTAAGTCCTTAGGAAAAAGGTTTTCTTGCAATAATTTAATTAATTTTCAAGCAATTATTTGTGATTTATTTTACAATAGTAATTTTTTTCCCTTTAATAGGATTCGATTTAAGTAAATTGAGCATTATTGTAAACAAGGATGAAATGTGAAGGTGGTGTCAGGTGTGTGACATAATAAGTGAAGATAAAATTAGTATTTTAAAAATTGGATCGGAATCAAATCGGTGAAGGTATTGTATTACTGATTTATTGATCGAATCATTGGGTTATTGGTTGAACTGTGTGACTAAATCTGATTAAATCGAATAACTCAGTTGAATAGACTGGTCTTTATAACAAAACTATATAGGTATAAAACTTGTTGTGATGACTGGTGTTTTCATCCATTGTTTTAAAAACAATGAAGTCGCCACTTAATTTTATTTGTTCTAAAAAGAACGGGGAAATATAGATAAAATCCCACAGATGCGGATAAGGCGGTCTACGTGACCAAAAGAAGTGAATTCGGGAGTCGGTTATGTAAGGGGAAGGTATTAGCACCCCTTACATCCATCGTACTCAATGGGACCCATTTAGTTCTAAGTGTTTGTGTATGTGTTTATTGCTAAGTTATGAATAAAAAAGAAGAAGAAGGGGTTTGTTTATTATTATTTTGAGTTTGGCATGGTTTCGAAACCGTGTGCCTACGTATTCCCTTGTGCAATGGGAAAGTCAAAACTCCGTAGTTCCTCTCAAAAAGGTTTTAAGTTGGTTGTGTTGATTTTATAAGAAAATCTTGTTTTAGACATTTCAAATGCTAGAACTTGGACTTGTTTAGTTTGTTTGAAAAGCTTAAGTCCTCGTTCGTATTTGAAATGGCTATTGCGTACTCTTTGTGAGAAAAGAGTTTAATGATCGCATATGAGCGATAAAAGAATTTGAGTGAGTTATTTTATTTTTATGTGGGAGACGAGTATTGGACCATAAGCGTTCAACGGCTAACGCCCCAATTACTCGGATGAGTGGACAGAAACATCCTAAACATCTTTTCCTACCCCCAAAGAGTTTATTAAGAAAAATAAGGTGAAACAATGTTTGCTTAATAAATTCATTTAAGAAACCAAACATACAGTCGAGGGTCGATACAGGACTGACTACCATATGTTTGGGAGGAGAGAGAAGTAGAATATTTATTTATGAAAATATTTTGAAAAAAAAGAAACTCGACGTTGGATCGAGTTTAGAACTTTAATTACGAAAGTGTTTTTGAGATACGCGCGGAGATGAAGAGTGGAATCAGGTTGATTAATTAAGTATATGGACTTAATTAACCTCGTGAGGATAGGTGCTCCTATCCCTAACTATGAGACCCGTGTGCATGGACAATTGGTATATGGACCAATATTTATTTGGGTTATGGTTAATTAAAGCAACAAGGGCTTTAACGAACCTTGTGAGGATGAACATGCTCATCCCCAACTATGAGACCCTTGAGGAATTGAAGATTGGTATATGGACCAAGATGTGAGGTTTGATGGATTTAGATAAGTGTATAATTGTGAATAAGCAAGCGAGGAAAAAGGAAATTATAACGGACAATTCAAACATATGAAAATTAATGTACATTGAGGAACAATTAACTTATCCATATAAATTTGTCAAAAAATAAAATTTAGTAAATTGAATGATAAGATCAAATTGATATAAAAAAGAAATGATTTAAATATAATGTAAGGGTGTATTTAAACACACAAAAAACAATTAAAAATCAATTGGAATTTTTTGTTAAAAAAAACAAATGAAATATAAGATAAATGATAAAATGAATAAACAAAATTATAAGAAAAAGGGAAAAGGAATAAAAAAAACGGGTGGGTTAAAAGGAAAAAGGTTGGATCATTGGGCCGGACCGGTTCAACCCGGATCCAGGCCCTCACCAAAGGAAACAGACTCGGGGGATTGGGTGTAGAACCCTAATCCCTAAATCAACTTCTTCTTCCTTACGCGAAATAGAGAGTGAACAGAAAACCATGGCCGATTCAGAAAGAGTTTTCGTGAACCAACACCCAACCTTTATTGATTTCGATATTATAACAACGATCTCCAGTCAAAACCTCCTTCAGTTCTAAACTTCCAACCAAATCTTTCAAAGAAAACTCTACAATCGGACCACACGAAGATCTTTCCAAATCACGATCCTAGGTTTCAAAGATTACTGATAAAGTTGATTAACATCAGAATCCGGATCTCCCTCGCAACCTCAACGAAGTAATGTGCTCGTGGTCGTTTCTGGATCATCTCCGAGTACTCGATCGGTAACGCTAACATACATTTTTTACGACTTTCCGTTTTTTTTTTAACATTAACTTTCTAACCATAAACATCTTTTCTGCTTTGTAAGGAAAACGAAATGGGCAGTAGTATGAACATAAGGTCAACGTGAGACCTCAGCTCTGTGGAGTACTAATTTGATATTAGTTTCTCCTTGAGCTTCTCATTGGTATAATCAGCAAATTTAGAGGGCAACCATCGAACTGGCCAAGACATACCAGGTAATAAAAGAAACTTCAAATATCCATTTTTACACTTAGTTCACATTCTAATAGGATTTACACTTATTTTATAAAGAAATGGTGCAGGGTATACAAGACTGGCAGAATACCTCAGCTCCATGGAGTACTAATCAAAAGTTAGTTTCTCCTTGAGCTTGTCATCGGTATTACACAGATTTTGAATACAAGACGTTCAAACTGGAAGAAATGTATCAGGTAACATGAAAAATTGAAAACATTCATCTCACATTTAATTTGTATTCTAATGTAAGTTATACCTATTCATGACAAATGATGTAGGGTAGCAGAACTGAAGCACACAGAAGGATATGCTGAAACTCAAAGGCAGAATGCAGAGAAAAATAATGTGACTGTGTTACCTGAAAAGAGTTGTGGCTGCTGGTTCTGGTAAGTTTCTTTTCTTTCTGAACTGAACTGTTATGAGTAGAGTGGTCTAGCTCTTTCTACTTTAAATTTCAGTGTGAAATTTGAAGAAGAAAATTAGGGTTAAGAGCTTTGAATGAATAATGCTAGGGAAGAATTTTTGCAGAGTTTTGTTAGGCTCAGTGTGGCTGCCCAATGAGAGGGAGCAGGGCTGTTTATATAGAGTGTAGGTTTGGATGAGAGAGGGTTGGAGTGAGTCCATAAAGGTGGTTTGGACTTAGGTTAGGATATAGGATTAGGCTTGGAGTTAGTTAGAGTGGAGGGAGAGCACCTTGGTGCAGCAGATCGTGGGAGCCAACTTTAATGTACTCTTTTTGTCTTTTTCATGAGATTTTACTGATGTAACAGTAAAAAGGTTGAGTAGCAAAACATGGCCCTTAGATATTATTATGAATGGTTAGGATTAGAGTTATTTATGAGCTGTAAAAGTGAGATGTCAATAGGACAAAAATGAAGGTAAAGAGGCTGAAAAATCTGAGTTCTTTATCTGTGGTAAAATATGATAAAGTGGACCCCCTAGCTTGCACATTATTCATAGAAACACAAGAAAACATATTATGTTTCATTTAAAAAAATGTGTATTTCTTTTCTTGCACTTGAAGCTTCTAAAACCAAAACTTATATTTTTAAAATTTGAAATTTTGTGTGCCATAAAAGAAACTGCTACCATGCTGTCCATCCTAATTTGCCTGCTCATTTATCCATGACTGCTACGTAACTAGCCTTTGCATAATACTTAGTTGTGCCCTGTTTGAAATATCTTTGTGTTTTGCATTACAAACTGAGTTTAGCATCATGAACTGTTTGAATTGTCTTTATGTTGATGATATGCTGCTGATGATTATGAATTGTTTGAATTGTTTTTTTGATGGATAGCTGAATGTATTTCAAATAAAAGTGACAAGTTTGAATGGCATCTGTAGTGTATTTTTGGTTCGAAATGTGCGGCTTTTGTCCAGAATCTGCTGCTGACCTTGAATTGGTGTTATGATGAATGCAGGGACTAAAACGATGGCATGGTGGGTAGGATTTTGATTTTTCCTTCCTCTGCCTTTGAATTTCTTTGGTGAAAAGGTATTTGAATGAATGTTTGCAATGCTGATCTGTGATATTGCATTCAAAACTTTTTATAAAAAGGCACTCTTCTGTTAGGTTAGAAACTGATGCAGCCTCTCAACGCTGAGTTATTTATATCATGCTCACTTGAAATGCTTTGATTCGTGGCTATTTCTGATCACTAACTCTATGTCTATGTTATGTTGAGTTGAATGTGAATTGTTAGGGAGACATTTGATACAGTTTATTGTTGTTGATTCTGGACCCTTTATGTTGTGGTATAGATTGTCACGAAACTTATGGCAGTAACAACTTGGCACGGTGTACCTTGATGCTAACACTAAGCGACATACCTGTTCTTATGCAGAAGTTCAACAAAGCATGGGCTGGTATATGGCAGGGTATGGTGACGATTCCTGGTATAACATGTTCACCTTTTACCTCTGAATTTGTATTGTAAGTTAGGACTAGCACCAATCGTGTGTGATTTTGACTAAATTTGGAACATGATTCCATGTTGCTGCCTTTTTAATAATGATGCTGGTTGCAGGTCTTATTCCCACGCGTAGATGGTAACAAGTTTGTGAACTGATGTAGAGATGGTGTATCAACTTGGATAGCAACTTCCACCATTTGGCACTGCAACATGTCTACCATTTTTGTATACCAGTTCTGCAGAAAAGTAAATGCTTCAGCCGGTGTTGCGCATCTTGAGTGCCTCTGGCTTGGCCATGAAGAGTAGAATCTAGCCAATCTTCTCTTTGGAATAAAAAACCAAGTAAATAACCACACTTTCGCCTCCATCTTTTGTAGTAGTTTTTTTTATCACTTATATCTTGAAATATGTACATAGTAGACAAAGATGTAATAGGAATCGTAATTTTTGCGATTTCGGGTTGAGTGATCACATATTCTTTGATTTTGAAATGTAGTTGAGTTTAAAAAAATAGGAACCAGAGAAATATTTTCTGGAAATGCATTTCTTATACCATAAGTTTGTACCAAATGTGTATGGTGAACTCTTTCAAACTTGTACACTTGGAAAATAAAAAGCTGGAGAGTGAATGTAGTGACAAACTATGTATTTCAACACAACTGAGTTTTCTCATTCTTCCTTTTTTTTCTTAAAATTCAAACATCTAATTTCAAACTGCTGTAAACAATGAAGTTCCAAGCATGTCAATTTGCTATGCCTCCTTTAAGAAATTCTTGATGACCAAATCAAATTTGAACACCTCCCTACCTTAACCTCTTGAAGCAACATCTACATATCTAATGTTTACAAAGACAACAGCCACCACCCTTGAATGTTCATGACAACTTGATCTTAAGGATGATTTTTTTACCACTTGAAACCAAAACTTGACATTTCGAAATAAACTGCTCTTCTCGAAATTCTAAATCTTGACTAACCAAACTCTAAAACCAGAAACACTAATTCATACTACCAGCCAAGGAAAATGTTCAATTCTTAACGGATGAATTCAAACAGAAAGAACCAAATTTGAGGACTAACCCAAACAAAAACCATGATAAGACTTCTGACCACAAACAGAACTTCTTGCCATGTAGTTATACTTTCATATTGAGAAACTCCAATTTCCAATCAAATCCACGCCTCAGCCTCAACCTTTGGCGGTTGAAATGCTTGTATGTTTGTGCTTGGATCAGGGCTAACAGTTATGCTCAATATGACCAGATGAAAAATAAAACAGAAAGTGAGGCAAATTTTGGGGTGTGACAGCTGCCCCTATTTAAATATCTTTAACCAGGCGATTTGAGGAAACATTTTTTTTTGAATCGTCTGGTAAAAGATAATTTAAATACAACAGACCCAAATTTGCCTTAAAAATAAAACGGGTATGATGCGTATGCGAATGTCACGATATGAGAATGCGATGAATTAAGAAACCATAATAATTTCTTTTATTATGCAATATGAATGAGTGTGTGGGAGTAGGCTCATCAAGGTGTCAAGAAGACAAAATTGATAATGGACTAAGCCCCTCAAATGCTCTGGCGTTCCACCGAGAACGAATTTCAACTTCTTCTTCAACCAATACATGTCATCTGGAAAAGCATTTGGAAAGGGTAACAAAGCAATCATTCAACAACAAGCTAAGATTTCACCCATTGAAGTTTTTTTAGAAAAAACAGCGACTAACTATCTCTCATCATGAAGAGATTGCCATCCATCGGAACAACAAACTAACGACGAACTGTCTCTTGTAATGAAGAAACCGCCATCCATCAACATAACAGATCAACAACAAACTGTCTCTTGTAATAAAGAAACTACCATCCATCGGAGCAACAAATTAATGACGAACTGCCTCTTGTAATTAAGAAACTGCCATCCATCAACATAACAAATCAACGACGAACTGTCTCTTATAAAAAGGAAACTGCCATCCATCGGAGCAACAAATTAATGACGAACTGTCTCTTATCATGAAGAAACTGCCATCCATCGGAGCAACATATCAACGACGAACTGTCTCTTGTCATGAAGAAACCGTCATCCATCAGGGTAACAAATCAACAACGAACTGCCTCTTGTCATAAAGAAAACTGCCATCCACCGGGATACAAATCAAAACAACATATAACCATATGTTGAAACTTCAACCATCTTCTGCCTATCACCATGAGCAGTCGAATTCAGCAATGCACATAACCATATGCAAAACTTTAATGATAACCATCCTTCGCTATTAACCAATAGCAACAACAACACATAACCATATGTTGGAACTTTAATCATCTTCTGCCAATCACCATTAACAGTCGAATTCAGCAATGCACATAACCATATGCAAAACTTTAATGATAACCATCATATTTTGCTATTAACCAATAGCAACACAACACATAACCATATGTTGAAATTTCAAACATCTTCTGCCAATCACCATTAACAGTCGAATTCAGCAATGCACATAACCATATGCAAAACTTCAATGATAACCATCATATTTTTCTATTAACCAATAGCAGCACAACACATAACCATATGTTGAAATTTCAAACATCTTCTGCCAATAACCATTAGCAGTCGAATTCAGCAATGCACATAACCATATGCAAAACTTCAATGATAACCATCATATTTTGCTATTAACCAATAGCAGCACAACACATAACCATATGTTGAAAATTCAATCATTCTATGCCAATGACCATTAGCAAGAGAATGCCACAGAACATATAACCACATGTTCCAAACTTCAATGTTGACAATTATTTATTGGTAATAACCATTATCGGTAGAATGCCATAATAGTGTAAACAACTTTACTGGGGAATGGAACTAACAAGCTCCAAATTCGTGACTGAAAAATGGATAATTCCAAAGTGAATAAATCTTCTCCCAATCAAACTTGACTGTAGACTATCACAAGGATGCAATCTGACGAAGATAACCATCTTCGATCGGAAACTCTTTAAAATTGAATGTCGAGAGAGATATCTATGTTTGAATGAGGCGAGGAACTCACTGGGGAAATAAACACACCAGAGGCTTGCAGGGAGATTAACTAGGAACACCTTGGAAAATTGGCCTATAGAGGATTATTGCCACTTTAAGACTGATTAAGAGATTGTTGTATGCAAGAATCTGAACAGATCTTGGTTGAGAATAACAACACTGGGGATACCGCAATGGTAATCCTTGTTGGAGAAGGCTCACTTGGGGAGAATATGAAGCTTCAATGGGAAAACTTCACAAGAAACTCTGTAGGTAGCATCACTGGGGAAATCCAAGTAGAAAATTCCGTTGACACAAGAATTCACTGGGGATAATCAATCACTTCTCTGGGGAAGAAAAATAGCTTGAGAGTTGACGCTACTGCCAATTAATTTGTTATGAATAAGCGTTTCGTTTGTACTGGGGAGAAGAACTAAGTTATCATGATCTTCGAAATTTTGATTGGAAAAAATACCGAATTCATTCTGAAAGTCCCGAGTCTGGGTTGGGGTCTATGCATGAATGTAATGTGAATGCATGGATTTAATGGTTGATGCATTGGTTACCAAACCGAATTCCCGACACTATTAGTATGAGAGAGAAAAATCTGGCACCATGAATATGATCGATCAGACTCTAATTGTTGACTTCGCCGCTGAAAGGGCTGTATGTTGACTTTTTTTTTGTAGAAAAGAGAGCATCAACTCTTGACTTGCTTGGGTAAATAATAACTTTATGGGAAATGTCCCCTGTCTCAGGTGCAAATATAACTCCGACTAATAAAAATTCCTCAACATTTCATAGTCAAACTAACTTTAAGTAAGTTTTTTTTTTAAAAAAAAGCTTTTGTTAATTCCCTTTTTTTTCTAAAAATATTACTTTATTTTCTTATCAAGAATATAAAGCGACATCAAGTAAACAAACAAAAACAAAATAATTGATGAAGGAACGTTCAACTGAACAATTTTTATTTGATGAGAAGAATAGCTCATACAACGAGGGGTTCATACATGAAGATGTGAGTTCCTTTATGAGAAACTTACAAAAGAAAGATAAGTAATTGGAAACAAAAGATTTTTTACTGAATTTTCATTGAATTACAACATCCGCTATGTTCCCCTATGGCTTTTATTCTTCATCACTTTGCTTCTGTAGACGGTGAGTAGACTGATTCCTTTCATCCTAGCTATATGGCGAAGTAGGCTTAGACACTACAATCTTATGTCATTGGATATTCCCTAACTTTTGCGTGAATTAATTTGTTGGAAATTCAATTCATCGGGAGACATACCCTCTTTTGCTTAAGCCGCCCTTTCGGGTTTTCGACTTACCGGGCTTAATTTTATTATCCCTAATTTTTGCCTGAGCCAATATTCTCTTGGACTCACCGGGATGCTCACTTTTGCCTAAGTTACCCTTTCGAGTTAACTTAGCGAGCTTTATTATCCATATCTTTATTAGACATAGTACTTCTTGACTGCATTTGAGTTGACGACATGTGTCAAGTCTTCTCCGTCCATGTTTGTGAGAATGAGAGCTCCATCGGAGAAAGCTTTTTTCACCACATATGGTCCTTCATAATTTGGGGCCCACTTTCCACGAGGATCTTTCTGAGTAGGAATAATCATTTTTAGTACTAGCTCACCCACCTTGAACCCTCTAGGATGTACTTTTTTGTCAAAAGCTCTCTTAATTCTTTTCTGGTATAGTTGTCCATGACAAAGTGCTGTCAACCTTTTCTCTTCGATCAAATTGAGTTGGTCGTATCTATTCCGAACCCACTCTGCTTCTTCTAACTCTGTTTCCATTAGAATTCTGAGGGAAGGAATCTCAACCTCTATAGGAAGTACCGCCTCCATACCATAAACAAGTGAGTAAGGCATTACCCCTGTTGAAGTGCGAATAGACGTCCTGTATCCGTGCAGAGCCAAGGGTAACATCTCATGCCAATCCTTGTATGTTTTTACCATCTTTTGAAGAATTTTCTTGATATTTTTGTTAGCTGCTTCGACGACACCATTCGTTTTTGGCCTATAAGGGGATGAGTTATGATGTTCTATCTTGAAGTTATCATATAACTCTTTCATCATCTTATTGTTCAGATTCATCCCGTTATCCGTTATAATCTTGCTAGGAGTACCATAGCGACAAATTATTTCATTCTTGATAAATCGGGTGACCACTTGTTTTGTCACATTGGCATATGAAGCGGCCTCCACCCACTTGGTGAAGTAATCGATGGCAACTAGTATGAAACGATGTCCGTTAGAAGCTTTCGGCTCTATCATTCCAATTATATCTATTCCCCACATAGAAAACGGCCACGGTGAGGTCAAGACATTTAGAGGGGAAGGTGACACGTGCACCTTATCAGCATGGATCTGATACTTATGGCATCTCATGGCATGAACAACGCAATCTGTTTCCATAGTCATCCAATAGTACCCTGCTCTTAGAATTTTCTTTGCCATCGCATGCCCATTTGCATGCACACCAAAAGAGCCTTCATGAATTTCCTTGATAAGTTGATCTGCTTCGTGTCTATCCACGCATCTGAGCAAGACCAAATCAAAATTCCTCTTATATAATACTCTGCCACTTAAGAAAAAATTGGCAGACAACTTCCTCAAAGTCTTCTTATCAATGATAGATGCTCCTTCTGGGTATTCATGTTTTTCCAGGTACTGTTTGATATCATAAAACCAGGGTTTGTCATCCTTTTCATCATCAATCGACAAATAATAAGTCGGTTCTTCCATACGCTCAATAGTTATGGTAGGTGCCTCATTAGCCCACTTGACCTTAAACATTGAAGATAAAGTGGCTAAGGCGTCAGCTAGTTGATTTTCCTCTCTAGGAATGTGATAGAATGTGATTTCATCGAAGTATGGTACCAGTTTCAAAACATGATCTCTGTAGGGAATCAACTTTTCATTGCAAGTTTCCCATTCACCTTTGACTTGGCAAATAACGAGCATTGATTCTCCATAAACTTCAAGAATTTTGATCCTTAAGTCAATGGCTGCTTCAATCCAAAAGATGCAGGCTTCGTATTCTGCCATGTTGTTCGTACAATCAAAACAAATTCAGGCCGTGAATGGAATATGAAAACCTTTTGGAGAAGTAATTAATGCTCTGATTCCATGACCTAATGCGTTAGAAGCACCTTCAAACACCAGCGTCCAACGAGATCCCGGTTCAGGTCCTTCATTCGGGCCTGGGATTGCATAATCTCTGATAAACATAACATCCTCATCTGGGAAATTGAATTTCATTGGTTGATAATCTCCCACTGGTTGATGAGCAAGGTAATCCGACACCACACTTCCCTTGATAGATTTTTGGGTTACATATTGAATATCATATTCAGATAGTAACATCTGCCAACGTGCAATCCTTCCTGTAAGGGCAGGCTTTTCAAATATGTACTTTATTGGATCCATCTTAGATATCAGCATAGTCGTATGACAAACCATGTACTATCTCAAACGGCGAGCAGCCCATGCTAAAGCGCAACAGGTCTTTTCTAGCAGGGAATACTTGGTTTCACATTCAGTGAACTTTTTACTCAGGTAATATATAGCATGCTCTTTTCTCCTTGATTCATCTTGTTGTCCTAATACACAACCCATAGATCCCTCTAGCACAACTAAGTACATTATAAGAGGCTTTCCTGGCACTGGCGACATCAAGATAGGTGGCTCTTGCAAATATTCTTTAATCTTGTCAAATGCTCTCTGACAATCATCATTCCATCGAATAACTTGATATTTTCTGAGCAATTTCAAGATTGGTTCGCAGGTAGCTGTTAAATGTGAAATGAATCTTGCAATCTAATTTAAACGTCCCAAGAAACTGTTCGCGTTAAAAAGTACCGTGCTAGCGAATCGAATATGAATTCAGATCCTCTGGCTCGAAACGATTTACTCTTTTGATTTGTTTATAAAGATGCCGCGAGCATCAAGCTTTATTATTTTCAACACAAGAAAAGATGATTTAATGATTATGAAAAAGGGGAAATCTGTTAATACCCTCAATTGATTTTGATATGCGTAACGACTAGCGCAAACTAGACGCAACGCATTGGGGAGATTCGAGTAAGGGGTTTGTTATATAAAGGGAATAGATGGAGCACCCTAAATATATATAGTTATCTATAGCTTTATATATGAATATGTTTGATATGTTTGTGTGTTTTAATTGCTATTTCTATGATTGGGAAAGTTTCTCCTTTGGGATTTTAAGAAGGATAGATTATATGGGATCCTAGTGTTTGTTATTATTGTGCTCGCAAAGATCCGTGGATCTTCGCATACATATCCCTAGTGGGAATCGAGCATTTGTAGCTCGGATCTCAGGGATCTATGGTTTGTTTGGTCCGAGGGAGAAAGAAATTTGCTCGGCAAGGATGAGACCTTGTGCCTACGTATTCTCAAAAGGATGTTGAGAAAATCGAGCAATCGTAGTTCCACTTATGCTAGTGGAAGCAACGGATGTTAGTAAGAGATGCATAAATGTCATCTTAATGAAAATGTATCTAATCTATTTCATCACATACATTTTGAAAAGTTTGATTGATAAAAATCTTTCATCGTAAGTTATAGGTGTTTTGCTTGAGTGTACAAGCGTTACCACTTACATGTTTAAGAAAGATGTTTTGAAAAAGATGATTGAATCTTTTAACTGTAAGCATTGGGTGTTTTGCTTGAGTGTACAAGCGTTTACCACTTACGATTAAGAGATGTTTTTGTTTGAAAAGAGTTTGAAAAAGTTTGAAAAGAGTTTAATTGTATGTGATGTAATAGATGAGATACTTCTTCCATAGAGATGATAGATGTCTAAATCTCGAGGAGAAATTGATTGGATTAGGGGATGCTTTTAAGAAGCCCATGGGTCCTTGTATTGTAAGCCCAAGAGGAGGCATTCCGAGGGTCATCGAGGGTCCTTGTATGAAGCTTAAGAGGAAGCTATAGGGTATGGATGGCTTTGTCTTTAAAAGGGATTTCATCGGGAAACCATCCTTTCGGAATTAAGAGCAATTTCACCGGGAAATTATACTCTCAGGGTTCTATCCTAACGTGGGTGATTCTTTGTATTGGAAGCCCAATAGGAGGCTGTTAAGAGATTTCCTATCTCTTTCATTGTATGATGCCCAAGAGAAGGCTAAACTCAATGAGGAGTTCTTTTGAACGAAGCCCAAGAGGAGGCTGACTCAACAGGGGAGTGTTGTCTTATATGAAGCCTATGCGGAGGCTAAACTCAAATGAATGAGTTTTCTTATATGAAGCCTAAGAGGAGGCTAAACTCAGATGAAATGAGTTACCTTGTACAAAGACCAAGAGGAGGCTAACTCTGTGGGGAGAGTTATCTTGGATAAAGCCCAAGAGGAGGCTATAACTGTGGGGAACCTATTAGTTAGACTAGTTGTTATGTTATAACTAGACAGTTGTATAAACAAGTGTGTGTGTGTGATATGTATTCACAGGAGTTTATGAAGGAAATATAAACAATGCATGATGTTTATTTACAAAAGTTTATGAAGTAAATATAAACAAGTGTTTGTAAAACGAACGTTTAAAACGAGCGTAACTTGATTATTTACAAGTTTGAATGTGTACAAGGAAGTAAATATGTACACGAACTGGTATTTATGTACAGACAAAGATGGATGTACATAAGAGGGTTGAGACTTACACCATAAGGGTGGCCTATTGGTTTAAAAGCAGTTTCACCGAGAATAATGCTCCTTTCAATACCAATGGTATTCAGTGTATATACAGACGAAACGGAAAACAAACGGTCGAAGTTTATCCGTGTTTGAGTAAAAAGTATCTGTATTATGTACAGATAAAGATTTGTATGAAAAGAAATTGATATGTACAAAGAAATAATTATGTACATAAAAGAACGTTGGTTTCAGTGTAAAATGAAAACAAACGGAAGAAGTTTGTCTTGTATTTGAATATTTACAAAGACGACGTTTGTATTATGTACAGGTAAAAAGATGTGTACATGAAAGAAATGGATATGTACAAAGAAATATATGTACATAAAAAGAATGTTTTGGGACTTACACCGTGAGGGAGGCCCATGATCGATTAAGAAATTCGAGAGAAAACGAATCGGTTTTATCGTTTAAATCGGATCGATCATGGTAAAAAGATGTAAGTTTGATGAAACGTTTTGAAGAAATGGTTTTGAAAGTGTTTTTGAAATGTAAAATTCATTTATGAAAAGTTTTGAAAAGAAGCGGGATTCGAAAGTTTGAAAAATTCACCTTTTAAAGTGGTTTTGAAAAGTGCCAAAAGTGTCGTTTTCGGCTCGATTAAAACATAATCAGATGAAAGTTTTTTCTGAAAATTTTTGCACTATCATAAAATAGATGTATTTATTGACAAGTGTACAAAAAATCACCTCAAAATGAGGAGTTTTGATTGGTTAAAAAAAATGTAAAAGTTTGTAAAAAATATGAAGAAAAAATGATAAGTTTTAAAAAAAATGGTCCATGGGAGGTTTGAACCCAGGACCTGTGGGTGGCATACGTGGCACAAACACTTACGAGCGAGCTGGCAACCGCTGGGGCAAGAATGCATTCGTGTATTGAATCCAAACCACGTGTTTATATTATATTGGAAATTTTAAATTCAAAAAACGCGCGCAGACCTTCATCTTCTCCCTCGATCCTTCATCAGCTATGAAATCCTCATTTCTTGATGAAATTGGATGAAGTAAACATGAAACTTGACCGAATTTTAACAAGGAACATGATGATGCTCATTAATTTCATTTATTTTCAGTTAATCATGATTAAATTCTCGAAAACATGAAGAACCCTAGAATTGAAAACCTAATTGAAATCGCGATGCTTGATGATTTTGTCAATTGGTGAGGGTTAATGTTCGTGAGAGGTGCGAAAACAAATGGCCAAGAGTTTTTCAAAATGAATCAAAGAATCATGAGATTGAGTTTCGTGTTCTCACCGCTTAAGCCGGAATCGAATTCGATGAAGGAGTGTTTCCAATGTGTTCTAATGATTGTTTGAGCTTCAACTACCGTTAGGGTGTATGAGTGGTCCGCTTGAATCACCCGGATCAATCCAACCAAGTCCACCGCATAAGCTAAAATGGAAGCTCGAATTCTATGTTAAAGTTGTTACAGTTAGTTGTTGATGATCTGCATCATGTCTATGATGTTTGTGGATGGTGTTTGGATGATCAGAACTCAAACTACTCAAGCCAAACCATGATTTCGAGTGATAAGGCAATTTTGGCAAGCATGATGAACATGGTTTGTGATTCTGAGTTCTAGCCTTGCCTATGTTGTTTTTAAGTTTCAAACATGTTAGATATTGATTATGAGATAGTTTAGACACCAAGACTCTTCATGGTTTTCATTGGTTTTCAAAATTGCAAGTTTTGTCACTTTGAACTATGATTCATGAAATTTGAGTAAGTGGAAGGAAAGCATGTATTTGCATGGCTTTGGTGTGTTTGAACTTGAAAAGGATGCCTCTATTTATAGACCATAAGCTCTGAAATGTTAGGCACAAGGACATGGCTTTTGGTAAATCAAACTTGCCTTAGAGGGCAAGAAAGACATTTTGCCTTAAAAGGAAACTTCCTTTTTTCACCATGTGTTAAAATCTCAAATTTGATCTTATCCTTCAATTATTACTTCTAGCTGATATTTATCAGTTCTATCTTCAATTTGGCAAGGTGTCATTGCTTCTAGAAGAAGAAATTGCAAAATGACCTATAATCTTGAAGTTTTGACCTTGAAATCCATGGTTATGGAGCCTTATGTTTCAATTTCAAAAGTATATCTAGACTCCATGGATTTAAGAGTTCTTGGACATTTTATAAAGCTTGTTTCAAGGGCTACAACTTTCATGTTTTGAGTTTTTTTCAAATCAAAGTGGAACTATGTGAAAAAAGGCCATGAAGTTTGGAAAAAGTACAAAATTTTAACACTTGAAAATTTTTCTAAGTGTTGAAAATTTTGACTTTTTGTTGACTTTTCCAAATTCTTTGATTTTTTATGATCATGATGGATCATTTGAAGTATTTTGATGATTGAAAAAGTTTTGTCTTGAAAAAGTTGACCAAAAGTCAAAGTTTGACTTTTCTGTGCAGATGAAATTTCATCAGATGTTTTAGAAATTGACTGATGAAGTCTGTGAACTTCTGTGATGTTTTGAATCCAGAAATTAGGTCAAGATGTTGTATCTAAGATATAATGACCAATCTCTAACCAAAAAAATCATTTATTGCTCAAAAAATCAGAGAATACTCATGCTCGACCAAAACCCTAATTGGTCGATCCTCGATTAATCAGTGAGAAAAGTTGGATATCTGAAGAACAAAGGTTGATGTTTTGATCAAGATAGATCAAATGAAGTGATTAAAACTCAAACCCTAATTGGTTGCCTCTTGAATCAGATGAAAATTTGATGAAACCCTAATTTTGACCTGTGAATGCTACACCCGATTAATTGCTCGAATCATAGTGATGCAATGATGCAAATGTAAGGTGGTATATTAGGTCAAAAATTGGGGTATGATAGATGCCCCTATTTAAGTTTCTTTAACCTGAGAGATGAAGATGAATATCTTTGTTTTGATAGGTGTAAAGAGACTTAAATATCAGAATACGCAAATTTTGGACCTAAGATACCAAAAATGCGAATGATGCAAAATGATTGCAAAAGTTTTAACCAAATGATATCAAAGAAATGACATGGTGGGGGAAAAATTTGTGAGGATGACTCGATCCGTTTAAGAAAAGAGGATCCTGTTTGTTGAGAAACAAGCAATATGTCTCGCTGGAGAAAAAGATTCACAAGACATATGAATATCTGTTTCGTTTTGGGAAACAAAGAGATTACCTTCTGTCAGCCTTGTGACAATATTTAAGGTAAGTGAAGACGATATTACCAATTATTAGCCTTGTGATAGTTTGTAATGAATTATAAAGATATTACCAATTATCAACGAAGTGATAACTATAACAAGGTAAATGTTTGAAAAGTTTTCTGAGTATTCAGCCTTGTGAATATCAGACAAAGATGGAAACAGATCTCAAAGGAGTTCGGAAGATATTACCAATTATCAGCGAAGTGATAACTATAACAAGGTAAATCTTTTTGAGAAAATTTACTGAGTATTCAGCCTTGTGAATAACAGACAGTGAGAGAAACAGAACTCAAATGAGCTTCTATTTTCTTGGATACAATCTTGCCGAGGATCTCTCTTTTGAGAAGATGCGGGCATTTTGATTGGAAGATACAGGTTTTCTTTTAGACAGAAAGACAACTGCTGGGGAATTTCTCGTACAGTCGTGATTTGACCTTGTTGAGAAGAACAAACTTTATGACAAGGAAATAAGCAGCTCGGATGACGAGGCTATTGCTTATTGTTTTGTTGATTATAGACAGGGTTCTATCCAAGAATGAACTGGAAAGAAAAGGGTCAATCAAGACTATTGTTCCCAATGGAGAATGATCTCAGCTGGGGAACAGGAGAGAGAAAAGATGTATTTCTCTGCTTGGGATAATCTGCTGGAGATATGATTAAACCTACATGAATAAGTGTGATTTAAACCAGTGATATGAAAGCAAACACTCTGAGGAATGCAAAAATGCACGAATGATGCTATTATGTATGAATGTCATGAATGTTATGAATGTTATATGCATGCTGACGATACTTGACAGAACACTAAAGAGGTATTTGGGAAAAGGACCACGTCACAGTTCGAACAAATACTTAGCAATATCCGCAGCAATGGTGTAGACGTTGCTGATGAAGGATCTGAGTTGCATGCTTTAAACTTTCGGAGAAAGGCATTTCATTGGCAACTTTGTTGGGAATTCTTTTTGGATAAGAATACCGTCCTTTAATAATTTCTGCTGAGGAGAAGACTCCTGTAGCAGCCATTCTATCTTTCAGAGATCGAAACACTTATGGAGAAAACTGTTGAAGTTCTTTCTGTGTTCAGAGTTCAAAGAAGAATTTTGCTTTTATTTCAAAATTTGATGTAGAAATTCATTTAAAACCTTTTTAGTTTCAAAAAGTGATTTTCACAATAAAAAGCGTTATTTTGCAAAACAGAATAAAGCAAGAATTGCAAACAAAAGGCACAAGGCTCAAATTTATTGATAGAATGGTAATCAACCGAAAGCGTGATTCCATGAACTATTTACAAAAGTTGGAAATGATAATTTATTGGGAAAAGGCTACATTGAAAGCAAATAACCGCTATTATCCCTAACAACTTTGAATTCCAAACTGTGTTTGTTGCTTCAGAGGAATTGATTGAAGATTCGTTGACGGAAGATTCTTCAAATTGACGAAGTACGGACTGATTACAGTTACTTTGTCATTTTTGTATCCTTATTTTTGCCTAGATTGCCCTTTCGGGTTTTCAATCTATCAGGATATTTTCTGTTTATTGTCTCTAATTTTTGCCTGGATCGCCTTTTTAGGTTTTCAATCCACCGAGACGCTCTTTTTTGCCTAAGCCGCCATTTTCGGGTTTTCGACTTACCGAAATGTTTTTGTTTTTTAGACAAAGTATTTCGATCGCATCAGATTCACAGGATGCGGAGTTCATCACCGTCCATGGTTGCGAGAGTCATAGCACCGCCGAAAAGCTTCTTTGACGATGTATGGGCCTTCGTAATTAGGAGTCCATTTGCCCTAGAATCGTTGAAAAGATGTAATCTAAGCACGAGGTCTCCTTCTGAATTCACGAGGTCGAACCTTTTGTCAAAAGCTTTCATTCTTCTTTGATACAATTTCCGTGACACGAGATTTTCTTCGATCAAGTTTACCGGTCGATCGCTTTGACACCATTCACCTCGGATAATTTGGTCTCCATGAGAACTCTCATTGACGAAATCTCAACTTCTACGGGAGCACTGCCCATGCCGTATACTAGAGAAAAGGGGTTGCCCTGTTGAAGTGCGTCTAAAGCACGATACCCATGCGAGCAAATGGCGATTTCGTGCCTTTGTAAGTGATGACCATTTTCCGGACGATCTTTTGATGTTCTTGTTGGCGCTTCAACGGCGCCGCTCATCTTTGGCCGGTAAGGAGATGAGTTATGATGCTCGATCTTGAATTCCTTACACAGTTCTTTCATCATTTTGTTATTCAAGTTCGATCCATTGCCTGTAATGATCTTGCTTGGAATTCCATATCGGCAAATGAGGTTGTTCTTGATGAACCTCCCAACCACTTGTCTTGTAACGTTGGCATAAGACGCTGCTTCGACCCATTTGGTGAAGTAATCAATAGCTACCAGAATGAAGCGATGTCCGTTGGACGCTTTTGGTTCGATCATCCCGATCATGTCGATGCCCCACATGGAGAACGGCCACGGAGAGGAGAGAACGTTGAGTAGAGTTGGAGGCACATGGATCTTATCTGCGTAGATCTGGCACTTGTGACATCTTTTGACGTGTTTACAGCAATCAGATTCCATCGTTATCCAATAGTATCCTGCTCTCAATATTTTTCTGGACATTGCATGCCCATTTGAATGGGTTCCAAAGGATCCTTCATGTACTTCATGGATGATCATGTCTGCTTCTTGTCTGTCGACGCATCTGAGCAGAACCATGTCGAAGTTTCTTTTGTATAGCACATCCTCATTTAAGAAGAAATTTCTAGAAAGCCTCCTTAGAGTTTTCTTATCCTTGTACGATGCCCCGAGCGGGTACTCTCGTGTTTGGAGGAAACGTTTGATGTCGTGAAACCACGGTTTATCGTCGAAGAATGCTTCAGTTGCAAATACATATGCAGGTCTTTCAAGGCGTCTGATGCGAATCTTAGGCATATCATTCCAATCGTTGACTTTGAACATGGAAGATAGAGTGGCCAAGGCGTCTGCCATTCGATTTTGATCTCGAGGGATATGATGCAGTTCAACTTTGTTGAAGAAAGTCAACAAACGTCTTGCATAATCTCTGTAAGGAATCAGACCAAGATGATGAGTTTCATACTTGTCTTTGATTTGGTTGATCACAAGGACTGAGTTTCCATATATATCAAGGATCTTGATCCTCAAGTCGATGGCTTCTTCGATACCCGTGATGCAAGCTTCATATTCTGCGATGTTGTTGGTGCAATCAAATAGCAATCTGGCGGAAAACGGGATATGAGAACCCTCGGGAGTGATGATGACTGCCCCAATTCCATTGCCGAAAACATTAACTGCTCCATCAAAAATTAAGCCCCATCTAGATTCTGGATCAGGACCTTCGCCGGGCAGCGGTTCGTCACAATCTTTCATCTTTAAGTACATAACATCCTCGTCAGGAAAGTCAAATTTGAGAGATTGGTATTCGTTGAGCGGCTGATAAGCCGAGTGATCAGCGAGAATGCTTCCTTTGACCGCTTTCTGAGCGCGGTACTAGATGTCATATTCTGATAACAGCATCTGCCATCGAGCAATTCTTCCCGTTAAGGCAGGCTTTTCAAAGACATACTTGATCGGATCCATTTTGGAGATTAACCAAGTTGTGTGATTGATCATGTACTGGCAGAGACGTTTTGAAGTCCATACCAAAGCACAACATGTTTTCTCGAGCATGGAGTAACGAGTTTCACAGTCTGTGAACTTTTTACTCAGGTAGTAGATGGCATGCTCCTTCTTACCGGTTTCATCTTGCTGTCCAAGCACGCAGCCCATGGACTCTTCTAGCACGGTAAGGTACATGATTAATGGTCTTCCTTCGACTGGAGGAATCAATATTGGTGGTTCTGATAGCTATTCTTTGATGCTGTCGAATGCTTTTTGGCAATCTTCTGTCCACACAACCTCTTGATTTTTGCGGAGAAGCTTGAATACGGGCCCACAAGTAGCAGTCATCTGAGAGATGAATCTGGAGATGTAATTCAATCGTCCAAGAAATCCTCTTACTTGTTTTTCTGTATGTGGCGTAGGCATTTCTTGAATAGCCTTGACTTTGTCAGGGTCCACTTCAATACCTCTTTGACTGACGATGAAACCTAGGAGTTTTCCGGATCTTACCCCAAAGGTGCATTTGTTAGGATTCAGGCGGAGCTGAAATTTCCTTAGTCGCTGAAACAACTTTAAGAGATATTCTATATGCTCTTCTTCAGTGTCAGACTTTGCTATCATGTCATCCACGTAGACCTCGATCTCTTTGTGCATCATGTCATGAAAGAGAGTAGTCATTGCCCTTTGGTAAGTTGCACATGCATTCTTTAATCCAAACGGCATTACTTTGTAGCAAAAAGTGCCCCATGGCGTGATGAAGGATGTCTTCTCCATGTCTTCGGGAGCCATTCTGTTCTGATTATAACCAGAGAAACCGTCCATGAAGGAAAAGACGTTGAACTTTGCAGTGCTATCCACTAGCATGTCGATATGCGGAAGTGGGAAATCGTCTTTTGGACTTGCTTTGTTCAGATCCCGGTAGTCAACACACATTCTGACCTTTCCATCTTTCTTGGAGACAGGTACTATGTTGGCTAGCCATTGAGGATATTCAGAAGTGACGAGGAAACCAGCGTCGAGCTGTTTTTGAACTTCCTTTGTGATTTTGTCGGCCATTTCAGGGTGAACTCTCCTCAGTCTCTGTTTAACTGGTGGGCATTCTGGTCTTAACGGCAGGTGATGCTCCACGATGCTGGTATCTAGACCCGGCATGTCCCTGGTAGGACCAAGCGAACACATCGACATATTCTTTGAGAAGATCTATCAGTTTGCTTTTGACGTTGCTGTCGAGTGAAGCTCCGATATTTACTTCTTTTTTATCTTCTTCAGAACCCAAGTTGATTGCTTCTAGAGGTTCTTTGTGAGGCTGAATGATTCGTTCCTCGTGCTTAAGTAATCGAGAAATCTCATCTGGAATCTCTTCTTCAACTTCTTCCTCGGCGACTTCACAGGGGATTTCAAAGTTGGAAGAGAGCATAGAGTTATTGCTTTTAATGGATTTGTCCATCTGTTTAATCTGCATATTTGATTTATGTCTGATTACATTAATTTTCATCATCATTTTTTTGAAAAAGTCAATATGAAAGTGTATGCAGATTTATTTTTTTGAAGATTTTTTTTTTATTGTTGATTTTTTTATTGAAGATTTTTTTTTATTGTGTTTTTTAGGATTATCATTTCCAAGAAAGGGTAAAATGAAAATAAACACAAAGTGTGGAATCAAAACAACGCATTTTATTTATGATTCACAATATGAAACAGGGCCCTAAAATACAAACTCATTTGTCTTGGGCAAGACAAAGAGAAATTATTTAAAAGCTAAGCCCTATAAAACATCTCTTCACTTTGGGCGAAGTGAGAGTTCAAAACAAAAGCAAAGATAAACTACTTAGAACTAGGAGCGTTAGTCCGAACTTCAACAGGTTTCCAGTAGTGGCGAACTCCTTGGAAGTCGAGGTACTCTGGTAATTTTCCACTTGGCTTAATCCTTGAGTAGACTTTGGTCGTTGGTCGAGCAGGTTTTGAAGACTCTAGACGACGGACTTTGCCTTTCGTGCTGCTAAAGCAGTCTTCTTCCGCTTGATGAATAGATCGGGAAGTATGGGATGCAACATATGTGCTTTCTGTCGGTCTCTGTGTAGAATTCTGGGGATGTACCCTCCAATATTCTGAGTGAAGAGACTCATTGTCGGCGACACTTTCCAATTCGTATCCCGAATCATATTCTTGATCTTCAGTGATTACGTTGATGTAGTGGTAATCAAGATCTGGTTTAACAAATTCCACGGGCGCATTAAAGCAGAAATCCTCGTTCGGGATCTCGATTTGTTGATTAGATTGAGAAGACGTATATTCCTCTTCTGATTGACTAGGGTACTCAAAAGAATCACCCCATCCTGTGGGTTGGATATCTTCAATCCTGATTTTCGAGCTTTCTGGTGCAGTGTATTTCACCATGTAATCAAACTTGCCACTTGGTTCTCCCAAGGTATCCCAAACTTCAGCAGGGATAGGTGGATTTTCATGTCGCTGCAGGGACATGTCTTTGAATTGATTATCGGAGCGTACAGTTCTTCTTGAGACACATATTCAGGGTTGTTTAAATAAGTGCTCCACTCTTCAGATCCGGAGAGATCATCTTCATCATCTTCAATGATGACAACGTTAACCTCTTGGAGAACAGGGTTTAAGAAATCCCCACTGTTGAATACTTCTTTGATTGGACGAAGCTCTTCATCCTTTTGTTTGTCTTTGGAGTATACGGGTGTGAACCCGAGTCCGGCTTTTGTCTCGATCTTAACGGGTTTGATTACTTGTCCCCATCCTTCATCATTGCCATCTTTTACTATCTGTGCTGCTTCTTTATAAGAAGAGATAGATGATCTGCTTTTGCTTGTAGATTCATCTTCTAACGGATGTCCGGGGAGATGTATCCCTTCAACATCATTAGCTGTGATGAAAGAGAAACTGGACAAATGGCTTATGAGTAAAGCTTGTTCACCGAGGACGGTTACCAATTTTCCATTTACTGTGAATTTTAATTTCTGATGGAGAGTGGAAGTTACTGCTCCTGCTTCGTGGATCCAAGGTCTTCCTAGTAGACAACTGTAAGCAGCTGGCACGTCCATGACTTGGAAAGTGATCTGGAATGTATGCGGACCGATTGTCATCGGGAGATCGACTTCCCCAATAACTGACTTCCGTGACCCGTCAAAGGCTCTTACTACTATGTCATTGAACTTCATTGGTGTCCCTTTGTAAGCCAAACGAGCGAGTGTCATCTTCGGGCATTACGTTCAAAGATGACCCAGTATCTACCAATACATTGGACAGAGAATCTGATTGGCAAATCATCGAGATGTGCAAGGCCAAGTTGTGATCTTTCCCTTCTTCTGGAAGTTCCTCATCACTGAAACTTAGATTATTACAAGTTGTTATGTTGGCGACAATACCTCCAAACTGGTCTGTAGTCACATCATGGTATACATAGGCTTGGTCTAATACCTTCATTAAAGCTTCTCGATGAGCTTCGAAGTTCAATAATAGAGACAATATTGAAATCTTGGAGGGAGTCTGCATCAGCTGATCCACGACTCGGTATTCACACTTCTTGATTAACTTCAGTATCTCATCAAAATCTGTGTTGATGTTGGTTCTATCAGGAGGACCAACATTTGTGCTTGGGTTAACAGCGGGAATCGTTGCGGGATTCTCGGGAGATATGTTAACTGGATTTTGTCTAACAACAGGAACTGCAGGCGGTCTTGGTGGCAATGGAGTGTGCACTCGTCCACTTCGGGTTACTCGTCCGATTTCTGTTATATTGAAATTAGCTGGAAGAGTAGGCATGGGTTTCTCTTCCCCATCCTCTATCAGAGTTGCATTGTATTGGTAGGGAATTGCTTTACTAGAACTGTATGGAACAGGACCGGGTAGGCAAACCACAAAAGGAGACCCTGGAATGCTGGAACCGTTGTATTTAATCTCCACATGTTTGGGTACATTGAAACAGGGGATGATAACGTTTACTTCGGGATTTTCCGAGTTGATATCTGAGACTAAAAGCTCATGCGGAAAATGCCCTACTGTATTTACGTCGTGGTCATCTCTGTTCCTGTAGATCTGTAGGTCACCAATGTCTAGCAATCACTGAATGTCTGATCTTATGGTGGGACATCCTTGAAGATCCTTGAAGCAGATGTTGCAAGCTGAGTAATCGTGCTTAGTGAAGGCGCTCATTGTACTGCATGTATCATGGAGATGCACAAGTTTCCTCGATCGTTTACGTCTGTGACGAGATACCGTCGTATTTCTTAATATCGATTTGATGTCCACCGTGATGGAAGTGGATTTGCTTGCACGCTCGGATTCGATTTAAAAGAAAGAAGATTAGATTTCACTAATCTCTACTGCCAACGCTATGCAATGCTCAAGATCATGGCCCGGTGCCCTTGGTGAAAAGGGCAAGAGACGTCCGCTTTGTACCACCACGGCAATTTTTCGAACCGAGGTGGTGACCTTGTCTCAGACGATTTATTTCTATCAATGCAGGTATAGTTCGTACGCCATTGGAATTGGAATTGGACCCGAGGCGCACGGTTTTGATTGTTAAACCGCTGAGCCTGCTGACGAGGTGTTGAGTTTGTTGAATTTGTGAAATTGTGGAGCAATTCCGTGTTTGGACTTGTGTTAACGGTGTTACTGGCACCGTCATTGACCGACATTCTTACGCGATTTCCTCGGATACCATTCCTATGTCATGTTCCTTTTCTTTGAAAATCGGTTCCAATCTTTCTAGTTCCACTAGAAGATCCCTGCCTTGGTTAGGCGTCCGGTTCGAACCCTCTTCTAATCGCATTCCCATGCTTACCATCTCGTGAAATCTCCGGAGCGCTTAGCGATCATTCGTAGTAGAATGAGCCAAGAGTGTTTAAGAATACCTTAGTCATCTCTTTCTCTTCTAATGGCGGGTTGACTTGGGCAGCAATTTCCCTCCATCGTTGAGCGTATTCTTTGAATGTCTCTCTTTCCTTTTGAGACATGGAGCGGAGTTGATCCCTATCGAGAGCCATATCCAAGTTGAACTTATATTGCTGTACAAAGGCTTCACCTAAGTCATTGAATGTTTGGATACTTGCACTGTCTAAACCCATGTACCACTTCAGTGCGGCACCGGTGAGACTATCTTGGAAGTAGTGGATTAACAACTGGTGATCGTCGTTGTATGTGGACATTTTCCTGGCATACATCGTGAGATGACTTTGTGGACAGGAATTTCCTTTGTACTTTTCAAAGTCAGGGACTTTGAATTTTGCAGGTATCCTTACGCGAGGAACTAAACAAAGATCCTGGGCGTTTTTCCCAAACAGTTCTTTTCCACGAATTGTTTTTATCTCAAGCTGCATTTTGAGGAGTTGTTCCTGGAGATTCTCCATCGAGCCACGTGAATTCGTGTTATTGCCTGGAATATGGTGAACTTCTTCGTCTATGGTAGTGTGCACTACGAAAGCTAAGTTTGTCATGATCGGTTGCGAAACCGACATTGTTACTTGAGGAAGAGTTACTCCACGTTGCGGAGTAAGTGTAGAGTTTTGCTGCAAAGTAGGTATTTCAAGCGTGGTTGTTTGCACTTGAGAAGTCGGTTGGCGAAATCCGATGCCAAAGTTGAAAGGCATGCCCCATGGATAGCCTTCGCATACCGAAGGTGAACTACGGGGATACCGAAATCGAGTAGTAGTATCCTCCAAATCGCCGCTTGGTTTTGACCGCTGATGTCTTGTTGACTTTGCGCTGCGGCCAATGAGTTGACCAAAGACGTGAGTCTCTCCACTTCTTCTTGTAGTGTTGTCACTGTGCTACGAAGCTCAACATTTTCTTGCTCAAATCCTTCCATTCCTTTCCTTCTTTTTGATCTTGTATCGTACGTTCGAGTTGGCTGTGGACGCGGTCGAGAAACTCTAAGACGCGACAGCTTGGCGATCTTTTCCTATGAGTGAAACTGTTGAAAGATCAGACTCTTGACAATAGACTCGAAATGCAAAGTATGATGCATGATTATGAATATAAAGAAAAGGAATTTCCAAAGAATTTACGCTAAAAGAGAAATTTCTGGTAAATATTTGGATGGAAAACACATATTTTATTAATTATTGAAAGAAGATTACAACAATTGGTTTTGGAGCGTTGCTCACACAAATGATAAAATAAACGATAAAATAATACAAACTAAACTAAGCTAATCATCTTCGTCGGATGAAGATCCAAAGGCTTGATGTAGCTTCAGCTTCAGGATTTCTTTCCCATAGTGAGCTTTCAGTTCAGCTTTCTCGGCTTTTAGCTTGCTAATGACTTTCTTCCACTCGTCGGGAGCAGGATCGCTGGTTGTCATTTCCTCAAGCTTTCTTTTCCTTTCTTTGATGTATCTCTTGATCGCGTTATCTTTCTGACGAATCTTCTCATCTTTCTCCATGAGCCATTCATCTTGGAAGTAAAGCGTCTTTTCATGATCTTTGACTTGCTTCTTGAGCTTCTCATTCTCGAGATCAGCCTTAAGGAATTTGTTTTCCAAAGCTTCTTTCTCAAGCCTTATCTTGGTCAAGGCTTCTTGGTATTCTCCCACAGTCTCGATGGGAAAAAATGTTGATTTGGAAGCGATTGAGAACATGGGTTCCTCATAAGCATAAGGCATTCGAAATTCCTTCGCTCTTTTCTTTACCCAAGAAGTGTAGGTTTCCATGGCTACACAATTTTTCGCCTTACCTTTTTCTTTCCTTCGAATGTGATGCCAAGCTCTGATCATTCTGGCTTTCAATCCCTGGGAATCCTCCCCTTCATGATATAAGTAGCTCTCTACTGTAAAACCAAGAGGTTTACTAGAGTTTGTGTATCCGAGTTGACGTTTTGCCAGGAATGGGTTGTAGTGGATTCCTCCTTTTGTACCAATGAGAGGTACGTTGGCAAATTCTCCACAGCTCTCAATGATTTCCATCTCATTGTCTGCTAAGGTATACCAATGGATATCGTCGTTTGTAAGAGACATGAGTCTTCGAGACCAATGCCATTCATCTTTGTTTTCACGGAAGATAGGAGATTTAGGCAAGTGTGAGACAATCCATTTGAAGAACAGAGGTACACAACACACGATAGTTCCATCTCCTTGACGATTTCTATGATGAATAGAGACGTACGTGTCACCAAGCAGAGTGGGAACGGGATTTCCAATTAGAAAGATCCTTATGGCGTTGATATCAACGAAATTAGGGACGTTGGGAAACAACACCAATCCATAGAGGAGTAAAGCTAAAATAGCTTCAAAGGCTACCATACTACCGGCCTCAGAGAATTTAAGAGCCTTCTCCATTAGGAACTTTGAAGTTAGTCCTAAGAGTTTTCCTCCGTAGTTAGGTTTTGTCTATCTCGATTTCTTTAAGTGAGTCATCGTTGCAATGAATGGTGACTTAGGAATGGCTTCCAAACCATTGAAAGGCACTTTGTCCGACATCGAGATACCTAGTATGTGCGCATTTTCCAAAGTAGGCATCAACCGATAATTAGGAAAGTGAAACAATGATAGACCGGATCGTGAAACCGAACGAAAGTTTTGAGAAGTCCTTCATCAACGTTAGAGTTCGAATAGTTAAAAGAGTTCCATAGCGTTTCAAACCGAGGGATCTTCTACCAAGGATGCTAACTCTTTTAACTTTCCTACGCCAGAATTCTAAACTGTATCTCTTGGTGAATCTTCCTCGACGTCCATCACTCTAACCTAAAATATTTTACAAAGAAAATCTCTAAATTCTTTGGAAATGGGAAGGAAAATGAAGTTTTGAATGAATGCATGAATGCAAAGAAACATGGTTAGTAGTTATACACACGGTCAAGCGCTCAAGTCACGAGCATGAGGCCAACAATAAGAATCAAACATGGTTATGTTCTATGGGCTTATTCATCGTGAAACGGGTTCTATCGATAATACAGCTCAACACTCCTCTTTGAAATATTATCGGATTTGTTGAATACCGATGGTCCAATAATATTTTTCAAGAGAAACTCGCCGATCGTAGTCTCGCATGACAATATTCTAGGCTTACGCGAATAATCTCTCGCACTACATCCTAAATGGCCGGATGGGTTATGTGTTCTACACCCACTCACCGCAAGTTCCCTTGAAAGCAAAATGTCTTCGCAAATACTTGCTAAACACAAATACCCCAAGACAACCTCCATCGAGAGAGGATCTCAAATTAACTCAGTAATTACGAGACTTCTCACAAGTTAATAGGACTATACCCCACCTAGATCTTAAAATGTTTCTTAAACCGGTTAGGATTTCTTTCCATCGATGAAATCGCGAAAACACACAATAAAGAAAAACATATGCACATATGAAAGCTTAACCTTTTTTTCTTTTGAAATCAAAAGCTTGGTGCTCTTGAGCGTAGTCACATTTTTTTCAAAATCAAAGTTTCAACAGACTCCCACAGAGTCGCCATTTTTCCTGTTCAAAAAGTACCGCTCTAGCGAATCGAATATGAATTCGATCCTCCGCTCAAACGATTTACTCTTTTGATTTGTTTATAAAGATGCATGAGCATCAAGCTTTATTATTTTCAACACAAGAAAAGATGATTTAATGATTATGAAAAAGGGGAAAGCTGTTAATACCCTCAATTGATTTTGATATGCGTAACGACTAGCGCAAACTAGACGCAACGCATTGGGGAGATTCTGAGTAAGGGGGTTTGTTATATAAAGGGAATAGATGGAGCACCCTAAATATATATATAGTTATCTATAGCTTTATATATGAATATGTTTGATATGTTTGTGTGTTTTAATTGCTATTTCTATGATTGGGAAAGTTTCTCCTTTGGGATTTTAAGAAGGATAGATTATATGGGATCCTAGTGTTTGTTATTATTGTGCTCGCAAAGATCTGTGGATCTTCTGCATACATATCCCCTAGTGGGAATCAGAGCATTTGTAGCTCGGATCTACAGGGATCTATGGTTTGTTTGGTCTGAGGGAGAAAGAAATTTGCTCGGCAAGGATGAGACCTTGTGCCTACGTATTCTCAAAAGGATGTTGAGAAAATCAGAGCAATCGTAGTTCCCACTTATGCTAGTGGAAGCAACGGGATGTTAGTAAGAGACAGACAAATGTCATCTTAATGAAAAATGTATCTAATCTATTTCATCACATACATTTTGAAAAGTTTGATTGATAAAAATCTTTCATTGTAAGTTATAGGTGTTTTGCTTGAGTGTACAAGCGTTACCACTTACATGTTTAAGAAAGATGTTTTGAAAAAGATGATTGAATCTTTTAACTGTAAGCATTCGGTGTTTTGCTTGAGTGTACAAGCGTTTACCACTTACGATTAAGAGATGTTTTTGTTTGAAAAGAGTTTGAAAAAGTTTGAAAAGAGTTTAATTGTATGTGATGTGATAGATGAGATACTTCTTCCATAGAGATGATAGATGTCTAAATCTCGAGGAGAAATTGATTGGATTAGGGGATGCTTTTAAGAAGCCCATGGGTCCTTGTATTGTAAGCCCAAGAGGAGGCATTCCGAGGGTCATCGAGGGTCCTTGTATGAAGCTCAAGAGGAAGCTATAGGGTATGGCTGGCTTTGTCTTTAAAAGGGATTTCACCGGGAAACCATCCTTTCGGAATTAAGAGCAATTTCACCGGGAAATTATACTCTCAGGGTTCTATCCTAACGTGGGTGATTCTTTGTATTGGAAGCCCAATAGGAGGCTGTTAAGAGATTTCCTATCTCTTTCATTGTATGATGCCCAAGAGAAGGCTAAACTCAATGAGGAGTTCTTTTGAACGAAGCCCAAGAGGAGGCTGACTCAACAGGGGAGTGTTGTCTTATATGAAGCCTATGCGGAGGCTAAACTCAAATGAATGAGTTTTCTTATATGAAGCCTAAGAGGAGGCTAAACTCAGATGAAATGAGTTACCTTGTACAAAGACCAAGAGGAGGCTAACTCTGTGGGGAGAGTTATCTTGGATAAAGCCCAAGAGGAGGCTATAACTGTGGGGAACCTATTAGTTAGACTAGTTGTTATGTTATAACTAGACAGTTGTATAAACAAGTGTGTGTGTGTGATATGTATTCACAGGAGTTTATGAAGGAAATATAAACAATGCATGATGTTTATTTACAAAAGTTTATGAAGTAAATATAAACAAGTGTCTGTGAAACGAACGTTTAAAACGAGCGTAACTTGATTATTTACAAGTTTGAATGTGTACAAGGAAGTAAATATGTACACGAACTGGTATTCATGTACAGACAAAGATGGATGTACATAAGAGGGTTGGGACATACACCATAAGGGTGGCCCATTGGTTTAAAAGCAGTTTCACCGGGAATAATGCTCCTTTCAATACCAATGGTATTCAGTGTATATACAGACGAAACGGAAAACAAACGGTCGAAGTTTATCCGTGTTTGAGTAAAAAGTATCTGTATTATGTACAGATAAAGATTTGTATGAAAAGAAATTGATATGTACAAAGAAATAATTATGTACATAAAAGAATGTTGGTTTCAGTGTAAAATGAAAACAAACGGAAGAAGTTTGTCTTGTATTTGAATATTTACAAAGACGACGTTTGTATTATGTACAGGTAAAAAGATGTGTACATGAAAGAAATGGATATGTACAAAGAAATATATGTACATAAAAAGAATGTTTTGGGACTTACACTGAGGGAGGCCCATGATCGATTAAGAAATTCGAGAGAAAACGAATCGGTTTTATCGTTTAAATCGGATCGATCATGGTAAAAAGATGTAAGTTTGATGAAACGTTTTGAAGAAATGGTTTTGAAAGTGTTTTTGAAATGTAAAATTCATTTATGAAAAGTTTTGAAAAGAAGCGGGATTCGAAAGTTTGAAAAATTCACCTTTTAAAGTGGTTTTGAAAAGTGCCAAAAGTGTCGTTTTCGGCTCGATTAAAACATAATCAGATGAAAGTTTTTTCTGAAAATTTTTGCACTATCATAAAATAGATGTATTTATTGACAAGTGTACAAAAAATCACCTCAAAATGAGGAGTTTTGATTGGTTAAAAAAATATTAAAGTTTGTAAAAAATATGAAGAAAAAATGACAAGTTTTAAAAAAAATGGTCCATGGGAGGTTTGAACCCAGGACCTGTGGGTGGCATACGTGGCACAAACACTTACGAGCGAGCTGGCAACCGCTGGGGAAAGAATGCATTCGTGTATTGAATCCAAACCACGTGTTTATATTATATTGGAAATTTTAAATTAAAAAAACGCGCGTAGACCTTCATCTTCTCCCTCGATCCTTCATCAGCCATGGAATCCTCATTTCTTGATGAAATTGGATGAAGTAAACATGAAACTTGACCGAATTTTAACAAGGAACATGATGATGCTCATTAATTTCATTTATTTTCAGTTAGTCATGATTAAATTCTCAGAAAACATGAAGAACCCTAGAATTGAAAAACCTAATTGAAATCGCGTATGCTTGATGATTTTGTCAATTGGTTGAGGGTTAATGTTCGTGAGAGGTGCAGAAAACAAATGGCCAAGAGTTTTTTCAAAATGAATCAAAGAATCATGAGATTGAGTTTCGTGTTCTTACCTGTTTAAGCTGGAATCGAATTCGATGAAGGAGTGTTTCCAGTCGTGTTCTAATGATTGTTTGAGCTTCAACGGCTGTTAGGGAAGGTGTATGAGTGGTCTGCTTGCTTCGAATCACCCTGGATCAATCCAACCAAGTCCACCTGCATAAGCTAAAAATGGAAGCTCGAATTCTATGTTAAAGTTGTTACAGTTAGTTGTTGATGATCTGCATCATGTCTATGATGTTTGTGGATGGTGTTTGGATGATCAGAACTCAAACTACTCAAGCCAAACCATGATTTCGAGTGATAAGGCAATTTTGGCAAGCATGATGAACATGGTTTGTGATTCTGAGTTCTAGCCTTGCCTATGTTGTTTTAAGTTTCAAACATGTTAGATATTGATTATGAGATAGTTTAGACACCAAGACTCTTCATGGTTTTCATTGGTTTTCAAAATTGCAAGTTTTGTCACTTTGAACTATGATTCATGAAATTTGAGTAAGTGGAAGGAAAACATGTATTTGCATGGCTTTGGTGTGTTTGAACTTGAAAAGGATGCCTCTATTTATAGACCATAAGCTCTGAAATGTTAGGCACAAGGACATGGCTTTTGGTAAATCAAACTTGCCTTAGAGGGCAAGAAAGACATTTTGCCTTAAAAGGAAACTTCCTTTTTTCACCATGTGTTAAAATCTCAAATTTGATCCTATCCTTCAATTATTACTTCTAGCTGATATTTATCAGTTCTATCTTCAATTTGGCAAGGTGTCATTGCTTCTAGAAGAAGAAATTGCAAAATGACCTATAATCTTGAAGTTTTGACCTTGAAATCCATGGTTATGGAGCCTTATGTTTCAATTTCAAAAGTATAGCTAGACTCCATGGATTTGAGAGTTCTTGGACATTTTGGAAAGCTTGTTTTAAGGGCTACAACTTTCATGTTTTGATTTTTTTTCAAATCAAAGTGGAACTATGTGAAAAAAGGCCATGAAGTTTGGAAAAAGTACAAAATTTTAACACTTGAAAATTTTTCTAAGTGTTGAAAATTTTGACTTTTTGTTGACTTTTCCAAATTCTTTGATTTTTTATGATCATGATGGATCATTTGAAGTATTTCGATGATTGAAAAAGTTTTGTCTTGAAAAAGTTGACCAAAAGTCAAAGTTTGACTTTTCTGTGTAGATGAAATTTCATCAGATGTTTCAGAAATTGACTGATGAAGTCTGTGAGCTTCTGTGATGTTTTGAATCCAGAAATTAGGTCAAGATGTTGTATCTAAGATATAATGACCAATCTCTAACCAAAAAAGTCATTCATTGCTCAAAAAATCAGAGAATACTCATGCTCGACCAAAACCATAATTGGTCGATCCTCGATTGATCAGTGAGAAAAGTTGGATATCTGAAGAACAAAGGTTGATGTTTTGATCAAGATAGGTCAAATGAAGTGAGTAAAACTTAAACCCTAATTGGTTGCCTCTTGAATCAGATGAAAATTTGATGAAACCCTAATTTTGACCTGTGAATGCTACACCCGATTAATTCTGTTATGAATTGTTAGTGATGCAATGTTGCAAATGTAAGCTGGTATATTAGGTCAAAAATTGGGGTATGACAGAAACTACAGACTTCCTTCTCAGTACGAGGTACATGTATGTCCTGAATAGCACTGACCTTGGCAGGATCAACTTCAATGCCCCTCTGGCGCACTATAAAACCAAGCAGTTTTCCGGACCTGACACCAAAAGTGCATTTGTTGGGATGCAACCGCAAACGGTACTTCCTTAGTCTTGAAAAAAGATTCTTCAAGTGAGTGATATGTTCCTCTTCCGTCTGGGACTTAGCAATCATGTCATCACATAAAATTCTATCTCTTTGTGCATCATGTCATGGAAAAGAGTTACCATAGCCCTTTGATAAGTAGCTCCGACATTTTTCAAATTGAAAGGCATCAACTTATAACAAAAGGTGCCCCAGGGTGCTATGAAAGTCGTTTTTCCATGTCTTCAGGAGACATCTTAATTTGATTATAGCCTGAAAAACCATCCATGAAGGAGAACACTGAAAACTGAGCGGTATTGTCGACCAGAACATCAATGTGGGGTAATGGGAAATCATCTTTTGGACTAGCTTTATTTAGATCTCTATAATCCACACACATTCGTACCTTGCCGTCTTTCTAGGAACGGGAACAATGTTAGCAACCCATTCAGGATACACTGACACAGCTAGGAAACCAGCATCAAATTGCTTCTTAACCTCATCCCTGATTTTATTGGCCATATCGGGATGAGTTCTTCTCAACTTCTGTTTGACTGGTGGGCATTCTGGCTTCAAAGGCAGTTTGTGCACTACAATATCTGTATCAAGTCCTGGCATATCTTGGTAAGACTACACAAACACATCCACATACTCTTGCAACAGCTTGATCAGGTCGTCTTTGACACCTTGTTCTAGCATAGCTCCAATTTTAACCTCTTTGCGGTCCTCATCAGTCCCCAGATTGATCACATCCACTGGTTCTTGATGAGGTTGTATTGCTTTCTCCTCATGCCTCAATAGTCTTTCCAACCCCTCTAGGAGTTCACAGTCTTCATCACCGTCTTCTTCCGCTTGGTTGATTGGGAAATCAAAGTCATATGGAATCATAACATTGTTGTGTTCAATGGGTTCAATTTTAGATGATCTGCATGATAATGATTTTTCTTTTTAGTCATTACTATTATTTATTTATTTTTTAAACTGGAAAAATAAATGAAAAGTTGCCAATTTATTAGGGTTTTCTTTTTGGAAAGAAAAGAACAACATCGATCTAAATATTGAATAACAAAATGCACTTTATTCATGATAAAAAGAAAGTCGATTAAACAAGATGACCCTACAAAAGCTATCCATTGTGCCTTGGGCAGAGCACATGACTCTTTTTTTTGAGAAAACTAAAGAAATTACTTTGAAAATGAAATAGTTGGAGGAATTTCCGTGAGAGTCCAATTATTGAGAGTAGTCCCTGGAGGAGTACGGAAGACCATCTTTGACAGCTCAATCTTGTAATCGTCATCATTAGTTATAGCCACATGCCCTTCAGAATGAAATCCTGCCCTTGAGAAAACCTTCTTAATGTTGGGTACTTCCTCCTTCTTAAACTCCTGTCCTTTGGCACTCAAAAAGGACGGTATGTAGCCGAGCCCATGCTTATCCTGCTTCTCCACCACCTCTATAACTTCACCCTAACCGGTGCGTTTGTCATACCCCAAAATTTGCCCTCCTATTCCTCAAGACATTTCACATATCCATACTCAAGGATTCCTCAAGGATTGATCAGACAAACTCTCTCCTAGACAATCAACCCAAACTGAGGTTTGGCTATCCTCACATCCAGATGAATTTCCAATATCTCCAATGGTCATCATGCCTCCTCATATGCTTAAAATAATCTTCATGTCAAGTTTCAAGCCTTACAAGTCAAGTTTCCTCAGACAATTGCTCAGATGGTTGAAAATCAATTGTATTGGACAAAAGTCAACTATGGTCAACATACAGTCAAACTTCATGATTTTTGGTCAACATCCTCATTTTGAAGTCACATTCATCATTTGATCAAGGGTTGATCATGATTCATCAAGAAAACTCAAGATTTGCTCAAAAGTCAAACTTTCTAAATTAGGGTTTTCTAGAGCAAAGTCAACTGAACTTTGACTGAGCATAACTTTCTCATACTTTATCAGAAATTTTTCCACCACCTCTCATTTTGAAGAGAATTCAATTCTCTACAACTTCATGTCTCACAAGCATGGTCAAAAAATGCTTCATTTTGAAGATATGGATCAAAACATTACACGTCCTTTTCAAAGTCAACAAAAAGTCAACTTTTTGTATTGAAGTTTTATTGAGCGTAGAAACTCCAATTGAGATGAAACCAAAGAGGTTATTTATAGGACATATAGTGCTTTCTAAAAAGTCCAAGAACACTCAAAAATGTTGAAAATTAAGCAAGATACACCTTGTACAAGTTGGGTATTTTTGAACAATTGCACAAAGAGAGATACTTGTCAAAATCCAATTTTTTTTCCAAATGGGCCTATAATTTTATGATGCAAACTTGACCATAATATTATCCATGGCCTCTTGATGCCTTGCCACGACCTCCTTTTATTTTTTTTTTATTTATTTTTGAATTTAAAAGCATTTAATTCAAATTTAAATAAAATAAAATATGGAAACAAGGTATAATTTGAATTGGGTTGGTTTTTTATCAAGCTTGAGGTCCAAGATAGCCCACACAACTTGCCAAATTCGTGCTAGCTCTTGCAAGGGAAGAAAAATCAAATTTTTGAAAAGATTTTATTTGAATTTAAAGAGAAATATTTTTACATTGAAGAAGAGATCTTTTTTCATTCTTTTTACTTCCAATTCTTGCTCTATAAATACAAAAGCATTCACAAAGACAACAGGAGGAAACCCTAGCCCTTGGAAGCAACCCTATTTTTCTCAAATTTTTCCAAAGTTGGCAAATTTTGAATTTGTATTTCCAGTTGGATTCAAGGAGTTTCAAGCATTCAAATGTGTTCCTTGATATCCCAGCAAGCATTCCCAGCCTTTACACAAAGTCCAGACTGCCCAGAACACGATATACACATAACTCCGATTTGGTATTTTTCTCAATTTTGATTTTTACAATTCATGTGTTGTTAACTGTTTTCGTTTGCATATTTGAACTCAGGACATCCATTAGAGTGCATTTGAACCATTACATGTAAGCTTGCACGCAGAAATTTCGAATTGCCATTGTTAGGGCATTTGGAACTGTTTGCTTCGAACCGGCTTGTACAGGCGTTTTCAATCCAAACGGACACCACCATTGGATTCGCAAGGGTCAATTTAGGGGGGTAGGGTATCCCTTTGCCATTTATTTTACGTATTTTGTAGGTTTGGAAAGTTGTTTGGTCGGAGAAGACGACCGGAGCTAGGGCTCCGGCGTCGTTGACTCATCGGTGACAGGCGAAGGCATGCGTGGCAAAAAGAAGCAATCCGATTCGTCCATCCGTTCCAGCTGGGGTCCACGCGTGTTGATTGTGCTTCGAGTTATAATCAGGACACATTTTCGTTTATAAACCACTGGTTCCAACTCCCAAACACAAAAGGAAGCTAGCTTAGATGGCAACGCGTGTGTGGATTTCCTCAGAGGACATGGGTTCGATTCCTGGCATGTCCATTCTTTTTTTAGTTTTGAAAACTAAAATGTTTTTCTATTTTCTTATTTTTAATATTTTCATGCAATTTAATTAATCTTTAAATAATTTTATCATGCATTTAAAAAATCACAAAAATATTTTCCTTTTGCATTTTAATCAGAAAAATGTTTATTTAATTTTTAACATTAAAATTAATATTTTTGCATGCATATTTTATTTAATTGCTAATTAATTATTAATTTGACTTTTAATTGCTTTTAATTATCAAAAACAATTCAGAAAATTACCAAAAAATTATCTTATCATCTTATTGTCATTACTAACTTAAAATATTTTTCTCCATTCAAAATCATGTTTTTACTAACATTTTTCTTCTTATGCAATTTTCTCGTATTTTCCGATTATGTATCTGTTTACAGGTTGTAACGTTTCAGACGATTTTTTCTTGCTTTTCTTTTTCATATTATGTAACTGTCTATGGGATGTAATAGTTTAACTAGGACTTTTATTTTCCGCACTCCTATTATGTAACTGCCCCAAAGCCATGTAATAGCGTAAGACTTTACCTTTCCGCACTTTTACTTTCCGCAATTTATTTTCCGCACCCTATAAACTGCTAGTAATTAAGCGTGTATGGCAAGATAAAAATTGGACATAGGTCACTCATAATTTCAAGATAACATATATTTGAATTTGACACACTCTTTTCACACATGCACCCTTTAGGGTAATTCTCTCTCGTTGCCTTTACGAATACAAATGGTCAAGTCCCTCGAACGTAGAGGTATCCTAGCACCGTTGCCTTCAAAAACGAATCATCATAGTCCCTTCGATACAAATATTATAGACCCACGATGTCGCCTACGAATACATGATCTTGACCCTCGATTGTCGCCTACGAAAAATGATGATAGTCCCTTCGAATGTGCTAGGATACTTCTTACAAGTTGCTTTCTATGACCATCCGATGTCCCTTCGAATGTCCCTTACATCCAACGAATAGGGTTACCTACCAACTAATGGTATGGATAGCACTATTCTAAAGGAGCGTAAAATAACACGAAAACGACCATTCTGAGTAGGTAATAAGACTTTTAGTTGCTTGCTCTATCAAAATACTTTTTTCACATCACACACTTTTTTTCAAAGTTCAAACTCTTTTCAAAACGAAACATTTCCGAACACTTTGTATACATTCCTACATGAATCATTACAAAGTCCAAGCGAAATGCCTTTTCAAAACATTTTTGTCAAACACACAGAAAGCACTTTTTAAAATGATCTAAGAGCAACTAAGAGCCGTAGATAACTACGGATGGAAAGGGTGCTAATACCTTCCTTTTCATAACCTTCTCCCTTACTCGTAATCTAACGAAGGTCTTTTCTCGTTCTTTTCACCTTCCTTAATTGGATAAAAGAAAAGTCGGTGGCGACTCTTGCTATCCGCACATTTGCGATACAAAAATCTCAAAGTCGTTCACCGTACATGAACCGGAGACTCACGGGAGACACCCTAAAGAGAGGATGCCTTAGGGATTTTAGATCATCTTTCGCTTTCTTGACTTGCTTGCTTTATCTTTAAGGGTTGCTTGGGTATTATATTTGTGGGGATCCTACACCGGATCCGTGTTTCCTTTAGGTAAGTAGCAATAGATCGTCGCGACCGTTAGGCGTATACCAAAACGGTCAACATGATGGCTACGTTAGTGTGACACTTTGGATATCCTGATACTCTTCATTTCCAAGTTGAGGATAGTATTTGGCTTCTGCATGGTGTCATCAGCACTAACTCAACTTTTAGAACCCTAATTGACCCATCTTGGCCATTAGAAGGTAGTGAGATGGTCGGCTTTGGTGTAGACCGAGGTTGGTTGATACTCGATGCTACGCTCATTAAGATCATACTTTTGGGATATTTTCGGTCGACCACTTCGTAGTCGTATTGAAATAAACGCCTACGAGAAAGATCAATGATATGAGATTCCTAGAACCCGGTTACTATTATAGGACAGGATGAACCAACTCAAACTTTTGGTAGGGTAATCACCTATACCTCATGCAAGCATAAAAAATAAAAAATCTACATAGGTCCTCCACGGGCAATGTCGGCCAACCTAGCTAACCCCTGATAAACCTCACCACCAGAGTTCACCAACCCCATGACGTTATCTAATGTAACAGTGATGAGCTCTAGGCGGCTGTCCTGGTCACTTGTGGGAGGAGGATGTGGTAGTGGATCGGAAGAATCTCTGCTACCTGAAGGCCCTGAGACGTTAGATGTTGAAGTTGGTGGTATGAATCGAGGGTGTAACACACTAATGAACCACTCAAGGTATCCATCCTCGCACTGCTCAGGCTCCTGAACCCTGACGATTGCATCAATGATCTCACAGGGGGAGCTGCTGATGTGACTCTGAAACCGTCGATCAAAGCCAACAACTGGGGCGTGTGGGACCGACCATGGGATCCCCTATACATAACCATACTGGTGTAGACACCTCTTAGGGAAGTGTCTAGCCACATAGTTCTCCCATATAACATGCCCTAAATATAAAGTAGATACCTAAAAAGGACGATGAGTGCGATGAGCCGTATACGGTGTCCATATGACGTCATCCAGGGCCAAAGAATTATGCTTCCTCCTGTACTCCATCAAACCTTCAGGATGGGCCTGTTTGTCATTCCACCTATTCGCATATGGGTCTCTATCCTGAACACGCTGCAGCTTCCGGTCACATATGTGAGGGGAATACTCGTATATCCAACACTGCATAAATAAAAATCATGAAATTATTATACTAATACCTAATAATTATAAAAAAATCATCTAATGAATTATAATATATCTGTAACAAGCTCAGATAACCAGCAAGCTACCCTTGCTGCCCGGTCTTAGGACGACAAACAACATCATGTGTCGTGTAAATCATCGTCAAAGCTGCCACTCCCGAAGCCCAACATGCAGTGTCAAGGGCGCTGAATAGAGACAAGTAACGAACATTTATGTAACTCCAGACTTGTCCGCAAAGAGAGTACATGTCACAAGATGCAGCATGTACGCCCTAGCTGTAACCTCATACCTCTCTACCTCCACCAGCATCGCATAAGTAATCCTCAACCGAGACATGCGAAGGTGAAATCCCTGAGTCTCACCAAAATCACATAGCACCTCCACCTCATCCACCTCCAAAGCATCCACAACCATGCACACTACTGTCGCCTATTCCCTATAATCTGGTGTGAAAAACGTACCAACAATCAGAAGGTGAAAGAGGGCATCCATATCATCAAATGTCACTGTCATCTCCCCAAATGGAAGATTGATGAATGATGTCTCCAGTGCCACCTCTCAACAAAAGTTGATAGTAGGGAGGCATCCAACATGGTAAAGGAGCATCCAGCAAAGTCCTCCAGCTGGAAATCTTCAATTATCTTCCTCACCCGCTCAAGCAAGGGTCTCTCGGGGAAGTTCTTCAACTTCGATCCATGAGAAGCGACCTTCAACATTGGACGCTCCTGAAACAAAACAACACAATTACAACAAATTAGTATACATCAAATCGTGCAATACAGATAAAAATTAAGCATTAAAGAAAACCAATATTACATACCCCGCCTTTCCATATCCTATAAGTGACATGGTCCGAAAAACCCATCAAAACGGACCTGTCAGAAGGTCCTCCGAGAAAACCACCATCAATACACACTGATGGCTCTATAGATGCAACAGTCGTGGTATTTGTATCAGCACGAGACACCATGTCCACTCCCTTATGAATCGGCTCCTAAATCGGCTCATGTATCATCGGCTCCTGAACTATCTGCTCTTGTAACACCGGATCTTGTATCACTGGCTCCTGAACAACCGACCTCTGAACCACTGACTGATATACAACTACCTGCTCCACAGTAGAAACAGGAGCATGATCCTCCACCACATTAGGCTGATCCTCGACTGTTGTAGAAGATCTAGCAGTCCATCAACGAGGTGCACGAAACCCTATCACCGCATGCTTAGCCATCCGTTTCCGGTGAGAACCGGTCGGACAACGACGTTTGGCTCATATCTCTGAGGCTTGCGCCTCATCAGCAACTCTAGCCACAACATCGGCTCGATCCGTAGTCTTGCCGACAATATACCCATCTCTACCTCTGGTCCTCACTGCAAGCAAAATTAAAAAATATAAGAAACATAAAATTTATTATAAAAAAAAGAAAATACTAGAAATTTTGAAATTTCCAGTACAGTAATCATATCGGAAATTTCAAAATTTTCAATATCAATATCAAATGATAATACCAGAAATCTTAAAATTTCCGATACAAAAATACCGTGTATTTCATAATTTTCGATAGGCGATACCGAAAATTATGAAATATCTGATATAAAATATCATAAATTTCATCAAATGTACTGTAAATCTTACTTGATCTCGCTAAATATCCGACATCGCTTCAAAATTTCTAATATCGTCTGAGTATTTGAAAAATTCGGTGTATTATAATTTAAAATTTGTGACAATAAAAATTGGTTGGATAGTTGTCTTTTATAATATTGAGAGACCTGGGATGACATGAAAAATCCTCTCATTTCACTATCCATTTTTTTCTTTAATAATAACGCGTTGAACCAAAATATTGATTTTAGAGTCTTCAAATTTTGAATTGAATTCATAAGGTCTAACAAAAAGGGTAAATGGTGTAAGTTCTATGTATATTTATTCAAATAAAGAAAACACAATTTTTTGTTTCAAATCAATATTGTTTAGTCCAGTCAAATTTTTTTAATATAACTTCAGGAAGCTTCGTATCAAGGATAGATTCTAGATGCATATTAATTTACTTTATTTTTATAAACATTCTAGATGAAGGTTTAATTTAATACTAATTTTTGTTTTTAATGAATTACTATTCTAACAATGTGTTTTACGAGACTCTTGTGACAAACACAATCTACCAGCTACCACAAGCTCAACTACTACTTCTCATGAAATTTCGAAAACAAACAACAGAGCTTCAATGATTCAAATCTACGTTTATGTTTTGATTTATCCAATGATTATGATTATTAAATCTCAAAATTGAATATAATTAAGTTATTTAAAAAACATAATTAAACCAAATATTGGATAACTAAAAAGGGTGTTTCATATATTTATATTTTTTTATTTATTTTTGTTTGGAAATTTAGAATTGAATTTTTATTTTAATTCATTTTTCATATTTAAATTGAAAAGTAAAATTATAAAATTTATTTTATATTAAAATAATATTAAATATATATATGAAATATACATGTATTTTATATAATATTATAAATGCATTAATAATTTATAATTTATTATGAAGCAAAAATATATTAAATCATCTTAATAAAATGTAATATTAATAAATTTATATTAAGTTACATAAATTACTCACTAAATTATAAAAAAATAATGTTCAAATGTTTATCTAAATAACAAGAGTTTCACATGTTTCTCAAATTCAAAAAAAAGTATTTTCATCATCAACGTTTAATCCTTCTACAAAATCATCTTCATTAGAATCTTCATCTTGATCGAATTCATCTAAAATTGATAAAGATTCTTCGAATTCATGGTAATATAAAATAGACTTTTTTAAATTTGACAAAGAAAAGGTAAAATCTAGTCAAACAATAAAATCCAACGATTTTAATGATTTCAGAGTAATTTAAATCGTTTAAAATTGTCCTAGAATAAAATTTTATTTTAACCAGATTTAGATCCGCGCGATGCGCGGCTGCTAATTCATTTTTATTTATTTTGCATCGAGTTTAAATTATGTTAAAAAAATTATTTAATAAATATAGATTACAATTTCATATTATAATTATTTATTAAGAATTAAATCGAGACTATGATTTGAATTAATCATAAATAAAAATGTACATTTTAATTAAATAAAAAAAAGAAAATTTATGTTTGTAAGTTGAAAGTGACATACAATATTTCTCTCTTTAGATATTTAATTATAACTTGTTAAATATATTTAATTATTTTTTAATCATAAATAAAAATTTTATTTTATTTTCAATTATTACTGAATAAAGTATTCAATATTTTTACAAATTTATGTGTATAATGTCAAATTTTAGTTATATATGAAAAATCAAAATTTTTATTATTTTTGTTTAATTTATTTGTATGATATTTTAAAAAAATATATAGATAAAATATGTAGATTCATTAAATACCGTGACATTCTCTATTATATTTTTAGGAAGCTAGAGAGTAATTTAACCTTTTGAAAAATTACGCAATACATGCATTAACATTTGTTAAGAAGTATGGTTGGGCCTAACTCAATCTTACAAAACCGGCTTGTAGGGTGAGGATTGCCCCACTTATAAGCACATGTTCAGGCCATATATTGTCTAATGTGGAACTCTTAACACACACCCTCACGTCCAGGACCTAGACAACTGGAGCGTGGAAATAAATGGTGGGTGACCCGATAGCGGAAACCATAATAGGTGGCCCACCGAATCTTAAACCAGACTCTGATACCAGCTTTCGAGAAATCATCAAGACCGTGATAAATACCACTAGGATCCACTGTTAAGTAGAAAGCATCCCATGTGCACCAACCAAATTTATCAACTATATTTGGAAGTGATTTTTCTTCCATAAGCCTAAAAGTGTTGAGATGAACCCTACAACACTATAAGCTTCTTTCATCAAATTATAAGGATTTTCACTTAAGTGAACATAAGAAATTGCATTGAAATTCAATGCTTTCACTTTTGTGGAACCACTTTCAGCACAAATCATGACATGGCCATCAGAGCCAGGATGAAGAGCAGACCTAAAAGATTTTTCAATGATAGGAATGATTACAACATAGGATTTGATTTCACGAATTTCAATGATAAGTCATTGAGTTTTCATTAGCAAATCAGAACCAGAAATTTCAGTCCATTGACTTGACCACCAAATTTTGAACCTAAAAACACTTAGAAAGTTTTTTCCAGTGAAACTACCCAATGAATTCATGAACCTATCAGAAGAGGTTTCATTGGAGAATCCAAAGAAACAACCTTTATGAGAAAGAGAAAAAACTCTTTCAAGAAGTGACGGTGGGGAATTTGATTTAGTGGGTTTGCATATTGACGAAAAAGGCTAAAAGAAACATTTTTTGGAACATCGTGGAACAAAGGAACACCTTTCACAATGAAGTTTCCCTCAGATAAATCAAACAAAGATGCCATGAAAAAAAAGGACAAGAACAAAAGAAAAAACTGAGTAATAAAGAAAAGAGTAAGAACAAATGTGATGTTAAATGGTGTGATTGGGCCTAACTCAACCCTACAAAACTGGCTTGTAGGGTGAGGATTTTCTTCACTTATAAGCATGTGTTCATGCCATATATATCCGATGTGGGACTCTCTTAACACCCCCTCTCACACCCAGGGTGAACGTCTGGAGTGTGGAACTATATGGTGGGTGGTCTGATAGCGGAGTGGCCCAACAGATCTTAAACTGGGCTATGATACCATGTTAAGAAGTATGGTTGGGCCTAACTCAACTCTACAAAACCGACTTGTAGGGTGAGGATTGCCCCCACTTATAAGCACATGCTCAGGCCATATATTGTCCGATGTGGAACTCTTAACAAAATTAATAATACTACCTCTGTTCCTATATATAAGAGACAATTCATTTTTTAAATTCATTGAATAATCAATGTATTTAGTCAATTTATAGACTAAGTACATTGATTATTCAATGAATCTAAAAATTGAATTGTCTCTTATATATAGGAACGGAGGTAGTATTTTATAAATGTTGCATTTGTTATATGATTTCAAGAAAACATAAAATAATTTAAAGTGTGTTGATCAAAATATCTAATTTATTTTCGAAATTTTAAAGAATATATTTAGTAAGAGTAATTATTGTGTTGGAATATCTAGTTAAAAATGATCATAATCTCTATCTTTCGAATATTATTTAAAATAAGGTTGGATTATTATAAAGGGTTGAACCCCAAACTATTTATCAATATGCAAGAAAATAATGGATGTATTGTATCATATTTGAATTTTTACAATGTGACTTTAAAATTAGACATTAAATCCAAGACCATCTTTAAATGAGAGTATTATTTATTGTAAAATATATTATGAAGAAGTACTATCTCATTTATTTATTTTTTAAATTAAGATATTCTAAAATTATTTTAAAGAAACTAAGTAAATAAATGTATCAAAATATATTTTCATTCATTATTAATAATTAAAAATTATTGTTATATATAAAAAATATAGAGATGAAGTATATAGACTCGGTAAGAATGTGACATTCTTTAATATAATTTTAGTTTAATTAAGAGTAATTTAATTCTGAAAAATTGTGGAATATCTACTTTAACGTTAATAGTGTTTTTTAAACCTTTTGTTGCTATGACTTTAAAGAAAATAAAAATTATTTTTGAGTGTGTGAATCTGAGCATCTCTTTTATTTTTTAAAATTTTTAAAATTTATTTAGTTTGAATAATTTAAAAAAATTCTAAAATTATATTAAAAATACTATGTAAAAAATATATCAAAATATCTATTCTTTCATTTTTTATAATTAAGAAACTATTTTAAGACAAAATATGAATAATATTTTATAAAGTTTATATATATCTATATATATATATATATATATATGAGCAAATTTGTTTGATGTGGAAAAACAATTTGTTGAGATTTAGTCAAAATTTAATTATATTTGTCTAATAATGTACTATATTAAAATAATAATAATAATAATAAATTTATCGTGAGTAAATTAGTATGATATTTTTTAAAATAATAAAAGTTAGTAAATAAATATTAGATTATTGTATTTTTGCATTTGTGAAAATTCGAACTCATGACTTTTTATAGAGTACCAATATATTTTAACCTTTGAGAATTGAAGATGAATTTTGAGAGATGCCACCCAAAAATATACATGATGTGGCACAAAAAAGAGTTGAAATGGTATTAAATAGAAGTTGAGATGTCGCAAGATTATATGAAGCACTAGATTTAATAGATATAAATAGATAGATTCATTTTTCATATTAATTTATTTTTCATAATTAAATTGAAAGGTAAAATTATAGAATTTATCTTATAATAAAATAATATTAAATTTTATATATGAAATATACATATATTTTATATAATATTATAAATGTATTAATAATTTAAAATTTATTATGAAGCAAAAATATATTAAACCATCTCAATAAAATGTAATATTAATAAATTTATATTAAGTTACATAAATTACTCACTAAAGTATAAAAAATAATGTTCAAAAGTTTATCTAAAAAAACAAGAGTTTCACATGTTTCTCAAATTCAAAAAAATAAGTATTTTAATCTTCATCATCAACTTAATTGAGAATTTATTACTTGTACAAAATCATCTTCGTTAGAATCTTCATCTTGATCAAATTCATCTACAGTTGATAAAGATTCTTTAAATTCATGGTAATATAAAATAGAATTTTTTAAATTTGACAAAAAAAAAGATAAAATCTAGTCAAACAATAAAATTCAACGATTTTATATGATTTTATTGATTTTAGAGTGATTTAATTCATATAAGATCGTCCTAAAATATAATTTTACATAAAAACATTTTTACCTGCGATTTAACACGAAATGTTGATCTAAAAACGTGAAATCTATAGATTTTAAATTTTGAATCAGGATTTTAACAACTTTGGTTGGTTCATTATTTCTTGCTCTTTGTTAAACTCTTCAATAAAAAAATATCAAAGTTTTGATTTGAAATGAGGAGTGTGAGAGTAGGTAAAACATTGTCATCTATTCATAACTTAATTAGCTATTTACACTTGAATTTATTATTCAAAAATAGGAATGACACAATTAGTTTATATGTTCAAAGATTATTCGTCGAACTACAAGATTATTAATTTAATTGGATGACTTAATTAGGCATGACGACATAGTCCATATTCAAAACACTCATTTGATTTTGCTCCGAGTTTGAGAGAGAAAATTGAGATTAAATGATTTGGATTTTTTTGATTATTAAAATATACGAACAAGTTGAATAATGAGGGACTAATGCCCATTTCAAATTCATCCAATTTGCTTTATTATGTAGTTTTTATTATTAATAATTTGAAATATTAAACATATTGTCAATGTATTGATTTTTTAGAACATTTACCTTTATTATATATAATATATAATTAAATATTGAGAAAAACAAATATCTATGACAAGAAAATTTATTCTAATTCATGGTGGAGTGAAAATATCTGAATACAATCCGAATTCATTTAAAAAATTTAAATTTAAATTCCTTATCACTTTCAAAAATCAAACAAGAAAGGAGGAATATTAAAAAATTTGGGTTTAGATATGAGATAGATAAACACCATTTTAGCCCCCATTGTTATGCCTAAATCTATTTGGATAAAGGTCTAATTCCGATAACAAAATTATTAAGATATACATATAGGGATGGTAATTTGGCTTGTATCCCACATATACCTGTAAAAAATGTTCATAATAGATAGTGTCAAAATCTGTAAAATCTAATTACCTATTAAAATAAATGAAAATGAGTGTAGGTACAAATACCTTATTATCCACTTTATTCCAATATCCGCAATATATATTCATATAATATTATTTATATTAACATATGAAAAAGTTCATTTATCAATTTTAAAATAAAAAATATCATTATTAAACTATTACATATTTTAATAAAAATATTTATTTATTTTTTAATTCAACAATAAAATTTATAATTTTTTAATATTGTTAAAAAAATTAAATTATATGAATTTTATAAATATTTAATTTAATTTTACTACAAACATGAATAAATCAACATGTATACAATTATTAATCTATCTATATGATACAAATTCATATATGAATATTAATGTCCATGCGAATTCAAATTCGAATTCGGGTACTTAGATTTTTTCGAACGGAAAATAAAGAGATGAATATTATAGTAGTTTGTCTAAATCATACCTATAGGCATCCCTATATATATATATATATATATATATATATATATATATATATATATATATATATATATATATATATATATATATATATATAATCATGCATCTTACAAAACAAAAATAGACTTATCCATCTAACAGTAATTTCCCAACTACCAACAAATGTTAGACCAAATTTGTATACCATGTGTTCAGCTACCCTTCTTCCCTCTATTTTACTTTCTAAACCTCCGCCAAAAATTCTTTTTTATTTCTAGAAACGTTCTAGAATCTAGTTTTCTAGTTGCACTTTAGATTAGGATTTGACTTCCCACTATATATATTAATATCCCACTCAATCATTTCCTCATTCTGCAAATTAATCCTAATAATATACAAGATTCAAGCCTAATTCATTCATCTTCTTTTAACTTGTGACTTGCATTAATGTCTGACTTAGAAACCTCCTCAAACAATGTTTCAGTTGATTCTACAGGTATAATACCTTTTTAAAATCCATGTTTCTTTTTTTAATCTGTAAGTTGATATATCATGATTATGATTATCGATTTCATATAAATCATCGATCACTTGTATATTTTTGTAGATCAGCAATCTAGTGAAGGTTCAAATGTTGAATTTTCTGAAAATGAAGAAATGCTTATTACTATGATTTATAATCTTGTTGGGGAGAGGTTAGTATCACTTAAATTTCTTTTTACTATTACTTTTCATCCTAAAATTTGTTGGAGAGTAAACAACCTAAAACAAAAAGACCAATAATCTAAACCCTCAGTACATATAGCTTTCAGAGCGGTTTTTGAATGTGTGATGACAAACTACATCACATAATTTCAAATTTTTTATGGTTAATTTTGATGGAAAAGATTCCTTAATTATTTTGTCATGATTGAATTATAACTAACCAACACAGAATTTCTAAAAACTTAAGACAGTATGATTTCGTAACATAATTATTAAGAAGGTGATGGAATATAATTTTATGGTTTTTGCTATAGGTGGTCATTGATTGCTGGAAGAATTCCGGGAAGAACAGCTGAAGAAATAGAAAAGTTTTGGAATTCAAGATACTCAACAAGTGAATGATGGGCCAGCTGAGAATGAAGCAAGAAATTACTTCATGGATAACTTAGGTTGATCTTATTGTTTGATATTATTTAAAAGATTATTATGTAGTGTAATATCACTTTAAATTCTAGTGCTACTTGGTTTTTTACTTTTAATTAGACAATGTTTTATTTTTTGCATTTTTTTCTCAAAAATCTAAAAAACATAAAAAGAGATGATGGGTGTTCTTTCTTCATTTTCTATTATTAGAGAAACCAATCCAAAAATAAGCTTGTTTTCAACCACTATGCTAAAACAGGGACGAAATCAGAAACACTAATATGTTAAATGTGGTAAAGTGTTATTGTCAACTTAAGACAAGATGTAGAATATGAAGTAATCAAAGTAAAACTAGTCAAGTTAGCTAGTTCCTATTTTGGAATAACTCTTATATCAATTTAGTCTTTGCACGATTGCAATTATTAGTAGTAGTACTGATCCTATTTTTTTTTTAAATAATTACATTTTATATATATATATATATATATATATATATATATATATATATATATATATATATATATATATATATATATATATATATATATATATATATATATATATATATATATATATATATATATATATATATATATAAACAATATTTTCTTATAAATATATCTAAAGGGAGTAGTCACATAAAATAATATTATCGACGATAGTTTGGCCGTTATCAATGGATGCTCGTAATAATTTATTCTTGCCTTCCATGTCAATGATTACAAAGGGTGTCATGCAATGCAATTGAAGTAAAAACAAAAGTCTAAATTAACATTTAAAAACTGAGTAAGCTCTATTTAAGCCACTAATTGATATATCATTGATATGGATATGCTCTAAGATGACCTGAACCTTTTACATCAACTTTCATATATAAAAAATAGTTGAATAAATAGGAGGAACGGTGAGATATTAGATCAAACTCTATTGGGTCGAAGGTAGTATATTGGTTCGACGGTTCGACAGAGTTTATCATGCAGTCGAAGGTTGCTCACATGTTGTTGTCAAAGTGTTATAAATTGTAGTCGAAGTGTGTTCTAGCTTGTAGTGTCGAAGGATGCTAGGATTGTTAGCATCGAATTAGGTCTGTTTGTTATGTCTAATTGATTATGTTAGCTTGTACCCTAAGTTAGCTTGTAATGAGTATTTGTGATAAAAGCCTGTTAGTTTAATATGTTAGGTTTATTATAAATAGCATACTAGTCTCTCATCATTGCATACTGCAAATCCTAATTTAGGGTGAGAGGGTTATTTGTTATTCTTGTATACTTGTAATCTTGTTTTGAAGATAAAAGAAAGAATAATAGTTAATAACCAATCCTTGTGTTCATCGTGTTCTTCATTCTTTTCCTACCTTGAGCAACAAGTTTATAGTTTGTTTCCAAGGCATCTGATTCACAACAAATTGGTGCGGTGAGCATGGAGAAGATGCATTCGACAAAATATTAGATTGAAAAGTTCATCGGAGTGAACGATTTCGGTCTGTGGCGCTTGAAGATGAAAGCCCTACTAGTTCAGCAGGGTTGTTTGGAAGCGTTAAAGAGAGAATCAACCATGAACGAAGCTTTAACAGCAGCCGAGAAGACGACAATGATAGAGAAGGCCCACAACACAATTTTGTTGAGCCTTGGTGATAAGGTTCTTCGACAGGTATCAAAGGAGACGACGGCGGCAGGGTTATGGGTGAAACTTGAAAGTTTGGACATGACCAAATCGTTAGTGAATCGAATCTACCTGAAGCAAGCTTTGTATTCATTCAAGATGATTGAAGATAAAGTGTTGGTCGATTGGATATGTTCAAGTCGATTCTTGATCTTGAAAATATTGATGTGAAGATCGATGATGAAGATCAAGCGCTGTTGTTGTTGTTGTGCGCGTTGCCCAAATCACATGCCCACTTCAAAGAATCTCTCTTGTATGGAAGGGAGTCCCTGACCTTTGAAGAAGTTCAATTAGCCTTGTATTCGAAGGACTGGAATGAAGGAAAGGAGCATAAACCTTCGACGGTTGGTGAAGTTTTGGCCGTTAAAGGAAAATTCTTGCGAAAGGATAATAATTTCGACAAGAAGAAAGGTAAAAGTCAGCAGAAGTTTTACAGGAAGCATCCGTATTCGATGTTATCATTGTAAGAAGGAGGGTCACACAAGAAAAGTGTGCCCTGAACGCTTGAAAGATCATGGAGGAAAGGATAATGGCAATGCAACTATTGTTCAAGATGATTTCGACTCATCTGATGTTCTTGTGGTTTCGAGCAACAACTCGTCGAAGGAATGGATTATGGATTATGGGTGCACTTGGCACATGACTCCAAACAAAGACTTGTTCGAGGAATTATGTGATCAATATGGTGGATTTGTATTGCTGGGAAACAACAAAGCTTGTAAGATTGCAGGTGTTGGATTTGTGAGATTCAAACTCCATGATGAGTCAATAAGGTTATTGACTGAAGTCAGGTATGTACTTGATTTGAAGAGAAATTTGATTTCTCTTGGTGAATTCAACAAGAAAGGATATGTTTTTCGAGGAGAGAAAAGTATCCTAAGAGTCATGAAGGGGTCGAAGGAAGTCTTGAGAGGCGTGAAGAAACAAGGCTTGTATACCCTTGTGGTTGAAGTTGTAAGTGATTTGACAAATGTTGCATCCACGAAACCTTTGTCGAAGACAGAAATTTGGAACATGAGATTAGGCCATGTCAGTGAAAGGGGTCTAGTCGAATTGGGGAAACAAAATTTTCTTGATGGAGACTAAGTCGAAAAGCTAAAGTTTTCTGAACCCTGTGTACTTGGAAAATCTTGCAGAGTGAAGTTCAACAAAGGCAAACAAAGAACACATGGATCCCTTGATTACATCCATGCTGATCTTTGGGGTCTGCAAGGTGTCCATCACATTCAGGAGCAAGGTATTTTATATCCATAGTAGATGACTATTCTAGAAAGTTATGGGTATTCATTCAGAAGACTAATGATGAAACTTTTGAGAATTTCAAAGGTTGGAAGACTCTGGTCGAAAACCAAACTGGCAGAAAGGTCAAGAGGTTGAGAACAGACAATGGTCTTGAATTTTGCAATGAGGCACTCGACAGCTTTTGTGTTGCCTCTGGTATTGCAAGGCACAAAACTACTGCAGACACTCCACAAAAAAATGGTTTGGCTGAAAGGTTTAATCAAACCATCTTGGAGAGAGTTAGATGCATGTTGACTAGTGTTGGGTTAAAGAAGGTGTTTTGGGCTGAGGTTGTTTCGATAGCAACATATCTGATAAACAGATGTCCTTCGATTGCATTAGATATGAAGACACCTGAAGAAGTTTGGTCGGGACATCCACCAAATCTCGACAAACTGAGTGTATTTGGTTACGTAGCCTATGCTCACATTAGGCAAGAAAAGGTCGATCCTAGAGCTCTTAAATTCATGTTCATGGGATACCTTGAAGGAGTCAAAGCTTATAGGCTATGATGCCTAGAGTCAGGTCACAGAAGGATTATCACCAGTCGAGATGTTGTTTTCAATGAAGCTGAAATGGCTTTCAAGAAAACGGATGATGTTGGTTGTAGTGCAGAAGTATCTGACGAAGAGCTGGAACAGGTAGACATTCATGTTGAGGTGGAGCATGTTGATGCTGAATTGCATATCCCAGATAAAGTCGAAGAAGTAGAGGATGTTGATGAAGTTGAGGAAACTGTCGATGACTACCTATTAGAAAGAGATAGGACACGAAGAGTCATCAAACCGCCTTAAAGATTTGGGTATGCAGATCTTATAGCTTATGCCTTAATCTCTGCAAGTGAGGTTCTAGACGAAGAACCAAGAGACCATAAGGAAGTTATGAGGAGTTGAAATAAGACTGAATGGCTGAAGGCCATGGATGATGAGATGAATTCTCTTCATGATAACGACACTTGGGAATTGATCGGAAACTCACTGGAGCCAGTTAGTCAACTAAATGGATTTTCAAAGTTAAGGAAGGAATCGAAGAGTGACGCAAAAAGATACAAGGCAAGGTTGGTTGCAAGGGTTTCACCGTAAAGAAGGTATAGATTTCAATGATGTGTTTTCTCCTGCTGAAGCATAGGTCCATTCGAATGTTGCTTGCCATGGTGGCACAGTTCGATCTTGAACTGGAACTGATGGATGTGAAGACTGCGTTCTTGTATGTGGATCTAGATGAAACAATCCTGATGAGGCAACCTGAAGGGTAATGTCGAAAATGGAAAGGAAGATTATGTGTGCAATTTGAATAGATCGTTATATGGGCTGAAACAATCTCCTCGACAATGGAATAGGAGATTCGACAAATTCATGATACACATAAGTTTCGTTAGAAGTCAGTTCGACCACTGTGTTTACTTCAGATTTCGTCTTGGTAATTCATTTGTTATTTTGTTACTTTATGTTGATGATATTCTCATAACAAGTAACAATGTCGAAGAGGTAATGAGGGTGAAGGAAAAACTCAATAAGGAGTTCGAAATGAAGGATCTAGGAGCAGCTTCCAGGATTTTTGGAATTGATATTCGAAGAGATAGAAAGCAGTCGAAATTATGCTTATCTCAAGAGGCATATTTACGAAAGATTCTCGAAAAGTTTGGTATGTCGAATTCGAAGCCTGTTGTGACTCCACCAAACTCTCAATTCAAGTTGAGTATTGATCAATGTCCCAGTACTGAGGTCGAAAGAACTTATATGAATAGCATACCATATGCTAATGTAGTAGGTTCTTTGATGTATGCTATGGTTTGTACTAGACCCGATATAGCATATGCAGTAAGTCTTGTAAGCAAGTACATGGCGAATCCTAGAAAGGCTCATTGGCAAGCATTAGGTACATAAATGGGTCTCTGAACAGAGTCTTAGTTTATGGTGGAGCCTTTGGTGAAGATAGTAAAGCAGTAATCTAAGGATATGTCGACTCTGATTATGCAGGTTGTATGGATTCCAAAAAATCTATTTCTGGATATGTTTTCACTTTGTTTGGTACAACAATTAGTTGGAAAGCAACACTTCAGAAGGTTGTTGCATTATCAACCAATGAAGTGGAATATATTACTTTAACTGAAGCTGTGAAAGAAGCATTGTGGCTTGAAGGTTTTGCTAAGGAGCTGAAAATTCAAGGTGAAGTTATCATTGTTAAATGTGATAGTCAAAGTGCAATACACCTGTCAAAGAATTCAGCCTATCATGAGCGAACCAAATACATTGATGTGAGGCTGCATTTCGTTAGAGGGGTAATCGAGCATGGAGAAGTCCAAGTGCTGAAGGTTTTGACAAATCATAATGCTGCTGATATGATCACCAAGACATTGCCTAGTTGCAAGTTTTTCCATTGTATGCAGTTGATAAAGTTGCATGAAGAAAACTAGTTCGTTAGTTGATAATAGAGTTTGTTTCAAGGTGGAGATTTATGAGATATTGGATCGAACTCTATTGGGTTGAAGGTAGTATATTGGTTCGACGGTTCGACAGATTTTAGCATGCAGTCGAAGGTTGCTCACATGTTGTTGTCGAAGTGTTAAAAGTTGTAGTCGAAGTGTGTTCTAGCTTGTATTGTCGAAGGATGCTAGGATTGTTAGCATCAAATTGGGTCTGCTTTTTATGTCCAATTGGTTAAGTTAGTATGTACTCTAAGTTAGCTTGTAATGGGTATTTGTGATAAAAGCCCATTAGTTTAGTATGTTAGGTTTATTATAAATACTAGTCTCTCATCATTGCATACTGCAAATCCTAATTTAGGGTGAGAGGGTTATTTGTTATTCTTGTACACTTGTAATCTTGTTTTGAAGATAAAGGAAAGAATAGCAGTTAATAACCAATCCTTGTGTTCATCGTGTTCTTCATTCTTTTTCCTATCTTGAGCAACAAGTTTATATTTTGTTTCCAAGGCATCCGATTCACAACACGAACCGTAGTAGTAGTTTGATCACCTCTGAGAGAAAGTACAACTACATTTCCTCAACATCTTTAACAGGATTTATTACTTGACACAAGAACTTGTGACTGTCTTATAACTTTGAGAATTACTATAATATTTACTATTACAGAAAAGTGATATCATAACAGTTGAAAAAGAGATACCACAACAATTAATTAATGATTGTGAGATAAAAGATAGTTGTATGTATGATGTTTTCCACCACATTTGCGCAACTATGATTATATGTCAAGAAGTGCGGTATCAATCAACACGATTATTTCAAACAATCGTTGTGATATACTTTAAAGAATATTTTGTCAATGCTCACTAAACATATAATTTTTCAGTCTGATCATGAACATTATAATATGACAAATTAAGTTACATTAGAAGAACAAGCTACACGTTCAATGCTAAACATGGATTCTTCAGCTCCTTATCAGTATTTTGCTATTTAATCATTAGAACTTATTTTGATGCTCATAGTTCTTCAATCCCTCATTCCTTCACCTCTAGTTCATTTTGCAACATAATCTTTACTTTGTATTACTTTGTAAACTAAATTAAAGGTGAGGCAGAGGAGGTTGGAGAACTAGAAACATTAAATCAAGTTCTAATGATAAAGAGCGAAATACAAATAACAATATGAAGAATTCTTGTCTAGAATTGAACATGTAACTTATTTTCTAATATAACTTTATCTATCATATTACAATTTTATAATGTAATATGAAAAGTTATATGTTCGGTAAGGTGTTGGAAAAACACGCAAACCACATAAAATATAATGAACTCATCTAAAACAAATATTAATAACAATATTCATCATCAATAAAACATAAACAACATAGAACTTTTATATGTAACAACAACATCATTAACTCATAAAATGTGTCAGAAACGTACTTGTCCCATAATGTAATTCAAAATGAAAGGAAAGGAGGATGAAGTTGAAGTGAGAGAAGTACATATATGTTAATCGATAAGTTTGTAGTGCTTACACAAGCTTGCAACGCTAACACAAGTTTGATGCACTCACTTCACCTTCATCCTCGTTAATATTTTTCATATACCCATTCATCCATATCTACAAGTCAAAACAAGGAGAAATATAAACAAAAACATAAACAAGTCAAAACATTATGAAAAAACCTATTGAAACCTAAACAATAATAGAAAAAAAGATTTTTGAAACATAAACAAAATCACTGCATAAGTTTGGTGAAGGCGAACTTGAAGTTATCCATAGGTTTGAAGAAGATAAAACTGCTACATAAGTTTGTGAGGAGGAACGTGAAGGTAGCCATAGGTGAGACGAGTGACATAGATGTTATTGTTTTGTTTTAAGAGAGAATAGTGAAATACGTTAGGATTTTCTTTTGAGAGAAACACATATTATGTACTGAGCGAGAGATAATTTCGTTAATATATAAACAAGTATCATTTTCATAACGGTTGATAATACAAACCTTGATAAAATAATTGAACTTTACACCATAGTTGATTAGAATTGTGGTGATATACAAAGACAATCTCATTTTGTGACGATAAATAGAAAATTGTTGGAGTTGGGATTTGAATTCGGTAACTCCTGGTACATTTTACTACGGATTATAAATATGACCATGGTAAAATGTCTTAAAGTAAATACAAAAAAAAAAAGCATCCAAAAACGAGTTATTATCACGATAGACATGGAGATCGTTGTAATATTGTGTTACGAAAAGTCTTTTCCATAGTAGTGATTTTCTTTATTAAATTAATGACTCATACATACGCTAACCAAAGGACCATAAGAGCTTTCAAACTTCTCTCTTTCACAACTTCAAGTTCCTTGTCTAATTCAACATTAATTGCACTTAATTTAAAACTTGAGTCTTCTAAAGCATGAGATAACTCTTGAACAAATGTCTTCACTAAAGATTGTTGGGTAATTGACATCAACTCCCCATTTGAATGTTGTCTCCAAGGACTTGATTGAATGCAGTTTGACATGAGGTATTTCATCATTAAGGTTTCTTAATAGTTCTTATTTCAAAAAGAACATTTTGAAAGTTAGTATAACAAACTTCACCGAATGTTGTTTGACTTCAAATGTTGTCATCATCAAAATAAAATGTCATTTGACATAAGATATTTTCATTATCAAAATCAATAACATCAATTGTCTTATTTACTTTCATAACACATAGATCAACATTCTCCCACTTTTTGATGAATACAACACATGCCTCATGGAAGTGGTAAAACAAAAATAATTAGGTAAAAAACTAGACCGGTTAAACTCCCACTCACAAATAAACAAATTATATTTTACTTCTCCTAAGAGTACACTTATCCTCCTTTGCCATTATAAAAAGGAAGTATAAAAGTAAATAGCACAAGCACGTAGATCATAAAATAACTCATCTAAAAGGAATGATTTACCTGATAAAGGGGGTGGAGGTACGCACAAAAAAGATACAATTAAGTAGAACATAAGACCATACTTCTCCCCACATATGGAAGCATCTAACGTTGATATCCATTATTTTAGAATAAGACTTTTGCTAACCATCCCTTTTTCTCAAATGTTTATCACACATTGGGTAAACTTTAGAATAATCTTTCCCCTTGGTTCTTACTTGAACTATACTTATCTTTCAAAATCCATAGTCAATTATGGAATCTGTTTATTTTTTGCTGAGATTCCTTTCTAAAATTATTTCTTAAAACGTGAAATCATTTCTCCTTGGGAAATCATTTATTTTGTCTTTGATCCTGCTTTATCTTTTTTGGTGTAGAGCCTTAGATCTTTTTGTTTTGAATTTCTCATTCCTTAAGTTAATTTATTTTTAAATAAGCCTTCTTTTGATTGATGTATTAGTAACCAAAAATAACTGATTCTATCCATCATAGGCCTTTTGATTTTATTCAACATCATATTAGAAAATTCACTTCAAGGATTCATTAGTAGCATCCAATCAATAAAAATATACACAGGAAAAGTTTCATGCTTAAATTTCTTAATAAAAAGAGTTGTATTAACCGTCACGCGGACTACAAATATTTCATGTGGATTGATGAGTTGGAAAGGTCTTGACCATTGTTACTTTATAAATGGACGACAAATATTTGTTATTTAATTTTTTCATCAAATTGGTCATAAATTAAAATAATGCTACTTTATCCCTCATGTTTTAGCAAAACTGAGGTAATAGATCACAAAAAAATTTAAAAATAAATTAAAAGGTAATATTGGTCACAGGTCCGAACCCCAACAACTGTATTTTTTTTCAAAACTGCGCTACTTTTTACCTCGGTTATTCAGAAAAATTGAGGGGTAAAATCTTGTTAAAAAATTAACAAAAATTAAATAGTTATAAACTGTAGTTGCTGGGATTCGATGACATATCCTTTAAACATTTTTAGCAGGTCAGACTTAAACTTAACAAATCCTAGCTCGGCCCAGACTTAACAAATCCTAGCTCGGCCCAGACTATTTCCACCCTTAATCTTAAATATCAAGAGACTGCAATTCGTCGATGAGAGATTCCTCAATTTTGGAAACAAATATACATAAAGTTACATACCTTGCTAAGGCAATGTGAAGTCGTGAATCACTTAGAAATATCCCTAATAATGTTTAGGATATGATGATCTTTAGTAGTCATCTGTTCTTTGGGAAGATCTTGATGATCTATGCTTGATTCCTCACTTTTATGATCTTCACTTTTACCTTGGTCTTTTTCTTGATCTTTCTTTATTCTCACTTTGATCTTAACCTTTGTCTTTATCTTGATCTTGTAGAAATGTGTTCTTTAAAGTACATGCACAAACAAATAATTTTACTTATACTATAAAAGATATTAGATCAACAAAAATAACATGTATGAGTTCTTCTATAGCTTGGGTCTTTTTGAAAATGTTTTAATAAAGAGAAAACAAATCTTTTTTTAGATAGTTATAAATATTGCATGTAACACCCCAATTTTATGTAATTAGTTATATATTTTATCAATTAATTATTTGTCTGATTTTGTAAGTAAATGATTTAATTTAAATTATTTGATATATGTTATATGCGATGTGTTAGTCGAGGTGAGATTGTCGAACTGTTGAATTTTTGTTAGGAAATAATGTCGGCTAGGTAAGTATTAATTTATTAGTGAGAAGTATAGAGAAATAGTGGAATAATGGTAATTGGGCATAATAGGTGAGAATGTGAAGAGTAAGAGAAGGTGTGATAGTAAGCCCATTAGTTGTTTACTAGAGATAACATTATTTTGTTAATGGTTTGATAAAAAGAGAACATAAGGTTAGTAAAGGGAAAAGAGGAAAAAGAGGCAAACTAGAGAAAAGAAAAAGGGAGAAAGAGGAGAAGAAAACCTAAGGAGGAAACTCAAGAGTTCATCAAGAAATAAATGTAAGGGTGGGTATTTAGATGTTAGGGGAATCGTATAATGATATGTAATGGATAGATTTATGCTTAGGATGAAAATTTATGAATTTCTATATTTTGTAAATGCTTAGGGTTGATGAGAAATTTTTGTATATGATGTTGATTTGTGTTGTAATGATGTGTGTTGATGGTAATTATATTTTGGGGTTTGAATATGCAATGTTTCATGAAATTTGAGGTCTTGGAAGGGTTTGGGAACTGATTTTCGTACTTTAAAACAATAGAAAACTACTTGTGGGAAGTGGATATCGATTACCCCCTTTTGGAAATCAATTTCCAGTTGGAAAATCGGAAAATTTGGCTTCTGGAGTGGAGGAAATCAATTTCCTAAAAAGGGGTAATTGATTTCCATAAGGTATGGAAGCAATTTTTAAAACTTAAAAAATTTATAACTTTCGAATCATAGCTCTGTTTGGGTCATTGTTCGAAGTGTTAGGAAGCTAGTGCCATATTATTTCAATAACAATGGTATTGTTGGCAATAGGTGATTTAATCATTGCGTGGTTGTGTAAAAGGACTTGTATTTGTGTGTTGTGTAGTTTGGGATTCAGTGTTGGATCGTAATGTCACTTTTGTATATTGCTTATTATGTGATGTTATGATGGTTGGATGTGGTTATACCATGAATATGGATTGTATGAGAATAATTCATGAGTATCTGTAATTGTGTGGTAATTCAATTATGATGAATTATTGGAGATATGCTTGGATGTTAATATTAAGGGATGGTCTTAATTGCATATGGTTGTTGAAATTACATATGCATCATTGTTGTCAAGAGGCAATTCTTGTTAGTTTCGTGGTAACTAGTGACTTTTCTCAAACCAAAAGCGGGGTTTGACAGCTTAGGGAACATGTTTTTTGTGTGTTATTAGTTTAGGGAACAAATCAGATTTAAAGTAAAAACCAAATAAAAATAACAGTGATTAGTACCACATGCATGAGTATTGCATTTGAGTCGTGCATTGAGTCACATTGTGTTTATTACAATATGGAGTTATGTGCATTATGTGAAAATGATGAACTTTTGAATTATGGATTATGAGTGTATACTTATGAACACTACGTCCGTACAAGATCTTAGACAACGCTTTTTTTACTTTAGGCAGCGGTTTAAAGCGCTGCCTAAGCCTGCGTTGCTATAGGTTTAGGCAGCGCTTTGTTTCAATGCAAAAGCGTTGCCTAAGGTGGCCTTTAGGCAGCGTTGTCTAAGGTGGCCTTTAGGCAACGCTTTTTTTCAAAAGCGCTGCCTAATGTAAACAATGTGCAACTTTTTTTCCTAAAAAAGCGCTGCCTAAGGTGGCCCTTAGGCAATATTTTTTTTAGTCAATAAAGCTACATATTGTTTACTTTAGGCAGCACTTTTGAAAAAAGCGCTGCCTAAAGGCAACCTTAGACAACGCTTTCTTAGTCAAAAGCGTTGTCTAAGGTGGCCTTTAGGCAGTGGTTCTTTTCCAAAAGCGCTGCCTAAAGTCAACGATTTTTATATATTTGATATATTTTTCCATAAACTTGTAATTCCATTACAAATATTATATTATCCTTATTGACCTTTAATTTATTTCAACAAACAAGCCTTTATAAACATAGGCATTATAATCAAAAATATATACACCATTATAAATAAACAATCCAAAATATATACACCATTAATAAAAAATATATACATCATTATATTATAGTTCAATATACACATAAACCATTTGTTACAACATAATTAAAATCAACCCTAACATATAACCTAATGTTTCTTAACACTTTTCAACTACGAATACCTTATATGTTTCTTTGCTCAATAAAATATTCACACAATTCCTCCTTGATTTCTTCCAACTGATTTTTCGTGTAATAAGCACACTTGTATTCACCAAAGTACTACATAACAAAAATATAATACGCATGATTTAGTTAAAAGTAATAAATTATAAGAAAAATTCGATATATAATAAAACAAATCCTAAGTTATAAATCCATACCGTGGTTGAAATCTCTATTCGATTCAACTAAAGGATTTCTCTCATAAACTTCAAAACGAAGTATCCGCAATCTATATAGTTTCTCTGTGGAGCACACTACATAGAAAAACAAATAAGAATATATAGTTGTCTTGTTTTATCAAATAGCATAACTATTATAAGCAAAATTGTGGAAATTAATATACCTTCACTTTGATCCAAGTAATGTTGCTTGATTTAGATTGTGGTACCCGAGCTTCTCTTTGAGATTGAAATACTTGTATTGCTCTAACAAAATAAAAACATATATTTAGAACAATGTCACAGAAATAATTAAATATATAAATACACACAAATATTTAGAACAATCTCACTTACGTATCAATCATTAACTTCATATTCAAATAATTTGTCAAATCTTCGTCAACAGAATTTAGATAATAGACCACTTCTTTTATAGGATTCATAACAACCAACAATCAATGACGTCTATAAAATGAAACAAATGTTTAGATGAAAATTTTCTATGCAAAAAATACAAAGATTAAAATGAACTTAGAATGAAATCTAACCCTGTAGGAATAGTATTATACGCCCAAAGATACAAGCTTTCTATACGGCTAGACATGAATCTCTCGACTAAGTGCTCTCTTACTCATTTCAGATCGTTAACAATTGTCCATCCATTGACACGGGAGGAAGACACAAAATAGGATTTGTTTGACAATTGATTTCCGCGCATCAATTTGTCATACAAGAACCTTAAATAAAAACATAATAAACATCAGACTATTTTTATTGAAATATGTAAATAAATTGTTCAACTAATTAAATAATAGGATGATCGCATTACCATATGTATATATGTACAACACCGACGCCTAATTCTGTATGCTGCAAAATCTCTTCCACGTTCTCTTTTGCAATTGTTTCGGTCTTAGAAAAACCAAAGATACCTTCCTCCATATCTATTTGATGAATAACACCATTCATCAAATTTGATGTTCGCAGTAGTGTTTCAAGACACATCCAGAATCGAGGTACTATTTTTCTTGGTACGGTTCTTGGAAGATCCCTTTTCTTGCTGGGTACGCTACTAATTTTTTGGCTCACTTGTTGTGACTTTTGAGCAGGTACCTAAAAATCATATAACTTAGGTAAATTATAAAATCATACAATTTTTGAATTCGGATCATAGAATTAACACTTTCGATGCACCTCTTTTTGTGATGCAACATACTCGTTGTGCCGCAAAATCCCTTTATCCTTAGGTGCGAGTTTTATAGGAGTCTAAAATTACCATGTAAAAAAAATTAACGTAACGATACAAAATTAACATTTGAATACTTAAAGATTCATCATGGTTTTCAACATACCTGGTCATCTATGATAATGAGGTATAAGGGCCACGCAACAAATGATCCTAATGCATCTCGCAACAAGGTTGTCTCTGAGACAATATCAGGTATCGGTAGCAAGGCATTCAGATCTAATGCAATATCAACCGATACTTTCAAATGTCCATCAGGGAGCGGTCTGTGGTGAAGTAAATCTCCCATAGTATTATGCACTTTTCCCTTGCTGACTATGCAATAAGTCGACGACGAAAAATATAGCTGACAAGATGAAATGCCCTAAACCAATAATAAATATGACATTGTTAAGGTATATATATATATATATATATATATATATATATATATATATATATATAAATATATATATATATATATATATATATATTTCTATTAAATAAATTACACAAATTTAATTTCATAATTATATATATTACCTCGGGAAATTTTGTTTGAAAATCACAATTGATACTATTTTTCTCACTAGTATCCTTGATCCTTGAACCTTGCCCTTCTGCCTGGCGTCTTTCTTTATCCTTTTCCAGCTCATAAATTTTAGCCTTTAACTTTTCTAGCTCCTCCATCACTTCTTTAAATAACATCATCCAAAGAAAGAATTCAAATGAGTACCTCAAGTTAAACTTTCAACAATGCTGTCGAGAGGAAAGAAGCACATGTTGTGGAAGTATATTCCAGAGCTACTGTTCAAGAACCTCCTCTTCATATGATTCAAGAAGCATCTCCAGAGATCCGAGAAGCACCTCATGTCTCTGAAAGAGCTCTTGTGCAAGAACCATTGAGGCCTCAAAGAATTTGAGGATGAGGAGTTAAAGAAGAAGAAGAAGAAGAAGAAGTAGAAGAAGAAGAAGAAAAGAAGGAGGAGGAAGTGGTCAGTAATCTTCGATTTTGATGATGAGTTAAAGAAGAAGAAGAAGAAGAAGAAGTAGAAGAAGAAGAAGAAAAGGAGGAGGAGGAAGTGGTCAGTAATCTTCGATTTTGTAACTGTAATTATACCTGATCTTTTTGTAACCCTAACTTAATGAAATTTCTATTTTAACAACAATATGGTCATATGCAACAAGATACACAGTTAACAAGAACATTATATGTTTAAGAAGAAACTTCATAACCAATGAGAAATACATAGTCAAAATGGAAATGAAGGATATCCACAAACTTACGTGACTCTCCATATTAAGCTAGTGCTTCACACACAAAATCTAAAGCAAGAAACAAATAAATCTAACGAAGAACCTAAATATTCAAAAATGTCAGAAGGAGATATTGGTAATGTACCAGAAACCATATTCGGAGAACCTTACGACTTCGTTTACAAAAATGAATGAAGATGGTGAATATTTTGTTATCGCAGTTGCCTCGTTCGCTAGGGAACCGAAAATTATTACGAACAGAATAAAGAGCGTGCTATGTTTTAATTTTGTGGGAAACAATTTCACAACAGTTGCAAGATTCAACTGTAATGAAATATGAAAACTTATAACCACGATTGATTAAAACAACCATATTTGTTATACTTTCAATTTTCAAACAAAAGTAAATGTCACGGAACACGCGCTTAATTTTACAGAGAAATGGAAAAATAGAATAATTACTAATCAAATTTAAAAATATATTTTAATCACAATCTTTAATTTAAATTCAATGATAATTATTAAATTCTCACATTCTATATATTGATATTTGTTTATATATATATATATATATATATATATATATATATATATATATATATATATATATATATATATATATATATATATATATATATATATATATATATATATATATATATATATATATATATATATATATATATATAAGAATATTAATTTTAAAAAGATAAAAATGAAGTGTAATAATTTAATAATATTTTAAAAAATTATAGTATATTAATGGGTTAAACTATTGAATAAGATTGCATATAAAAGACACACTAGGCCAAGTTTCTTCTGTTGTGAACCAAACAAACTTTACATAGAAAATATCATATTAATGAATTTTGTTTGTTTAATACACGCAAAGACATCATAGAAATAATAATAGTGTAATTGGTTGAGCGACTCAAAAGTTCAGGTGTTGTATAGCTAATATAACCCTTATGCAAAATGAAAACAAAAATTACAAAATCATTACTTTCAATGGTTTGAACTATCCTGGGTTGTTTTAACAATGTAAAAAAGAGAAGCTAAGTAGTATCATAGATTAATAGATTTTTTGGGTGCACGAATACCACATAGATTTTTTGGGTGCACGAATACCACATAGCTTCAAAGAAAATATTAAAAGGTTTAAACTAACGAATTTAAGTTTTGAATTTTTAATTATTGCAGATGCAAAATCTTGGAAAAATCCTTTCTGTCTTTTCATTTCTGCCTACCTTTGTACTCTGTTTTTCTTTGATTAAAATTGTTAATGAATTCATCTATATTTCTATAACCATTTTTAAAGACATTTTAACAAGTAACGTTTTTTTTGGCAAAATATTTTTTTTAGTCCCTTATCTTTAAAAAATGTTAAAGTGGTCTTTTAATTGTTCCAAAGTTCCACGTTAGTCCTTTCCGTCCAATTTTAATTGAACCCAGGTTCCTATGCATACATGAGAAACAATTTACCACTACACCACTTTGCAATTAATGATTATCCATTACTATTTCCATTATAAGTATTATTATTTTTATGTAAACAGTTATTATTATTATTATTATTTTATATAAACAGTACTATTATTATAAAAAATAGTTATTATTATTTTATATAAACATTATTATAATTATTATATCCAAAATAGAATAATATTTTTTTTTATTATTATTATTATGTTAAAATTGAATACTATAATTATTTTTAAAAACATATTATATTTATAAAAAGATATTTAATGATTACAAGCGTTAAATAATAATAATAATAATAATAATAAATATTATTGTTTTTAAATATTATATTATATTTTTATGAATGAATTATTCAGTTTTTATAAATATAATATATTTTTAAAAATAATTATAGTATTCAATTTTAACAAATAATAATAATATTTTGTCATTTAAAAAAAATAATATTCTATTTTATAAAAATATAATAATACTTTAATTTAATAAATAAAAAGACGTTTTCGATATAATAATAATATTCTGTTTTAATAAAATATAATAATACTTTGATTTAAAAATAATATATGCTGTTTTTACAAGTATTAATAATAATATTCTGGATTTTTAACAAAATAATATTAATAATATTTCGTTTTCAAAAAATAATAATAATATCCTTATATAATATACCATTTTAAAAAATATATTATTCGGTTTTAAAAATATAATATTCAGTTTTTAAAACATACTATAATTGTTTATTTATTTTTTAATAATTTATTTATGCAAAAAAATGATAAAAATATTAACGATATGCAAAAATCGAAAGTAATTATTATTAACAAACTTAAAATCAAAATATTATTCTATCAATATAAATAAATATGTAATAAATATTTTATTTTTAAGTTTGTTAATAATTATTACTTTCGATTTTTGCATATAAATAATACTTTTACCATTTTTTGCATAAATAAATTATTAAAAAAGAAATAAATAAATAAAATATGTTTAAAAAAAGAATAATATTTATTATTATTATTATTATTTAACACTTGTAATCATTAAATATCTTTTTATAAATATAATATGTTTTTAAAAATAATTATAATATTCAATTTTAACATAATAATAATAATAAAAAAAATATTATTCTGTTTTTGATATAATAATAATAATAATACTGTTTATATAAAATAATAATAACTATTTTTTATAATAATTGTACTGTTTATATAAAATAATAATAATAATAACTGTTTACATAAAAATAATAATACTTATAATGGAAATAGTAATGGATAATCATTAAATGCAAAGTGGTGTAGTGGTAAATTATTTCCCATGTATGCATAGGAACCTGGCAAAAGTAATGTACTTTTTTAAAATTTTCTGGCTATTTAATAAAGTGAAACACCACGCGCGTACCACGTCGCGTGCCACCAACCACGTCAGATGCCACCCAAGTAAAAGTTGACACCGTTAGTAAAAATTGGACGGAAAGGACTAACGTGGAACTTTTGGAACAATTAAAGGACCACTTTGACACTTTTTAAAGATAAGGGACCAGAATGTACCTTGAGGTATAGTTAAGGGACTAAAAAGGATATTTTTCCTTCTTTTTTTCACAGAGAAGCAAATGACTAATGTTCAATTTTAAATTCAGAAGATGGTGGCAATAGAAGAACCAAAAATTGATCCTAATGTTGATGCTTTGACGGGGTTTGGTGTTTTTCGGTTATCCAACAAAAAGGGACATTATTTTACATATAGGATGAGATGTGTATGAGATTTTGAGCAACTATGTGTTTCTGAATTTGTTCGGATTTTGTTTATTTTTGTTGAAATATTAGATTAGATTTGATTAGATTTAATATTTAAATATAATTTAAGTTGTGTGGTTCAAACTCAATTAGGGTTGTATATAAATAGTCATAGTGTGTATTATTGTTTGTACAATTCAATAATATAATTATTATTTCATTTATTATTCTGTCTTTCTCTCCTCATTAAAAGAGCCTCACGTGCTAACAAATTGGAATCCAGAGCTTCTGATTATTGTTCTTGATCGAGTTTTCAAGAATTTCACATCAGAGATAGTGTTTCTTGGGCAAGTGAATCAACTGATGCGAAGATGGCTAGCGATACGGGAATTTCAAATATTCTTCCAATGCTTGACGAAAAAAATTGGATCTGATGGAAAACTGATACAATCCTTGTTTGGCTCCCATGAAACCCTAGAAGGAGTTACTAACAACGTTCTTGCGCTGGCTGCAAATGCAATTGAAGCACAAAAAAATCCCACAACGAAGTCAAGAAGAAAGATTGAAAGGTTGTTTATTGCATTTAGATTGTTGTTGATGTTGCTAATTTCGGCAGGATCACTCATGCTAAAACGACAAATGAGGCATGGGATATTTCGATGAAGTATTACGAAGGAGGTGAGAAAGTCAAGTTTGTAAAGTTACAAATCATGCATCGACAACATGAGTTGTTGTCGATGGAAGAAGATGAAAAAGTTTTAGAGTATTTGTCGAAGGTTTAGAAACTCGTCCATCTCATGAAGGGTTGTAGTGAAACAATAACTAATAAGATTATAGTTGAAAAGTAATGAGAACATTGACCTGCCACTTTGATCATGTTATCGTAGCTATTCAAGAATCCAACAGTCTTGTAACCACAAAAGTGGAAGATTTGGTTAGTTCGTTGGAAGCGCATAATATGAGGATTGTCGAAAGAAAATGAGTTCAAGACTCGATACAGGCTCTGCAAGCTCACTCATGGAAAAAGGATGGTGGTTCTAACAATTTAAAAGACAAGTTCGGCAAGACTCAGGGAAAGTATCCTTGGTCGAATCCCCAAAAGAATAAGCTCGAAGGTAGATCTTTTGAATCCTCAAAAAGGGGAGGAGGAAACTATAAAAAGGAAAAAGAAGATAAGAAAGGTATGAAGTGTTATAATTGTGAAAAGTGGGGTCACTTGACAATGGATCAACAAGAAAGGACGTAGAAGCAAACCTTGCACGTCAAGATTCAAATGATTCTGAAGGTGGTATGGTGGTTATGACTGTAGTTGCAGATAACCATGTCGAATACAATATTTGGTTCCTTGAATTAGGATGCTCGAATCACATGACTGGTCAAAAGGAGTGGTGGGAAGAATACGACGAGTAAAAGAAGAGCAAGGTAAAACTTGCTGATAATAGTTCGTTGCAAGCAGAAGGTAATGGAAACATAGTTTTTGAAATAAGTAATGGAGGAAAAGACATCACTAAAGATATGCTCTATGTACCTGGAATGAAGTGCAACTTTCTAAGTGTTGGACAACTGGTCGAAAAAGGTTTCTCAATTTTTATAAAAGATGGAGCTTTGAAATTGTTCGATACCAATAACAATTCGGGCCTAAAATCTCCATTGTCAAAGAACATGACATTTCAGACTATGATCAGTTCGGTCGAAGTTCAATGTTTGAAGATTGTTGTTGACCACAAGGATAGTTGGTTGTGGCATTTCAGGTTTGGACATTTGAATTTTCGATCACTCAATCAACTGATTACTCAAGATATGGTTACTGGAATTCCAAGTCTTGAGATGCCTAAGAAACTTTGTGAAGGTTGTTTAGTCGAAAAACAATCCAAAAATTCTTTCATTTCAATTGTGCCAATGAGATCATCCTTCATTATCGAAATGGTTGATCGAAAAAATAACAAGTGTACTATTTTTGCAATGTAGGAATAGTAGGAAATTCCCAAGATATCGATCTTGAGGACTGCATTACAATACTGAGTTAAAATTATGGTTTAATTAAACAAAAACTATCAGTTGTGTTTATTTGGAATAAATCCTTGCAGATGTTTAAACTAATAGAATGTAAAATATAAATTTTTACTAGTATGATTAACACATGCTAGGGGTAAGTGTGTGATTTTCCATATGATAACTTTGACTCTTGTCCTTTTCAACAAGTTCATCAACATCAACTATTGGTTCTTAAAATTATCTTTCTCCAAGTCCTTAGTGAAAAACCTTTAACCTTTATCCTAATTCAATGTCCATTGGAATTAGTGATGAAGCCAAGCATTTGATTATCAATAATATTCTGGTTATTATAGGATTACCCTAGTCCTAGATAAAATCATGTATAACATAATTGTTTAGAATAACCTTAACACGACTGTCTACAATGTTAAGAAAAGTAAAACCCAATTGGTCTGATAGGGAAAAACAATATATTATTCTAAACAATTAAATTGATGAAAAATAACTATTGTGTTGCATAAAACAAAGAGATCAGTATCATTACAATGACAAGTCAGGGACACCCCCTAGAATTGGGGGGTTTAACCTCTCATAGTATTCAAAAGAAAAGCAATAAGAAAATTAGACATTACAAAAAGCTTGGATTATTAGATATTCAATTGGTATTGCGCATGTAGGAATCTCTGTCTCCAAAGCTCTTCCAAAACCCAATATCTATCATGCAAATTTTCTATCTTCCCAAAAGTCCTCGTTCTACTCTCAAAATCAGTTTTACATAGTATTAGGTCATCCCTCGGCATTCCAAAATCTCCAAAATACCTTCATGATCCAAGAAACTTAAAAACTCAAAAATCAGAATCCTTAGCGCATTAGCCGACATGAGTCGTGTCACCGGACTCGGGCACCCGTGTTAGCTTCTGTCCTTTCTCCAAGCACACGTCTTATGCAGATGGATTGACACGGGTCGTGTCACCGGACACAAGCGACAGTGTCAGCTTTTGATTTCTCCTGAAAAACTATGTTTTTCTCTCCACCGACGTTGATTAACCTTTTCCATACCCCTTGGGCAAAAAATTGTGTGAACGTACAAAAATTTAAACATACCACAAAACCAAGGAACTTGTTAGAAATAAAACGTGTGGGTTGCCTCCTCTGAAGCACTTCGTTTAACGTCGCATGGCTCGATGTTCGTCCAACTTACCATGTAAGACGAACATTATCAATGAGACCACTCTCTTAACCTTGACAGTAAGGTTTAAACCAATTTCTGTTCACCTTAGTGGGGTCCCCGTTTGTGTGATTCTTAAGCTCAAATGCTTTAAGGGGGGACACTTTAATCATAATGAACAACCTAGACCATCTTGACTTCAGCTTTCCAGAAAACAGCTTCCACCTGGAATTGAACATCCTTTATTGGGTGTTTTTCTTCCGTCTCTTCTATCGAGGACATTCAGGATAAGTGATTTGAAACAATGTTTTCACATCCCTTTTTGTCCCAGATCTCTAAATGAAATTCTTGTAGCAGCAAAATTCATCTTAGCAACCTTGGCTTTGATTCCTATTTAGAAGAAAGATATTTCAAATCATCATGGTCAGTATAAACAATTACCTTTGACCCCAATAGGTACGACCAAAATTTGTCAAAGGCGTACACTATTTCTAGTAACTATTTTCCATGGTTGCATAATCCATCTTTGCAGGATTTAACATATGGGTTGCATAATAGATCACATTCAAAAGATTCTATCTTAGCTTCCCTAACATTGCTCCCACTGCTATATAACTGGCATCACACATGATTTCAAATGGTATAGACCAATCCGGAGAAACAACGATAGGGGTAGACACTAGCTTACTCTTCAGTAACTCAAAAGCCTCATCACACTTTTTGTCGAACAAAAATGGTGTATCCTTCACAAGTAAACTAGTTAGTGGTTTTGCAATTTTGGAGAAATCTCTTATGAACCTACGATAGAAACCCGCATTCCCTAAGAAAATTCTTATTTCTTTCTCATTCACAGGAGGTGGTAACTTTGCAATGACCTTTACTTTGTCTTTGTCAACCTCAATCCCTTAATGCGACATCTTGTGCCCCAAAATTATTCCTTCTCGCACCATAAAGTGACATTTTTCCCAATTGAGAATCAGATTGGTTTATTGACACCTCTCCAACACAAGATATAGATTATTCAAACAATTTCCAAAAGAAGACCCAAAGACAGAAAAATCATCCATAAACACTTCCATATACTTTTCAAGCATGTTAGAGAAGATAGAATTCATACATCTCTGAAAAGTTATAGGTGCGTTGCACAACCCAAATGGCATTCTCCTGTAGGCAAAAATACCAAAAAGGCATTTGATTGTTGTCTTCTCTTGATCTTCTGGGGCTACTACAATCCGATTATATCCCGAATACCCATCAAGGTAAAAATGAAGGGCAAAGGAAAATGGTCCTTTCTTGTAGCAGTGTTCAACTGCCTATAATCAATGAAAACACTTCAACCTGTAACGGTTCTGGTAGAAATAAACTCATTTTTTTATTGGTAATGACAGTTGTTCCTCCTTTTTTTGGTACCACATGTACAACACTTACCCTTGAGATATCGGATATTGGGTAAATGAAACCCGCATACAACAACTTAATAACTTCTTTACCCACAACTTCCTTTATTGACGGATTAAGTCTTCTTTGCGGTTGGACCACTGGCTGCTGATCATCTTCCATCAGTATCTTGTGCATACAAATTGTAGGGATAATACCTTTCAAGTTGTCAATTTCCCATCCAATAACACCCTTTTATTTCTTGAGTACTTTGATCAGTTGGTATTCTTGAACTTCTTTGAGGTTGGAATTTATGATGGTTGGACATTTCTCTTAAGTGTAAGGAAAAATGTACTTGAGGTTGTCAGGAAGCTGCTTCAATTTTGTTCCCTTTTTGCTTTCTTGCTTCTCTTCTGGTGATTGTTATGGTTTCAAATCTTCCTACCGATGTGGTTTTGTTTTCTTCTACTGAGGTTATGCTTCAAACATGGTGAGCACTTTTGACTCTCTTTCATATATGACCTTATCACTTTCAAAAATTGACAAACTCAAAACTCTTTCCAGCGGTAATTCTGGAATGTTGCTATAAACTGCTTGAATGAACACTGTGTCCAACACTTTGACATTTTTACTAGTGCCTTCCTCATCCTTGAATTTCATGGTGTCCATCACATTAATTTTTAGTTTTTCATCATAGACTTTGAGGTTCATGGTTCTTTCCTCAATGTCTATAATGCATCTTCATGTCTCTAGAAAAGTTCTTCCCAAGATTAACGTGATTTCCTCATCTTCTGGCATTTCTAGAACTATAAAATCAGCTGGGAACACGAACTTATCAATCTTCACAAGGACATCAGTTGCAATTCCATAAGGTCTTTTCATCGAATGGTCTGCAAACTGAAGTGTCATCCGAGTATCCTGAACTTCGCCGAGCTCTAACTTTTTATAAATACATGGCGGCATAAGGCTGGCGCTAGCCCCCAAATTAATAAGTGCATTTTTAAATGACTTTTCTTCAATGGTGCATGGAATAGTGACTGCACCTCTATCTTTTTTCTTCATTGGAATACTCAGACCATGTAAAATAACACAACAACTTTAAGTTAGCATTACCAACTCAGTGTCAATGGAGCTCTTGTGGATATAATGTCCTTCCTAAATTTGGAGTAAATAGACATTTGTTCTAAAGCTTAAGCAAAAGGAATGTTGGTCTCAAGCTTCTCGAATAATTCCAGGAATTTCTCAAACAATTTCTCATTGAGATCTTTCTTTCTTGCTCTGGTAGGATATGACAGTATGACTTTTTGCTTTGGGTCTTTCTGCCTATTATGTTCAGTCACCTGAGGTGTTATAACTTCTTCAGCTTGTTTTGGATCCTCTCTAATCTCCAAATCCACCTTTAGCATACCTTCCTCTTCAATTACTTTCTCATCTTCTTTACCACTTGACTTACCACTTCTTGTCACAATCGCATTCATATCGTGATTATCTCTTGGATTTGTAACAATGGCGCTAGGCAGAGTGCCAGGTGTTTGAGTATTCTCCAAATGTTGTGCTATTTGACCCAGCTGAGCCTCAAGATTTTTAATGGACGCTGAAGTGTTCTTTTGATTGTTTCTTGTCTTCTCTTGAAATTGAATATTGTGAGTTTCCATCTTTTCAATGGCTAACTCCCAATTTGCTTTCTTGGGGGCTTGTTGCTGTTGATACTTATTTTGATATTGGCCTTGTCCTTGCTGTTGAACATTTCCATTTTGATCCCTCCAGGAAACGTTAGGATGATTCTTCCACCCTGAATTATAGGTGTTAGAATATGGATTGTTATTATTCTAGAATTTGATATCTTCAATTTGTTGTGGAGTTGCTAAACAGTGTACAGTCATATGCGGCCCACTACGAATTTCACAAACTAGGTTTTGGCCTTGTTTAATCTGGGTAACTTGTTGGGTATCGATATTCATTTCCTTCAACTTCTTCTCTACTTCAGCTGCAATTATTTCTTCCATTTTTATCTGTTTGTTGGCTTCCAACTTCAGATTAATGACCCCCCTCTAGCTTGCTTGTAATCCTGTCATATAACTCCAAATGTTCATTTTCTTCTATGGCTTCAATTATCTTCTTGATACCATTGGCTATTGAAAAATTAGATGAGCCACCAGTTGATGTTTCAATTAGTTGCTTGGTTTTGGTCCTCAGTCCATTCACAAAGGTTTGCATGTGTTCAATTTGGTCCAAATTGTTAGTAGGACAAGCCACTAAGAGTGTTTTGAATCTTTTATATGTCTCGTCTAATGTCTCACCCTCCTTCAGCTTAAAATTTAGGATCTCACGCTGGAAAGTTCTCATTAAGGAACACTTGTTCCATCTCTTCCCAAGAAGTAATGCTACCATCCGGACGGGAATAAAACCACTATTCATTCTCATTAACTAAAGTGAATGGAAACATTCGCAACTTCTTAGCTTCATTAGTATGCCCGTCTATCTTCAACGTGGTGCTCATAGTAAGAAACTTATGTAAATGCTTGTTATCATTTTCATTCACCCTTCCAGAAAAGGATCTTCTTTCCTGTTGAGTGATGGTGCTGGGATGCAGCTGAAAGTTGGGCACATTTACCGGTTGGTTGACAATTATTAGTCTACCAGCCGATTCATATGTTCCACCATAGTCACCAAGGAGTCTTTCTTGTGGTGGGTCCATAGTTTCAGAATCTGATTATGGCCTTGAATGCACAGAGTTTTTATCTTTTTCCGATTCCAAACTCACTTGTTTTTCTTTTCTTCGTCAAGGGTGAAAGGTTCTTTCGATCTCTGCGTCAAAAGGAAATTCAGTTGAGGCACGACCTTGCATAAAATATTGCACAAACAATAATAAAATTAACAAAAAATAAAATTTTAATCCAGAGCAATAAAATTCCAATTTAACTACAATCAACTTTGTATTTTGACAGTCCCCAACAACGACCCAAAAACTTGATCAAAAAAATACAAAGTGTACTATTTTTGTGATGTAGTAATAGTAGGAAATTCCTGAGATATCGATCTCGAGGACTACATTACAACACTAAGTTAAAATTATGGTTCAATTAAACAAAAACTAGAAGTTGTGTTTTGTTAGGAATAAATCCTTGTAGGTGTTTAAACTAACATAATGTAAAATATGACTTTTTACTAGTGTGATTAAAACATTGTAGGGGTAAGTGAGTGATTTTCCATATGATAACTTTGAATCTTGCCCTTTTCAACAAGTTCATCAACATCAACTACCAGTTCTTATAATTATCTTTCTTTAAGTCCTTACTGAAAAACCTTTAACCTTTATCCTAATTTCAATGTCCATTAAAATCAGTGATAAAGCCAAGCATTGAATTATCAAGATTGTTCTAGTTATTATAGGATTAACCTAGTCCTAGATGAAATCCTCTATAACATAATTGTTTAGAATAACTGTAACACGGTGGGAGAACTGACTTGTTTATTTTGCGTTTTATCGCAAATGTTGCGGATAGCAAGAGTCGCCACCGACTTTTCTTTTATCCAATTAAGGGAAGACGAAAAGAACAGGAAAAGACCTTCGTTAGATTCTGAGTAAGGGAGTTGGTTATGAAAAGGGAAGGTGTTAGCACCCTTTTCATCCGTAGTTATCTACGGGCTCTTAATTTCTTTAGCTCACTTTATGACTTGCTTTTTTGTGTATGTGTTTGAAAATGTTTTGAAAAGTCATTTCGCTTTGACTTCGTAATGATTCACGCTGGAAAGTATACGAAGTGTTCGGAAATGTTTTGTTTTTTGAAAAGGACTTTGTAATGATTCACACTGGAATGTATACAAAGTGTTTTGAAAAAGTGTGAGGTGCAAAAAGAATGTTTTAATTGAGCAAGCAAAAGAGACTTCTTACCCACTCTGAACGGTCGTTTCCGTGTTATTTTGCTTTACTTTAGAATAAGGCTATCCATACCATTAGTTGGTAGGTGACTTTATTCGTTGGATGTAAAGGGACATGTTGCTGCGGTAAAGCAACAAGCAAAGAGTTTGGTATTATTTTTATCGGGTGATATATACCGGTTAGGTTATATCGTATCGTGTCCACAAAGATTGGTTATTGATTCGTCGTTCAACAATTCTACCGTTAATGAGTTTGAGATTAAAAGAAATGAAAATAAAAGACAGAAAGTAAATGAACAAAAAGTTTAAAGGATAGACAGCTTGTCTGGAGCGAATGTAAACTACCCGTCAAAAACGTAAATCTACCACCCAATTATACTCGGTCTACGATACTCGTCCGTGTCATCACATACCTCTCACAACCTAAGCTATTTCTAACCCAAATTGAGAATCCTCCCGAATCACCTCGATATCCATTTTTGGCCTACCTCGACAACACAGAAAGTCAACTGCGTCACCTCCATACCCATCTATGGCATACTTCACCAATGAAGAGGCATTAAGATCAGATACTTTAAGTGAATGTCAGCTCTAAACCATTTCTAGCATTCAGAAACTAACAAATAATCATCCTAGGTAAGAATCTAAGCAATCTATCTCTAGTAAAGCTCAAATCCCTAACATAGAGTAAAAACCCAAGACAATCACCAACACAGATTCGTAAAGAAACTTTATACAACGCCAAGGGCGACAAATATACATGAGTTAGAGTAGATATACATACAAAACCCAATAAAAGATGTTAAAAAGAGAAGATAAGAAGAGGAACCAAATATTTCTTGGTTTGTCAACACCAATCGACGAGGGATTCGACTCCGGATCATCCAAATGCAAGCTCCAATGTTGTTTTCTAAGCTCTCTAGACCAAAAAATGATGTTGATGGTGCTGGGACTCAAAAATACCCAACCCATGACCTAAAAATGTGTTTTTAGCCCCTTTTAAGAATTCGACATCGCGGCTAAGCCCGATATTTTCGCTAAGCGATCCTTATTCGGAAAAAAACCAGCGTCTTGTTTTTGCCATATCTTGAGAATCGTAACTCGGTTGCGCCCGGTTTGAAGTGTTGGAAAGCTTATTCAATTCTATATCTAACCATGATAATATATAAACCAAATTGATGATTTTTATTCTTTGATTTTGAGCCTTCATTGATGAGTTGCTCAAATCGCGCGTTTGAAGCCGTGTCTTCAACACTTTATTACTCAATGCTCCAATTATGAATGAATACCTATAAAAGAGATGAAAAACTATCAAATGATACAATATTTTCACAAAAACTCAATTATTCTATTATGTATACATTTATACAAAAAGCGGGGGATTTATTCGAAGAATATCAACAAAAGAAGCGATAAGTTTCACTAAACATATATACAAAATAACTAAATTTTGGCACTTATCAACTCTCCCCAACTTGAAACATTGTTTGTCCTCAAACAAAGTCAAGTAAACCTAAAGAAACAAAAGATGATAATCAAAGAATCACGAATCAACAAGTTTTTAAAACAGAAAACAAATGTATGGTTCAAACGAAAACGTACACGACAAATACAAGCTTACCACTATACTAGAACAATAACATATAAACGAAACAAATCCTAAGTACAAAAATCATGCAAAACATTCTAAAACAAAACAAGATCAATCATGAATCACACCTAGCAAAAATTCATCGGTAGATGAAGAACATACAAAGGTGAGGGATAAAAGACACTCCTCCACAATCTTGCAAACAATAGACTAAATTATGTATTCATCCAAAAATGTATTGAAAATACAAATGCAAGAATCACAAGGGCTTTTCAAGGTTGTAATGTGGCTTGGTTAACAAACAAGTGATAAGTCCTAAAGCTAATCGAAACAAAAACTTGCCTAAACCTAAGGGAGTGATCAACTCACAAAGTTCCAAACAATATAATTTCAATCAAACTTATTCTTCATCACAAATTTCACACCAAACACACCTCACTTATTAAAATAATATTATTCCTACTCTTTTTGTTTTTCTTTTTCAAAACTTTTCTTTTTTTTCTTTCTTTTTCTAATCTTTCTTTTTCAATTTTGTTTCTCTTAACCTTATACCAACCACAATATAAGTATATAAACATTTCTCTCCCCAACTTGAATTCAACCAACATTAATGTGTGAATACTCCCTACTTTCTAAGGCAACGTAAAAATTCATACAACAACATATAGTTGAGGGTTCAAGAAACAAAGAAATCAACATCCATAAAAATAAGGTGAATTCAACACTCATAGACAAGCATCAAGTTCAAATAAAAATGGATATTGATAAAAGGTCAAAGGGGCTAACAAAGGTTCACACACTCACAAGGTGAATTAAATATTTGGCCAAGGTAGTTATGCTCAAAATCAAACAAAATGCCTTGATCATTTTCATGCAATCATACAGTCAACACAAAATAAAAGATTAAGCATAATAAAATCCAGTTAAAACAAGAATGTGGCCTTCAATATGTAAACAATGAAAAGCTTCCTCACATTTATGGGTAAAAAGGGAACTAAAGTGATTCAATTCATGAGCAAGTAATGCAAAAAGAATGAATATCATGGTAATTATACAAATGATAAATTTCCTAAACATGTTATGCTATAGAAAGCGATAAACGAGTGGGTGACGTGTACCAACTTTGAAAACTATCATTACCATACATCCGCGAGTTGAAACGTCAAACTCGGAAAATCACCTCAAAACTCTTCAAGTTACCAGACCAAAATTTGAGTCCAAACAACAACAAAAGAATTAGAAAAACCAAATTTATAACCAACAAAACTCCTCAAGCTAAACACGACAAGCTCGAGAAAAACACAATTTACGTACAAAACAAAAGCAAATTACGATACGAAAATGTGGTGAAAATGAATTAACAAGTTGAAAAGTGAAGATTTAAAATTAAGAACAAGTCCTATTTCAACTTGTTAAAACACAAGCCACCAAACAAACAAAAACATGTTTGTTTTACGTCGTAAGCTCGACGCCTTTATTGTGCGAGAATTAGTAACCTCTTCTCGTCATGCCATGGTATTGCCACACAGCGCAAACCTAAAGAAAGTATCCTAACAACCACATAACAAACGTTACGAGTACGAGACCATTCACAACATCACATGAAAGCTAAGAAAATCACAAATATGTACAAGTATTGAAAGTAAACACACAACATGTACATGTAACATTTACAAGTTCATATACAAAAGCCTATACAACATATACCATAATTACAAAACCAAAAAAAACGGAATTATCGCAATACAGAAACAATAAAACCAATCCCCGGCAACGACGCCATTTTGTTGCTGCGATAAAGCGACAAACAAAGAGTTTGGTATTATTTTTACAGGGTGATATATACCGGTTAGGTTATATCGTATCGTGTCCACAGAGATTGGTTATTGATTCATCATTTAATAATTCTACCGTTAATGAGTTTGAGATTAAAAGAAATGAAAATAAAAGACAGAAAGTAAATGAACAAAAAGTATAAAGGATAGACAGCTTGTCTGGAACGAATGTAAACTACCCGTCACAGACGTAAATCTACCACCCAATTATACTCGGCCTACGATACTCGTCCGTGTCATCACATACCTCTCATAACCTAAGCTATTTCTAACCCATATTGATAATCCTCCCGAATCACCTCGAGATCCATTTTTGGCCTACCTCGACAACACAGAAGTCAACTGCGTCACCTCCATACCCATATATGGCATACTTCACCAACGCAGAGGCATTAAGATTAGATACTTTAAGTGAATGTCAGCTCTAACCATTTCTAGCATCCAGAAACTAACAAATAATCATCCTAGGTAAGAATCTAAGCAATCTATCTCTAGTAAAGCTCAAATCCCTAACATAGAGTAAAAACCAAAGACAATCACCAATACAAATTCGTAAAGAAACTTTATACAACACCAAGGGCGACAAATATACATGAGTTAGAGTAGATATACATACAAAACCCAATAAAAGATATTAAAAAGAGAAGAGAAGAAGAGGAACCAAATATTTCTTGGTTTGTCAACACCAATCGACAAGGGATTCGACTCCGGATCATCCAAATGCAAGCTCCAATGTTGTTTTCTAAGCTCTCTAGACCAAAAAATGATGTTGATGGTGTTGGGACTCAAAAATACCCAACCCATGACCTAAAAATGTGTTTTTAGCCCCTTTTAAAGAATTCTGATATCGCAGGGCGCGCTAAGCCCGGTATTTTCGCGCTAAGCGCGGTCTGTGCTGATCTGAAAAAAAATCAGCATCTTGTTTTTGCCATATCCTGAGAACCGTAATTCGGAATTGCGTCCGGTTTGAAGCGTTGGAAAGCTTATTCAATTCTCTATCTAACCATGATAATATATAAACCAAATTGATGATTTTTATTCTTTGATTTTGAGCCTTATTCATTGATGAGTTACTCAAATTGCGCGTTTGAAGTCGTGTCTTCAACACTTTATTACTCAATGCTCCAATTATGAATGAATACCTATAAAAGAGATGAAAAACTATCAAATGATACAATATTTTCACAAAAACTCAATTATTCTATTATGTATACATTTATACAAAAAGCGGGGGATTTATTCGAAGAATATCAACAAAAGAACCGATAAGTGTCACTAAACATATATACAAAATAACTAAATTTTGGCACTTATCAGGACATTCGAAGGGACATCGGATGGTCATAGAAGGCAACTTGTAGGGATATCCTAGCACATTCGTAGGGACGATCATCACTTTTCGTAGGGAACAACCGAGGGAGTAGATCATGTATTCGTTAGGCAACATTGAGGGACTATGATCTTTTAAGTCGGAGGGATTATGATGATATTTCATAGGCAACTGTGCTAAGATACCCCCACATTTGAGGGATTTGACCATTTATAAGGCAACAAGAGAGAATACCCTAGGGGGTGCATGTGTGAGAAGAGTGTTATATTCAGATATTTATCTTGTGATTAGTGATCTATGTTGATTTTATCTTGTCATACACACCTAGTTACTAGCAGTTTAATAGGTGTAGAAAGTAAATTGCGGAAATATAAAGGGTCCTACGCTATTACATGGCTTTGGGGCAGATACATAATAGGAGGTGCGGAAAGTAAAGTGCGGAAAGTAAAATCCTACGCTATTACATGATAAAAAAACTTGCAACATATACATCCTTTCTAGAATTTAAAGAAAATGCAAGGAAAAATAAATAGCAGAAGAAAAAAGACTAGTCCTAGTATTTTTTGGTGTTTTTTGAAAATCAGAATTTATGTGAAAACAACCTAGTTCTAGTTGATTTTAATTAATTAAGAAAAAAAATTTAGTGAATACTAACCTAAATTAATTAATTAAATTAGTTAAAAGAAAAATCTTTGTGAAATTATCTAACCAACCTAATTAATTAACCTAATTACTAATTAATTAATTAATTAATTAGAAAATAAATAAACCAAAATATGGAAAAGCACAAAACAAAACAAAAAAAGAGCTTCTGGCAGAAGCTATCGCAGAAGCTGGAGCTTTTGGAGGTTCCGTTCGAGGCGTCCGGTGGAGCTCTGGAGGATTCGTTGGGAGACCAGTGGAGCTTGGTCGGAGAGGATCTAGAAGCTGGAGCTTATGGAGGCGTGACTTTTGGAAATCTGGAAACTTGCAAGGCAAATAGTGAAAATAAAAGAGCAAAAGGTGGGGTTTGAACCCACGACCTGTTAGAGAGAATGACATAGTGCGCGCAAGGTGAACAGCTGGGGCAGTGATACATCCATTCATACTGCTGGACTCGTGAATATGTATATGGTATTGGCCTCTGAGTCAAAAGCACCATAGCAATGCTTCGGTCTTCCTCTCCGATTGGCATCAATGCTAAAAACCTAAAAAATAAATGAAAATGCAAACCAAAACAACCCAGATCCACTAATCAAGATGCTACGAATCTAATGGTGGCATTATCTTGCCCTAAAACGGACTGTAACCATGGATACGAAGCTTCATAGTTCATGAGCCCTAACAATGGTGTCTCATGATTAAGCCACGAAAAGCTTACTACGACCAGTCTAACCTGCTTTAATGAACCTCGGGAACACGTTAGAATTGTTAGTTTCGATTAAAACACAATAAAAAGCAGAATGCAAATTCATGAAAAATATGCAAACGGAAGTATATGTATGACATGATTCAACGTGTTATGGCCATGGTTCTGGACATATACCTACCCTATAATACCTCAGGAACACGTTTATGTGCTTAGAAGTGCTTGAAACCGGCTGGAAATCAAAACACGATTTTGCCACCTTTGAGAGAAATTTGAGAAATTTCTAGGGTTTGTGAGAAGCTGGCTACACGTGTGAGAGGGTCTCTTTGTCTTGTAAGAATGCTAGGTATATATGGGAGAGTGGAATTAGGTCAAGGCATTAAGAGAAAATATTCTCCTTAAATGGAGAATATTTGATTTGAAAATTTAAACAAAATCTTTCCAAATTTGCTCAATCTCTTCCTCAATCTTCTTGCACAAAATTGACATCTTGTAATAAGCTATCTTGGACCCCAAGCCATGCAAATATCTAGCCCAACTTGCCTTATCTTTTATTTTTGCATTTTATTTAATTAAATTTGAATTTAAGCTATTAAATTCAAAAAATAAATAAATAAAAGGGTGAGAGGCGTGGCATGCAGCATAGTAGTCATGGATAATCTTATGATCAAGTTTAAATCTAAAATCTTAGGCCCATTTGAAAATATTTGCTTTTGCTAGGTATTCTTCTTCATGCACCTCCTCAAAAATGCTCAACATGCACAATTTGTATCTTGCTCAATTTTCAACATTTTTGGGTGTTCTTGGACTTTTTAGAAATCTCAATATGTCTTCTAAACATCCTTTTTGGTTTCATCTTCATTGGAGTTTCCATGCTCATGAACACTTCTTTGCAAATAGATGACTTTTGTTGACTTTTCTAGAAGGACCTGTAATGTCTTGATCCATATCTTCCAAATGAAGCATTTCCTGCCCACGCTTCTGAGACATGAAGTTGTAGAGAATTGAATTCTCTTCAAAATGAGCTTTGGTGGAGAAATTTTTTATGAAGTATGTGAAAGTTATGCTTGGTCAAAGTTCTGTTGACTTTTGTCTAGAGAAGCCCTGATTTGGAAACTTTGACTTTTGATCAAATATTGGTTTTTCTTGATGAACCATGATCAAATTTTGATCAAATGATGAATATGACTTCAAAATATTGATGTTGACCAAAAATTATGAAGTTTGACTGTATGTTGACCATAATTGACTTTTTGTCTAATACAGCTGATTTTCAACCACCTGAGCAATTGGATGAGCAAATTTGACTTGTGTGGCTTGAAACTTGATATGAGGATTCTCTGAGGTATATGAAGAGATATTATGACCACTTGAAGCATTGGAAATCCATCTTGACTTGAGAATAGCAAACGCCTAGCTTGGCTTGATTGCTTAGGAGAGGGTTTGTCTGATCAACCCTTGTGGAATCTTTGAGAATTGAGATGTGAATTGTCTTGGGAAGTGGGAGGGCAAATTTTGGGGTATAACAATAACCTTAACACGACTATCCAGCTCTACTATGTTATGAAATGAAAAACCCTATTGGTCCGATAGGGAAAAACCATATATTATTTTGAATAATTAAATTGATGAAAAAGAACTATTGTGTTGAATAAAACAAAGATATTATTATCATTACAATGACAAATCAGGGACACCCTCTAGCATTAGGGGGTTTATCCTCTCATAATATTCAAAAGAAGATCAATAAGAGAAATAGACATTACGAAAAGTTTGGATTCTTCGATCTTTAATTGCTATTGCGCATGAAGGAATCTTCGTCTCCAAATATCTTCAAAAACCCAATCTCTTGAGTGCAAAATTTCTATCTGCCCAAAATTCCCCGTTCCACTCTCAAAATCGGGTTTCCATAGTTTTAGGTCATTCCTCAATAATCCAAAATCTCCAAAATACGCTCATGATCCAAGAAACTTAAAAACTCAAAAATCAGAATCCGTAGCGCATTAGCTGACATGGGTCATGTCAATGGACACAGGCACCCGTGTCAGCTTTTGTCTTTTCTCGAAGCATGCCTCTTATGCAGATAGATTGACACAGGCCGTGTCACCGGACACATGCACCCGTGTCTGTATCTATCTCGTGTTTCCATCTCAAAGTTGTCATCTTTCCCTGACACGACCCGTGTCAGGACCCTTGTAGCTTTTAACTTTATTTCGTTTTTGCACCAATTCCTTGGAGATCTTCACTTACCTGAAATCACCAACGACCACCAAACCAAGACATAAAAATCATCTAATAGACAAAAAATTCAAATAAAATCCATACAATGACGAATTTGCTAAATACGAAAGCTAGTAGAATTGGTGACCGATCAGTGGTACACTCATATGTATGTGGTGTATTCGAAGAATATACCATTGGTGGAAACTGATATTCTGTTTCGTTTGTTGATGAGTTTATTCGAAAGTTGTGGATCAATGTGATCAAACGAAAGGAAGAAGTATTTGAAATCATTAAGAGATTAAAGACTTAGATCGTGAGGTAATAGTGTCGAGGACGTTGAAGGCTCAGACTATTACATAAAAGGCGCCTTTTAATGTAACAGCCCGGGCCCCTCACAAGGAAATCCCGAAAGTTGGATATATAGCAGGATCTTATGCTTCTTGTCAAGCAATTTGGATCAGACCAGTACTTGAAGAAATGGTTGTCGAAGTGAAGAAGCCTCTAGTGTTGCGAATCGACAACAACACAACCATAAATCTGGTGAAGAATCCAGATATGCATGGAAGGAGTAAGCATATCGAAGCTAGATTTCACTTCCTAAAAGAAAAGGTAAATCGAGGTGAATTTGAAGTTAAACATTGCTCAAGTGAAGCACGGTTGACCGACATCTTCATCAAAGGATTGGAGATCGACAGATTTTTGAATTTGAGAAAGAAATTAGGAATAGTTCATATTGGCTATTTTTGAGGATGTTCGACAACTCGAATTAAGGGGGTGTGTTTAAATATTAGATTAGATTTGATTAGTTTTAATATTTGAATATAATCCAAATTGTGTAGCCCAAGCCTAATTAGGATTGTATATAAATAGTCATAGTGTGTATCATTGTTTGTACAATTCAATAATAGAATCTTTATTTTCTTTATTATTCTCTCTTTCTCTCCTCACTAAAAGTGTCTCACGCACTAACAATTTTTTCATACATTAAGACAATATATGACTATATTTATATTTAGTTGTCATTGATGAATTTGTGTATGAAAATTATTGTTGTAAAACTTACTCTCAAGGTGTTCAACAAAAGTTCAGAATCAATATCTTTTTTATTTTTTCAGAGTTTGTTTAGACGAGGTTTAAAATCTCTGTAATTTCAAACGTTTTTCAGAATTTTCGCAAATTGTCTTTCACGTGACGTGTCACATCAATTTTTATTAATAAAGATAATTGTTTAAAGAAAAATGTTAGAAGAAATAAAAACGAAAATTAAAATATTTATAAAAATCACAAACATATTTTATGTTGATTAAAAAATGAATATTTATACTATTTATAAGGACAATAATTAAATTATCTAGTTAGTTTGTATACGGGAAAAATTTTATTCGCACATATCTGTTTTTCTTTTCTTCTTATCCGTAATTTGAATATATGTTATTTTCTTAGTTATATATATATATATATGTATACTTGATAAGATTGAGTTCGAAAATAAAGAACCAGGATTGGTTATGGGAAAGACGTACATGATATACGTTTTTGTTTCTGAAAAATCAAAATGACTGTTGCCTTAAACTCACCGAAAATATTATGATCCATATTTTTACACAGAAAAACCTATCACTTAAACTAATAATAGCCTGCCTAAGAAAACAAATAGAAGCCCTTAAATTACATTGACACAATGCATTCAACCCATTTAATTATACTTTAAACGTGTTCTTACCATTCATGGATGGAAACATTTATATAACAAAACTAGTAAGTAACCCGTGCTGTCGCACGGGTCCGGTCGAAATTTCATATAACATGGAACTAACTTTGTCATATAATAGAATATTTATATATTTTTTAAGTATGGCAGCGTATTTTCAATTATATAAGACAACAATTAAAAAAATAGTTAACAGATAGATATTAAAATGACCAGTCAATAGTTGGTTGTCATACGTTCACATTTTACCCGTGAATCTCAATGAGTTAACAAACCCCAATTGAATCCAAATAATTAATTATAAAAATGTATTGAACCAATTTTAGATATTAACATATTTTCCAAATATAAAATGTATGACAACTTTCCGTCGTGATTCACACTACATGTCTACCAAATTATCTTTTGTAAAGTTTGAATTCATTCTCCAATCGGTTAACATTCATATAATTATATAAATATCAGTTAATAATATACATAAATTTTTAAGCATTGATATGTACTTATAATAAATCGTACATTCGATTCTCTAACTTCAATTATATAAAACTATAGCAATATAAATTTTTAAAATATGAACATTAAAATGAACAGTCTACAACTGCTATCTCATAGATACATTCACATCTACCCGTAAATCCAAATGAGTTAATTCTAAAAAAATATTACATCCTACAATGTATGACAACTTCTCGTTACATTTCAATTTTATTATCTTCTTATTAGATGATATTTATAAATTTTACATAGTTTATAAATTTTTGACTGTACTCCGTCAAAAATTAATAAACTATGTAAATATGTAATTTATTCTAACTATACAAAATATTAATTACTTCCAATATATGTAACTTATTTTCATTTATACATGTCTACTAAATCATTATTTGTAAAGTTTGAATTCATTTTTCAATCGGTTAACATTCTTATAGTTTTTAATATAAACTAATAATATACACAAACTTTTAAGTATTGATCTGTACTTATAATAAATCGTACATTCGATTCTCTAACTTCAACTATATAAAACAACAGTAAAACAAATTTAAAAGATTGACATTAAAATGAACACTCTATAATTGATATCTCATTGAATCCAGATGAGTTAACAAACCCAGTCTAGTTGATATCTCATAAATATGGTCATATCTCATAAATATGGTCACATTTACCGCTGAATCTAGATGAGTTAATAAACCCAATACAATTGATATCTCATAGATACGTTCACATCTACCGTGAATCCAGATGAGTTAACAGACCAGTATGAATCCAAAAAATTATATCCTACAATGTATGACAACTTCTCGTTACATTTCAATTTTAAAACTTTCTTATTAGATCATATTTACAAATTTTACATACTTTTAAACCTTCTCACCGATACTCTAGTCCTTATGTTTAATATTATAACTTATTTTCATTAATAAAATAATTATATAAATATAGACTTTTTTTGTTTGTAAAAGTCATTAACCTCTGTAACGTTTTATGAAATTATTTTTAACTTATTCTTGTTAAAAACAATTGCATCAATAGTTGAATTTTTTTATTATAAAAATATTTGTAACTTATTCCCGTTTATAAAAATTATTATAATGTTTTTTTTTTGTTTATAAAAAATAATTTTTTATCATATTATAAAATTTTATGGATAAAAATATAATTTATTTTTTATTATGTTATAAATATGGAAATAAAAGAAAATAATAATTTTAATAATATAATCATAATGTATTATTGATAATTAAAAAAATTACAACTATAAATAATAATATAACATTTATTATTATAGATATCCGTAGGGAAAGAAATAAAAAATTAGATCTAAGAATATCGAAAAATCGCTTAAAATATTAAATAATATTTAACATTTATTATTGTTGATATTAGTAGAAAAATAAAAAATTATCAAAAGAGAGAAAGAAAAGATATCTTCTTTATTTAAATAAATCATATAAATCATAATTTTTATTTTAATTGGTTCGTTTGTATCGTTGATTTTAATTGGAATAGAATTAATGAGAATAACAATGTATAACCACTTTTAATTTTTTTTATATATCATATTTACAATTTTTCCAATCCTACAATGTATAACAACTTCTCGTCAAGTTGTAGTCTTTTTAATAAGGCAGTAGGCTTTTTCAAACCTAAAATTCAAATAAAATAATATTACTTTTATATTTTAGTATTAGTTGGTTAATTTTTGTCAATTATAAAAAGTTCAATAAATTTACAACCTATTCTTCTAAAGAAGAAGATTTTACAACAATGTTCTTCTACCACACTTAATCGAAAAATAATTGACAACCTTATTCTTCTATTAAAGAATATGTCGAAAAAATATTTTAAATTCATAAAGTATTAAAAATTTATCATTTAAAATACTGTACGATTCTTGTAATATTTAATACCAAATATTTATAAATTCAAAAAAAATATCCAACCTCTTAAATCCAGAATATTATATATTTTATTAAATGATCATCTATATCATTAAATGAAAATATTATGTGTATAAGATTATTTTCTATATATTTCAAGGTAATAAAATATAAAATATATTAATAATTATTTAAAAAACAATAAAACAACAAAAACATTTGAAAATATAATAAATAAATAAATAAATAAAATCAAAATTATGCATCTTTCTACGGAACAAAAAAATGTGTATTTTAATTATAATGACAGTATGAAATAAAAGACATAAGAATCTAACTATTTTCATACATAAGTTTATATTTTTAAGCTCACAAACTTTATCACAACTATGATAATTTCTATAATTATCAAGATCAGAATTGCACAATGTTGGGTTTTAATTGCTAAAGAAATAAGGCAGTAGGTAAAATTGTAATTTATTTGTCAAAGTCTGATTATGAATTGTCACACCTACTGCAGTTTCCTCTTTATCGAGTATAGAATAGATGTGCTATTATTCTAATATTAGTTCTACAAAATTCCACAAAAGAATCATGTTACTTTACCAATTTCAAATTTTAATGAAAATTGGTCATAAAATGATCATATACAATTTCAAAATATTCAATATACTACTAATATAATTCAGACTGAATATTTTAATCACAATTATCTCACCGGTTCATAAGAACAAAATATTGCCAAAGTTGGCCATAAAACCTAACCAAAATAGTTTCGAGTTTGTTCCAGACTTGCAATCCAAACCGTCCATGAAAATGATTCAAAACAAACACATAAAGCAATTAACACACTTACTGATCCGCTGCTATATGTGCATAGTGGATTGCAGACAGTATTGCTACATAATAGTCCATACAAATTGTTGTTCCATCATTGCTACATTATTCTGCACAATACGAAGGCAAAATTGATTTTTCAGCAACATCACATTGTATAAACATAAGTAGACCCCTATCACCAAAAACCATGCTTACCTAAAAAAACCTATCACCAAAAAGTATCTGGACCCAAAACAACAGTAGAGATTTAACAACATTTTAAACAAAAATCCAAACACAAAATTAGCAACCGAAATTACACAAAAATCAGTTTAGATCGGTTCTTGAAGCTTGAAACATGAAATATTTAAGGTTTAAAAAGGAGTGGAAGCATATATATTTATGTTTTGCAGGAAAGGAAAAGGAAAAGATAGAAAGTTGAGAAGTGGTGGTTTGGATGAGAAGTTGTATATTAAGAATCATATTAATATAGCTTACAGGAAATCAATTGAATGAATCTTGGGAATTTGGATCGAAGGAGATTATAGGGAAATACAAAGTGGTACAATATGGGAAGTTGTGGTATTTCTTTTTTCAAAACAACCTTTTCAAAATCTTACGTAGCAGCTATAATATGAGTGTTTTAATTTGAATTTCAAATTGAATGACCTTTGGTTTGGATGAGGGTTTTGGGAAGTGGTATGTAGGACCTAATTAGGTGTGATTATAAGGTGTAATTATAAATAAAATGACATAATTGTTGTTAGTTAGAAATAATAAAAAAAATTAAACTATGGCAGAAAAAACCATAGTGTGACACATCAATCTCAAATGAATGTGGTGCAAGTATTTCTAAAAGTTACATAATTACCCTTCAAAATAGACTAAATCGGAATTTACTAAAAAGGTTTTATGGTAAGTTAATGGTACTTTAATTTTTATAGATTTATAATAGATATGATTAGACCCATTTCTAAATTAGTTATTTATTTGAATATCAAGACCCGCTACGTGACACTCTTTTATATGTTAAAATATGGTCTTATATAAATTAAAATCTTTAAAAAAATTAAATACGTTTTTAGAAATATGCGACTCTTTAAAATTTTTCTTTGGATAATAGTCCTCACAAAATTATTATGTACATAGTTTTGGTTTCTATTGTTAAATCGATTTGTATTTTTGAATGATTATTTTACAGACATGTGTAAATGTTATAAAAATTTCTTCAAAATTTGATTTCTAAATCGACATTTTCGCTTTTATCAATATCTTTTAAAATTTTAAAAATTTATATTTAATTATTCTCATTTTAAAATTCTAAAATTTAGTAAATAAATATTTTATAGTACTCTGGACACATGAATTTTTTTTTCAAAAAAGTAATAATTTAAGGGTAATTAAATCATTTTAAAATTTATAAAAAATAAGAAGGACTAAAACTGCATGAATAAAAAGTTTGCAAGGACCATTATTCGGAAAAAAATTTAGAGGAACCCAATTCATTTATTTTTGTTCGGAAAAAATAACAAGGACTAAAACTGCATGAATATATTTACCATTTATTTTTGTTCTTGTCTTCTTTGTTTTGTCTTGGGGAAAATTTGTTTTAAATATAGAAACCCAATTCAAAACCCATTTTTCTTGTGTTTCTCATACCTTCAATTGGCATCATAGTTTTGGTTCTAGTATTAATTGTTCATCAAACACTTAACCGTGTCAGATAAAGACCCAAACTTTTTTGTGAAAACACATATGGCTATTCCATCACGAGTCACAAACGTTATTAATGAAATAGATAACTATAACGTTAAACATCCAATCTTTGATGGAGAAAGATTTGATTATTGAAAAGATACACTTGAAAATTTCTTTCTTGGTTATAGCTTTGCTTTATGGGATATGGTAGTAGATGGGCTACGAACATCATGTGGATGCTAGAGAAAATAAGATTGAAAGAAGAACGATGACTGGGAAACAAAAGAAAGATTATAAGAATCATCATAAACCAAGAACCATTATGTTGAATGAGATTTCTTAAACTTAGTATGAAAAGATTACAAAAAGATACTTTGTTAAGTCTATATTAGATTCTTTGAAAATGAATCGTGATGGTAGCATTTAAGTAAAGGAGACCAATGAGCTTACTTTGATTTAGAAATAGGAAGCCTCCAAGATGGAAGAAGATAAAACAATTTAGAACATATTTTCAAGGTTTCAAACTCCTGTTGCAGGACTAAAGGTTTTGAACAAAGGGTATTCTACTTCAGATCACGTGAAGAAGATTATCAGAAGCTTTCCAACAAAGTGGAGGCCTATGGTAACTGCGCTAAGACTTGCTAAAGATCTGAACAACATTTCTCTTGAAGAACTGATTAGTTATTTGAGAACCAACGACATTGAGCTAGAATAGGATGAACCTCAGAGAAAAGGTATGTAACTTGAATCTAATAGAAGATGTGAAAAGACTAAAGCTCTTCAAAGGTGAAGAGGAAGACGAATGTGAAGAAGATTCAAAAAAAGACGAAGACGAACTATCGCTTCTTTCTAGAAGGGTCAACCAACTCTAGAAGTGAAAGCAAGGCTACAAGTTCAAAGGAGAAAAAAACACATGTGGTCGCTTCGAGTCTACTTCTGGACTAAAGAAATCTTATGGAAACAAAAATGTCATATGCTATGAGTGCAAAGAGCCAGGCCAATACAAGAACGAGTGTCCTAAGCTTAAAAAGGACAAGCCCAAGAAGATAACTTTTATAGGAAAGAAGAAAAGGTTGATGGCTATATAGGATGACTCAGATTCTTCATAAGATGAGTTTGATGAAGAACAAACGAACACGACCTTGATGGAAAGCATCAGAGCTTCTGATGAGAATATCCAATCAGAAGTAAAAACTGAATCTGATTTAGACATAAAAGAGATATTTTCCGACTTTTCTCATTCTAAATTAACATTTTCATTACTTGCAATTCTTGAAAAACATGAGTTACTTAAGAACAAATTCAAGGAAATTAAAAAAGGTCCATACGTTAGTGTCTGAAGAACACAGTAAACTTAAGGAAGAATTGTCATATTTAAATGAAGAAAATTTTATTCTTAAGAATGATAACTCTGATCTCATAAGCAAGAGTTCCAAACTTGAGAAGAAAATTCTATTAGAAGATTTTGTGAGCACTAAAGATATTATAAAGTAATATGAAAAATATTTCTAAAAATTTCTTGCTAGAAGAATAGGTAGAAGCATAACGGATTTAATGATCTGTGGCATAAGCAGAAACAATACAAGAGGAATTAGTTATGATTCTTATTAATAATATGATTTTAAAAAGAAGATAAACCAAATACTCTTCATTCTTATTTTGTCTCTACTTATTTTGAGTCCAAAGGAAAATAAAAAGGTAAAACTCTTTCTAAACCTAAGGCAAATCCAAAAGAAAAATATTCTTTCATTAATGCAATTAAATATGATTATTCTGCAGTGAAACCCAAAGTTGTTAACAACTATGGGAAATACTAACAAGAACGGACCCAAGAAATTTTGGGTACCTAAAAAGATAATTTATGTTGTAGATATCCTTAGCAAAAAATTTAAGACACCGGTCATGATACCTGGACTCTGGCTGCTTGCAACATATTCCTGGAATAAGGCATATGATCCAAAGCCTGGAACTTAAGCTTAGAGGCATCGTAGTTTTCAGAAAGGGAAGATTATAGGCTCTTTAACAATTGGTAATGATTATCTCCCCTCTATTAATAATGTTTTCTTATTGATGTATTAACGCATAACTAATTTTCCATAAGTCAATTAAGCGACAATATTATGATATAATATTTGGTCAAAACTTATGTGAAGATGTTAGTCAGAAGGATGTCTCTATCCTTTTCAATGAAAATAGAAATAACAATATCTATAAAATTAGACTTTTTGATCTTTAAGAAAAAAATGTAAAATGTCTTATGTCTATTAATGAAGATCAATGGACGTGGCATATATAATTGGGCCATGTTAGCATGAGAAGGATTTCTCAACTAAATAAGCTTAATTTATTCAGAGGCCTTCCTAATATGATGTTCTCTTTAGAAGAACTTTGTAAAACGTGTCAGAAAGACACATTTTCAAAACCTTCTTTTAAAGCAAACAATGTTGTTTATACCTCTAGGCCTTTGGAACTTCTGCACGTTGACTTGTTTGGACCAGTGAAAACTACTTATGTCAATGGTAAGAAGTATTGATTAGTCATTATTATTGACTACAACATATGGAAATGATTTAAATTTATAAAACACAAGGGTCAGTCGCATTATGTGCTCACTACCTTCTGTTCTCAAGTGCAAAATAAGAAGAACTCTAAAATTTTCAGTTCGAATGATCATAGTGATGAGTTTGAGAGAAAATAGTTTAAGAAGTTGTTTAATGAGAGTGGCATTTCCAATGATTTCTCCTAACCTATAAATCCACAGCAAAATGGAGTTTTAGAGAGGAAGAATAGGAATTTACAAAACATGGAAGAACAATGAACAATGAGACTAACATGGAAAAATACTTATGGGAAGAGGAAATTAACATAACTTTTTATATTCATAATAGAGTTTCTATCAGACATATTATGGGCAAGACTGCTTATGAATCGTGGAAGAATAAGAAAACAAACATCTCATGGGTTCATCTGTTTGGTTGTGATTGTTTTATTCTTAACACTAAGGAGAATTTTAACTAGTTTGATTCTAAAGCATAAAAATGTATCATGTTAGGATACTCTGAATGCTCAAAAGACTATAAAGTATACAACAATGAAACATTTATTAGTGAAGAATCAATTCATGTTAGATTGAATGATAAACTTGATTTTAAAACGTCAAAGCTAGTTGAAAAGTTAGCAGAGCTGAAGATTACCTATTCAGGCTCTGAAGGTAATGAAGATGATATAGTAGAACAAGAGATAAAAGACTCAGAAGATGCTTAACCATAAGTTGTTGAAGCTCAGGCTCCATTAAGGAAGCACAAACAAAGATCCTAACATTCTGAAAAATTAATTATGGGTGACAAAACAGAACCAGTCAGAACAAGATCCTCCTTCAAACCTTCTTAAGAGACGTTTTTGGTTTTGGTATACCTCATAGAACCTACATATGTTGATAAAACACTTTTGGACAAAGAATGAATTATTTCTATGCAAGAAGAACTCAACCAATTCTCCATTAATAATATATGGGATCTTGTGCCCAGACCTAAAGGAACACATGTGATTGGAACAAGGTAGGTCTTCAGAAATAAGCTCAATGAAAAACGGTAAGTGGTAAGAAAGAAGGCTCAATTAGTTGCACAAGGCTATAGTCAACAAGAAGGGATTTATCACTTACAAATTTTTTTCCCAATTATCGGGTTAAAATACATTTGTCCTTTGATTTTGTTTGTTGTTAATATTGACACCCTGTTGTATCAGATGGATGCTAAGAGTGCATTTATGAATGAATATATAACAAAGGAACTGTATGTACATCAACCTCCTGGTTTTGAAAATCATAAAATCCCAGATTATGTTTTTAAAATCAAGAAGTAATTGTATGGTTTGAACAAGCTCCTAGAGCTTGGTATGAAAGATTAAGAAATTTTCTTTTTGGAAATGATTTCAATGGAGAAAAGGTTGATGCCACTTTGTTTTGTAAGTCCTTCAAAAAGGATATTCTGGTAGTTTAAATATATGTTGATGATATTATATTTGGTTATGCTAATGCCACCTTGTGCATGATATTTTCTAAGTCCTTACAAGATGAATTTGAGATGAGTCTGATGGGAGAAATCAAGTTCTTTATGGGAATCTAAATAAATCAAGGCCCATAAGAGATGTTTGTTCACAAGATCAAGTACACCAAGGAACTTCTAAAGAAGTTTGAATTATTAGAATATAAGACGAAAAAGGCTCATATTCACCCTACTTGCATTCTAGAGAAAAATGAGGTAAGTGGAAAGGTAGATCATAAGTTGTGTAGAGATATGATAGGTTCTCTACTATATTTTACTACTTATAGACCTAAAATTTTATTAAGTGTCTGCTTATATGCTCGCTTCCAATCAGAACCTAGAGAATCTCCCTTAATATTTGTTAAGAGGATTTTTAGATATTTTTGAAAGGTACCACTAACCTTGGTTTATGTTATAGAAAATCAAGTGAATACAAGTTAGTAGGTTATTGTGATGTTGATTATGCTGGAAGTAGACTAGAGAGAAAAATCACTTCTGGAAGTTGTCAATTTTTGGAGATAATTTGATCTCATGGTCCAGAAAGAGGCCATCAACAATAATGCTCTCAATTGAATAAGATGAGTACATTTCTACTTCTGGATGTAGCACTCAGATCATCTGAATGAAAAGTCAGCTAGAAGACTTCCAGATATATGAGAGTAACAATCATATATTCTATGATAACACTTACATAATTTTTTTATCTAAAAATCTCATTTTACATTCTAGGGCTAAGCATATTAAGATTAAACATCACTTAATTCGAGATTATGATCAAAAGGGAATCTTATCCTTAACATTCATAATACTGACTATTAATGGACTAATATCTTTACAAAACCCCTTGTTGATGATATATTCATTTTCATTCTATAGAACTTAAAAAGTATATTTGATAGAGCTAAAACACATTGTATATTTGACTTTATTAAGCATGTTTATTGTTATTTTGTTTTACATTTCCACTATTAAGCTGGTGTTTTGACTATGTTTTAGATTAATGATCATTTGGGATTTGTGTGTGAAGAAACTAAGAAAAACGATAGTAAAACGGAAGAATTAGGGAAAAATACATTCAAGGGGATCACCATGGCGTTCACCACAAGGGTGGACATGAGTGGTCCACATCTCAACGGCTATAAGACCAAGTCATACCTGACTTAGAAGCATGGAGTTTTCCATGGAGGTTGTGGCGCTCGCTACACGTGGAAAGCACCAAGAAGTTGGAAACTGAGCTTTCTTGGTCAAGCAACCAGCCTGACTCCTCCTATTTTCTCTCCACGCATCTGAAAGCCTCCTTTGTTGTTTTAGGGTTTTGAAAACTATATAAATACATCCTTTCATCCAACTTTGAGATGATCCAAACTTAGTTACATACTTAAGCCATATACTATCAAATTTTTTAACCGATTAACTCTTTACTTCCGAGAGTTATCACATCATTGATCGAGTTTGTAATCGAGTTTGGATCAACATTTGTCAAAGCTTAATCTTGCAGTCAATTTACTTTCTACATTGATGTTTAGCAATTTACTTCCTATACCGTATTTAAAGTCTATTCGGTGCAATTTTCTTTATTTAATCGCACTTTTACTTTCACTGTATCATCTTTCTTTTATTTAACTAGAAGTTTTATTTACTCGCACTTTTATCGGAAAGTGTGAAAAAACAGGAGAAAGGGGGCGGCGGTTGGGGGCTTGAATTGGGTTTTTACATTTGAAATTTTTTTCTTTGAATACAATCCCCTTTGAAATTTACTTCACTTTTGATATATGTAGAGAAGATTAGAAAATAAATATGAACACAAGATTTTTATACTACTTCACTTGATAACGTCGATATACTTTAGTCCACCCTTTCAGGTGATTTAGCCTCTCTCCCACAAGGTCTTAATCCAATAGTCAAACAGATTATTACACTCGCACACACAAATTATATGTGAGTAACAACTGCACACACCAACTATATATGACTAACTATCAACCTCTAAGACACACTAGTCCTAGACTTCTTAAGAATACCGACCTAACTATTCTCTTAAGGAACAATCAAACAACAATTTGAGTACAAGTTTTATTCATAAGTAAATTGCTTCTACACAAGATGAATATGTAAACAGATTTTTAGCACAATAACTTCAGAAGATATACAAATATTTACAATAGAATTTGTGAGTTATTGGGCGTAGTGAATTAACAGCATGTTCTTCAAGTCTTCAAGCCTTTATATAGAGCCTTGCATGAGATGTGACCGTTGAAGGGTACATCTTGTATTATCATATTTTATGACGGCTTGAAAGAATGTGAGGGACAAGATCGTACGCAACGTCTTTATTTTCATGGTAGTGGAATAAAACATTTTTTTGCACCATGTACTGTTGTACCATATTAACGTTATCTTATAATCTTCTGTACTTCTAAGGCTTCTGCGAGCATGAGCAAGAAGGAGAGAACATAACTTCAAGTCTTCATATTATTCAAAACTATGTCTTCAGAGTCCTTAGAACTTGGCCTTGAAAAGCTTGTATCGAATCTAAGGTCATAAGAGCTTCAAGTCTTCAAAGTCTTCAGCACTCGGAATCAAAACCCTTAGACTTTTGAAAATTGAGTCTTCAAAATATGGACTATATTAACTCAAAACTTCTATCTTGAGATCTCTAGAATTGTTTCTTTAGATAATACGTATAAGAGTCACTAAACTTCAGAGCCTTCTTAAGCTTTTCTCGCTATTGTGCATCAGAACTTCTGTAGCTTAGAAGTGAAACCTCTTCTCTTATAATATCTTGGCCATGCCATTCATTAGAAGCAAAAAATGTTTTTTAAATTCTCAAAACACAACAAACATTAGAGTATCAAAATTTTTCACACAAACATACTCTTTGTTATCATCAAAACTCAGAGAAATAATTATAGAACCAAATCCTGTTCTAACAATCTTCCCCATTTTGATGATGACAAAACCGCGTATTTTGATGACACAATTTTGTACGAAATCAGAAGAAAGTAGAAATAATAAAGTTAAGGAATACTTAACCTTTATATTGAGACTTCCCCTGAATCTCATACTTGGTAAAGATCAGAACTTCTGACTAAGGACCATTTGAGTAAAACCCCTATGGTTTTAATAGCTCAGATAGAAGGATCTTAAGAGTCTTGATTCTTGATACACATATTTCTAATTGAGATCTTGAACTTATAATGTCACTCAGACAAATTCCAAATTCTCCAATTAGCGCTTGACTTAGAAATAATTCTCTCGGAGTCTAGTTTTAGGAGTCAAATAGCTAATTTTCTTCAGTATTAGTTAGATTCTTATTAAAAATCCTAAAATAGTGAAGCAAACACAATTATACATAGAAACAACAATTTATTTTGGTTAGAATTTAAGCACCGTTTTTCGTATAATTTGACCACTTAGACTCAAAATTACTTCTTTAACTACTCCCTCTTTTTGTCATAATCAAAAAGTTTTAAAAATGTGAAAACATAAGATAATAAGATACATTTTTTATTCATTTCAAAAGGAGACATAGTACATTAAATCAAACTAGACTATGCTAAACTTCAAATACATCACAAATCTCATCAAATAATACATTTTCTCCAAATAACAGATCCCTTCAAACAATTTCAATTACATTAGTTAACTCAAAGAGTTCAGATAATGCGCGTCCATAAGGAATGAATGATTTTCGAGAGTTTCTGGAGCTAAGAATGGATAGCTTGAGATGATAGAAGATGATTGCAGAAAGAACAACATGAATTTTCTTGCGGAGACTATAGAGAAGACACATATCTCCTATAAAAATTGTATCAATATTTTCTCCTCTTGGATGAAGGTTTGTCTGCAAGAACCTAAACCATATTTTTGCAGAAGGTTGCAATTTGTATGAAGTCTAAGGTTCCAAACAGAAGGAGGTGTTTGGAACATTTGGGAAAATGAAAACATTCATGCAAGAGTTAGGAAGAGGGGACATAAAATAACTTGTTCGTTAGAAAGACGAGTGATAACAATGAGATTACTGAAGATGTGAGAATGAATGTAATCTCCACTAGAACTGACAGATGCATGAATCCAAAATTGTTTCACAAGGTTAGGTTATATGGGACCTCGAAGCATGGCTGAATACCTAGTCTAACCTTGGTTTTCTATGAATTAGTTAATCTTGCCTTCATCAGTCACACAGTCCATTTGTTTCTCATTGATAACTTCAAGAAGAGATACATCAACGTTAAAAGTTTTGGTACCCATAGAGAAGATGAAATTCTATGATAATTGAATAGTGAAAGAATGAAGAGAAGAGTGCAAGAAGATGAAGATAAATGAGAAACAATGGAAAATGAGGACTATAAATAGTCACTAGGGAACATCATAAAGATTTAGTGATCAAAGAAAATATTATAGAAGACAATCGTCACTTAAGAAAAATATGAAGGGATAGGTCGCGTGCACTAGCTAGGGTACGAAAAAAAGTTTTAAAACGGAAAAATAGGGAGGAGAAATAAATACACTAATAATGATATAGTCAATTTCCAAGAAATATTACTGCTCAATGTGTACACTATGTTGGAATAATGATTACGGTATAACAAAAGTTGCACACATTTTGATATGCTCAGACTTTTGGACAACCAATGTTTCCATCTAATCAGAGACACTTCTGACCGAAGCTTCTTTTGATGACTGATATTCTAAGAAAAATAATAAGCTATTGTTTTAATTAAGAATCTAGTTTTCCAGACTCTAACTAAACACATTTATTCTAATGACTTGTTACTCTGGACAAAGTTCCATTTTTAGATTTTTCAGAATAAACAGAAATTAATCTTCAGCCATGGGTTTTGTGAAGATATCAACCCATTGATGGTATGTATCTATAAGTTTTAAACATATAATTCCATTCTAAACATAGTATCTAATTAAATGATGTTTAATTTCAATGTGTTTTGCTCTATAGTGTAAAATTGGATTTTTACTTAAACATATAACAACAGTATTATCACAGAAGATAGGAATGTTACCTTTGTATATCTGATAATCTTCCAACTGATTCTTCATCCAGAGCATTTGAATATTACATAGAGATGCTTATATATAATTTGTTTCTACTGTTGAAAGAGAAATTGTAGATTGCCTCTTAGTTGACTAGGAGATTAGATTGTTGCTTAGAAATTGACAGTTTATGAACGTGCTTTTCCTTTCTAATCTATCTCCGGCGTAATCTGCATCACAAAAACCAGAAAGAGTGTATTTTGATGTTTTCTCATACATCAAGCTAAGATTAGTGGTTCCTTTCAAATATCTTAGAATTCTCTTAACATTATTTAAATGAGATTCTCTATGATCTGATTGAAATCGAGCGCAAAGATGAACACTAAATATAATGTCTGGTATAGAAGCAGTTACATATAGAAGAGAGCCTATTATAACACGATAAATCTTCTGAAAAACCTTTCCACTTACCTCTTCTTTCTCCAGAATGCATGTTGGATGCATTGGAGTCTTTGCTAGTGTGCAGTCCACCATGTTGAATTTCTTTAGAAGTTCTTTATTATACTTACATTGATGAATCTAAGTACCTTCTAGTTTTTTGTCAATTTGGATTCTCATAAAGAATTTTAATTCTCCCATCAGACTCATCTCAAAATCAGCATGCATTAACTTAAAAAACTCCTCACAAAGAGAGGGATTAGCAGAACCAAAAATAATATCATCAACATATATTTGAACTGTGAGTATATCATTTTTGATTGATTTACTGAAGAGATTTGTGTCAACTTTGCCTATAGTAAATTTATTTTCTAAGAGAAACTTACTCAATCTATCATACTAAGCTCTAGGAGCTTGTTTTAGATCATAGAGAGATTTTATAAGTTTAAAAAAAAATCTGATTTCTCATTTAAAAATCAGGAGGTTGTTTGACATAAACTTCTTCAAAAATATATCCATTCAAAAATGCACTCTTAACATCCATCTAATAAAGGTTGATGTTATGATTAACAAAAAAAGAAATTAATAAATGTATAGCTTCTTACCCGGTGATTGGAGCAAAGGTTTCTATATAGTCTATTCCTTCTTGTTAATTATAACCTTGTGCAACCAGTCGTGCCTTGTTTTTTTACAAACTCACCCTTTTTCGTTGAGCTTGTTTCTCAACACCCATATGGTTCCAATAACATGGACACCTTTAGATTTCTGACAAGATCCAAAACATAGTTCTTTGAAAATTGGTTGAGTTCTTCTTCCATAGCCAGAATCCAATATTTGTCTAGAAGAGCCTCTTCAATTGATGTTGGTTCGACAAAGAACACCAAACCCAGAAATGTCTCTTCAGAAGGTTTGAAGGTTGATCTAGTTCTGACTGGAGCATACTTACATCTTAGAATCAAGTCTTCAAGATGTGAAGTTGATATTCTCCTTTTCTTCTGAAGAGGAACAAAAGAAACAACATCTTATGTGGGGGCTTCTAAGTCTTTTTCTTCTGGTTCTACCTTATCTCCTGGTTCTGAAAATCGGATCTCTAAGTTTGTAAACTTTCCAACTAGCTTTGACTTTTCATAGTCAAGATTATCATCAAATCTAACAATGAATTGATTCTTCCAAAATCCATGATTATGTGTTATATAGTCTATAGACTTTTCAGCGTTCAGAGTATCCTAACAACAAACACTTATGTTCTTTGGAAAAAGGTTTTGGTTTTACACTCTCAGTCTCATCAATTGGTTTTGTTGGCCCTGAGTATCTGAAACCTCTACTTCCATTTCTTCTAACTCCATAGGTCATGGAAGCCATCTTGCTTTTGTCTATGATTTTAGCAAGGAAGTGTTGAAAAGCTCTATCATATCAAATTATTTCATTAGTGATAGATATGCTAGAAATAATCTCTTCTTCTAATTTAGAAACTTTACTTTTTAGAGAAGCATTTGATTTTTCTAAAGAAAATAGTTTTTCATTTAAAACAAAAATATTTGGCCACCCTTAGTAGAAGTTTCAGAAGCAATCACAAAAATATTTTTCAAATTTTTGTGTTTTCTTTGAAGAAGCTGATACCTTTTCATAAGTTCAGCTAATCCTAATTCAATTTCTAAACGAGATAAGGAAGAAAGTATCTCTCTATCATCATCAGAGTCTGACTCTTCATCAAGAATAAGATCATCTTCTGATAATGATTCACTAATGTTGGTCTTTTCCATGAGAGCAACATTGGCATGTTCTTCATCAGAATCTTCTTCTTCTCAATTTGAATCATCCCACGTTGCCATAAGACTTTTATTATCTTTGAAAACCTTCTTAGGATTTCTTTCTCTTTTGAGGTTTGGAGACTCATTCTTGTAATGACCAGGCTCTTTGAATTCATAGTAGGTGACTTCCTTTCCAGAATCTTTCCTTTGGTTAGATGTTGACTCATGCCTACCTTTAAATCTTCTTGACCCTCTGAACTTGCTCTATTTGTGTTTCCAAAGCAGATTTATCTTTTTAGAGATTAGAGATAGTTCATCTTCATGCGAGTCTTCTTCAGACTCTTTTGATTCTTCCTCTATTGGATAAGTATTTATCTTTCCAGACTTAGACTTAAGAGCAATAGATTTACCTCTCATATGAGTTTCATGTTCTTGAAGCTCTATATCACTTCTCAAAGAACTAATGAGTTCTTCAAGGCTAGTGTTGTTGAGATCTTTTGCCAATTTCAAAGCAGTTACCATGGGTCTCCATTTAGCTGGAAGAACTCTGATAATCTTTTTGTCGTGATTAGCAGTAGAGTAACCTTTGTCTAGAACTCTGAGTCCTGCCACAAGCATATGAAATCTTGAAAACATAGTTTCCACAGATTCATCTTCTTCCATTTTGAAGGCTTCGTACTTCTGGATTAGGGACAGAGCCTTTGTCTCCTTGGCATGAGCATTTCCTTCACGAGTCATCTAAAGAGAATCAAAGATCGACTTTGTCGTCCTTCTATATGTGATCTTTTCATATTCTGTATATGAAATAGCATTGAGAAGAATGGTTCTTGCTCTATAATGATTCTTGTACATTTTCTTTGAGAATCTGTCATAGCGCATATGGAAACTTTCTTGCCTTCTAAATCCACTGGGTAACTATATCCATCAACTACCTGATTCCATAAATCCAAGACGAATCCCAGAAAGTATCTTTCTTGTCAATCTTTCCAATAGTCAAATTTCTCACCATCAAAGATGAGAGGTTTTGAACTATATGATTCTCTTTCCTTGTTATCAGAGGTGACATTAACAACCTCAGTAGTGGCAGCCATGTTTTTCACACACTGGATTGGTACTGAACAATGTTAGGTGTTTTGATAAAAGTCCAACCTTTTTATCACTTCAGAACCGGAGCTTTGATGCCAACTGAAGGTGTGAAAAACACAAGAAAATGGGGGTTTGAATTGGGTTTTTACCTTTGAAAACTTTTTCTTTGAAAATAATCCCCTTTAAAATTTACTTCACTTTTGATATAAGGTAGAGATGTTTGGAAAATAGATATGAACACAAGATTTTTATACTAGTTCACTTGATAACCTCAAGCAACGCTTGTTCACCCTTCCAGGTGATTTCACCTCTCTCCAACGAGGTCTTAATCCAATAATCAAAGAGATTATTACACTTTCACACACAAACTATATATGAATAACAACTGCACATACCAATTGTATGTAACTAACTATCAACCTCTAAGAGACATTGTCCTATACTTCTGAAGAATACTGACCTAACTGGTCTCTTAAGGAACAATCAAACAACTATTTGAATACAAGTTTTATTTACAGGTAAATTGCTTCTACACAAGCTAAATAAGAAAACAGTTTTTTAGCACAATGACTTGAGAAAATATACATCTTTTTACAATATAATGTGTGAGCTTTTGCGCGTAGTGAATTAGAAGCTTTTTCTTCAAGTCTTCAAGCTTTTATATAGAGTCAGGCAGGAAATGTGACTATTTAAATGTACATCTGGAATAATCACATTTTATAGCGGCTTGAAAGAACGTGGGGGACAAGATAGTATGCAGCATCCATCCTTTCATGGTAGTGGAATGAAACATTTTGTTTATACCATGTATTGTTGTACTGTTGCTGCGGTGTTACGGCAAGCAAAGAGTTGGTATTATTTTTACCGGGTGATATATACCGGTTAGGTTATATCGTATCGTGTCCACAGAGATTGGTTATTGATTCGTCGTTCGACAATTTTACCGTTAATGAGTTTGAGATTAAAAGAAATGAAAATAAAAGACAAAAAGTAAATGAACAAAAAGTATAAAGGATAGACGACTTGTCCCGAATGTAAACTACCGTCAGATTTAAATCTACCACCCATGTCATACTCGGCCTCGATACTCATCCGTGTCATCACATACCTCTCACAATCTAAGCTATTTCTAACCCAAATTGAGAATCCTCCTAAATCATCTCAATATCCATTCTGGCATATCTCAACAACAAAGGAATCAACTGCGTCACCTCCATACCCATTCCGCATACTTCACCGACGGAGGCATTAAGTTCGGGTACTCTATAGTGAATGTTAGCTCTAAACCCATTTCTAGCATTCGAAACTAACAGATAATCATCCTAGGTAAGAATCTAAGCAATCTATCCCTAGCAAAGCTCAAATCCCTAACATAAAGTAAAAACCCAAGATAATCACCGACACAAATTCGTAAAGCAAACTTTATACAAGCCAAAGGCGATAAATATACATGAGTTATGAGTAGAAATACATACAAACCCAACAAAAGAGAAATACACAAAGAGGAGAAGAGATAAACCACAAATCTACATTGGTTGTCAAAGCCAATCGAAGAGCAATCCACCTCCAATCATCAAAATGCAAGCTTCAATGTTGTTTTCTAAGCTAATCTACCAAAGAAATGAAGGTGATGGTGTTGGGACTCAAAAATACCCAACCCATAACCTAAAAATGTGTTTTGAGCCCCTTTTAAAGAATTAAAAGTCAGGCGCGCTCAACATTCGCGCTTACGCTATTTTCAGCATTTTATTTTTGCCGTATCTTGAGAACCGTAACTCGGAATTGAGCCCGGTTTGAAGCGTTGGAAAGCTTATTCAATGCTCTATCCAACCATGAAGAAATATCAACCAAATTGATGGTTTTTATTGTGTTGAATTTGAGCTTTATTCGATGACGTATTGTGCAAAATCGCACTCTTGAAGCTTAGCCTTTGACCTTTATTACTCAATGCTCCAATTATGAATGAATACCTATAAAAGAGATGAAAAACTATCATATGATACAATATTTACACAAAAACTCAATTATTCTATTATGTACACAAATATACTAAAAGCGGGGATTATTCAACTAAATATCAACAAAAGAACGGATAAGTGCCACAAAATGTATATACAAAATAACTACATTTTGAAACTTATCAACTCTCCCCAACTTGACACATTGTTTGTCCTCAAACAAAGTCAAATAACTCAAAGAAACAAAGAATGATAATCAAATAATCACGAATCAACAAGTTTTTAAAACGAAAAACAAATGTATGGTTCAAACGAAAAATGTACACGACAAATACAAACTTACCACCATCCTACAACGATAACATATAAACGAAACAAATCCTAAGTACAAAAATCATGCAAAACATTCTAAAACAAAACAAGCTCAATCATGAATCACGCCTAGCAAAAATTCATCGGTAGATGAAGAACACACAAAGGTGAGGGATAAAAAACACTCCTCCACAATCTTGCAAACAATAGACTAAATTATGCATTCATCCAAAAACGTATTGAAAATACAAATGCAAGAATCACAAGGGCTTTTCAAGGTTGTAATGTGGCTTGGTTAACAAACAAGTGATAAGTCCTAAAGCTAATCGAAATAAAAACTTGCCTAAACCTAAGGGAGTGATCAACTCACAAAGTTCCAAACAATATAATTTCCATCAAACTTATTCTTCATCACAAATTTCACACCAAAACACCTCACTTATTAACACAACATTATTCCTACTCTTTTTGTTTTTCTTTTTCAAAACTTTTCTCTTTTTTCTTTCTTTTTCTAATCTTTCTTTTTCACTTTTTTTTTCTTTTTTTTTTCTTTTTTTTTTCTTTTTTTTTTCTTTTTTTTTTCTTTTTCTTTTCTCAACCTCATATCAATCACAACATAAGCACATAAACATTCCTCTCCCCAACTTGAATTCAACCAACATTAATGTGAATACTCCCTACTTTCTAAGGCAAGGTAAAAATCCATACAACAACATATAGTTGAGGGTTCAAGAAACAAAGAAATCAACATCCATAAAAAAAATGAATTGACACTCATAGACAAGCATCAAGTTCAAATAAAAATGGATGTTGATAAAAATTCAAAGGGGCTAACAAAGGATCACACACTCACAAGGTGAATTGAATATTTGGCCAAGGTAGTTATGCTCAAAATCAAACAAAATGCCTTGATCATTTTCTTGCAATCATACAATCAACACAAAATAAAAGATTAAGCATAATAAAATCTAGTTAAAACAAGAATGTGGACTCTCATATGTAAACAATGGAAAGCTTCCTCACTTTTATAGGTAAAAAGGGAACTAAAGTGATTCAATTCATGAGCAAGTAATGCAAAAAGAATGAATAGCATGGTAATTGTACAAATGATAAATTTCCTAAACATGTTATGTTATAGAAAGCGATAAACGAGTACCTGGCGTGTACCAACTTTGAAAACTATCATTACCATGCATCCGCGAGTTGAAACGATCAAACTCGGAAAATCACCTCAAAAGTCTTCAAGTTACCAAACCAAAATTTGAGTCCAAACAACAACAAAAGAATTAGAAAAAAAAATACTAATTTTATTCAATACAAAAAGCCTTGGTGAAAGTGGGAAAAAGGAAAACCAAGTGAAATTTTAAAAGAATTCACTGGCCCTGCATAGCAGAGCGCGCTAAGCGCGCTACACTAGTTGCAGAAAAATGACAGCAACAGGTGCAACTGCTATGCAAGCTCCACTTACACACCTATACAATCTCATTTACACATCTAAATAATATTTACAATACATACACACTTCCACAAGCTAAAACACAACAAACTTGTGGGAAATAACAAATTGACATAACAAAACTAAAGCACATAACAATACATAAACTTGGTGAAAAGGAATTAACAAGTTGAAAAGTGAAAATTTGAAATTAAGAGCAAGTCATATTTCAACTTGTTAAAACATAATCCACCAAACAACATAAACATAAACAAACAAAAACATGATTGTTTTACGTCGTAAGCTCGACGCCTTTATTGTGCGAGCAATAGTAACCTCCTCTCGTCATGCCATGGTATTGTCACACCGCGCAAACCTAAAGAAAGTGTCCTAACAACCACACAACAAACGTTACGAGTACGAGACAATTTACAACATGACATCAAAACTAAGAAAATCACAAATATGTACAAGTATGGAAAGTAAACACATAACATGTACAAGTAACATATACAAGTTCATATACAAAGCCTATACAACATATACATTAATTACAAAACTCAAAAACAACGGAATTATCGCAATACAAAACCAATAAAACCAATCCCCGGCAACGGCGCCATTTTGTTGCTGCGGTGTTACGGCAAGCAAAGAGTTGGTATTATTTTTACCGGGTGATATATACCGGTTAGGTTATATCGTATCGTGTCCACAGAGATTGGTTATTGATTCGTCGTTCGACAATTTTACCGTTAATGAGTTTGAGATTAAAAGAAATGAAAATAAAAGACAAAAAGTAAATGAACAAAAAGTATAAAGGATAGACAGCTTGTCCGGAACGAATGTAAACTACCCGTCACAGATTTAAATCTACCACCCATGTCATACTCGGCCTACGATACTCATCCGTGTCATCACATACCTCTCACAATCTAAGCTATTTCTAACCCAAATTGAGAATCCTCCTAAATCATCTCAATATCCATTCCTGGCATATCTCAACAACAAAGGAATCAACTGCGTCACCTCCATACCCATTCCTGGCATACTTCACCGCGAGGCATTAAGTTCGGTACTCTATAGTGAATGTTAGCTCTAAACCCATTTCTAGCATTCGAAACTAACAGATAATCATCCTAGGTAAGAATCTAAGCAATCTATCCCTAGCAAAGCTCAAATCCCTAACATAAAGTAAAACCCAAGATAATCACCGACACAAATTAAGTAAAGCAAACTTTATACAAGCCAAAGGCGATAAATATACATGAGTTATGAGTAGAAATACATACAAACCCAACAAAAGAAATACACAAAGAGGAGAAGAGATAAACCACAAATCTACATTGGTTGTCAAAGCCAATCGAAGAGCAATCCACCTCAATCATCAAAATGCAAGCTTCAATGTTGTTTTCTAAGCTAATCTACCAAAGAAATGAAGGTGATGGTGTTGGGACTCAAAAATACCCAACCCATAACCTAAAAATGTGTTTTGAGCCCTTTTAAAGAATTCGAAGTCGAGGCGCGCTGGGTCATTTTCAATGCTATTTTCAGCATTTTATTTTTGCCGTATCTTGAGAACCGTAACTCGGAATTGAGCCCGGTTTGAAGCGTTGGAAAGCTTATTCAATGCTCTATCCAACCATGAAGAAATATCAACCAAATTGATGATTTTTATTGTGTTGAATTTGAGCTTTATTCGATGACGTATTGTGCAAAATCGCACTCTTGAAGCTTAGCCTTTGATCTTTATTACTCAATGCTCCAATTATGAATGAATACCTATAAAAGAGATGAAAAACTATCATATGATACAATATTTACACAAAAACTCAATTATTCTATTATGTACACAAATATACTAAAAGCGGGGATTATTCAACTAAATATCAACAAAAGAACGGATAAGTGCCACAAAATGTATATACAAAATAACTACATTTTGACACTTATCATGTACCACATTAACATTATCTTCTAATATTATGTACTTCAGAGGCTTTTGTGAGCATGAGTAAGAAGGAGAGAACATAACGTTTGGTTATCAAAACTTCAAGTCTTCAGAACTGCATCTTCATAGTCCTTAGCACATGGTCTTGAAAACCTTGTATCGAATCTAAGGTCAGAAGAGCTTCAAGTCTTCATCACTTGGTCTTCAGAACCCTTTGTCTTTGTAAATTTGAGTCTTCACCATCTGGGCTATGTTCACTCAAAACTTCTGGCTTGAGATCTTCAGTATGGTTTCTTTAGACAATACATATCAGAGTCACTAAACTTCAAAGCCTTTTGAAACTTTTCTTGCTACTATTCATCAACACTTTTGTAGCTTAGAAATATATCCTCTTCTCTTTTAATTTCTTGGCTACGCCATTCATTAGAATCAGAATTTGTTTGTTTATTTCTCAAAACACAACAAACATTAGAGTATCAAAATTGTTCACACAAACATACTCGTTGTTATCATCAAAACTCAGAGAAATAATTACATAACCAAATCTTTCTCTAACATTATTTACTCTCGATTTTATTTGATCACACACTCTTCTACCATTATTTTAATTGAACGTTTAAAGTTTTATCCTATTTATTCACCATGTTTCATTTTATGATCAAATTTTTTTTTTATCCCATTTTATAAACATGTCTAGCTAATTTTATAAGTGTTGGAATGTGAGGACCATCGATTCAATGGTACTCTAACTTGTTTTCTTTGAGAAATACTTATGTGGCTATTTTGGTTTTAATCACAACTTTTTTAAACTCAAATTTATCGGTTACTACGAAAGAAGAACCATTTATAAATCGGGTACGATCGAAAATTGTTTGGTACAAAAGATTTAGGTTGTCTATTTTTTAATTGGTAAAAAACCACGAAAGCTATTAATTAATTAGGAAGGTTGTCATTTTAATAAAGTACTTTTAAACCTATTTTCAAACTCGTTTGTAAGTTTAAGTATGGTTGGCCGAGCGAATGCTATTGACCTTTTAAAATCTCATTTTCCAATCAAAACCTCTTTTTCATCTAAGTAAAGAACCTAATTTATTAAAATAGGTTTTACTATTTTAACACAAGTACCTCCTACCATCGTGACAATGGTTGAGATAGATTAGAGAGCTGAACTGGTTCTAAATACGTGAAAATGACAATTCCTTTTATTTAGTTCTTTTCACAGTAGAAAAATATTGTCCAATAGTAATTTGATTTATGAACAACAAGAGTATCGACGAATTGATGAGATCCATATTCCAACCTTTCTTTCCTGATAGTAATTTAAGTCTTTTATTTATTTTGTTTTCACAAACTTCAATCTTTATTTTATTAGCCTTAGATAAACATTGTAACGATGGAAAACAATAGCTTGACTATTAGGTCTATGTGGGTTCGATACTCTTTGTATTACTTCAATATCTCTCATGCGCTTGCGAAATACCCCATTAGTATCTTGTCCAGAATGAGAAGAATGTAATATCATAATGTTCACCTTCTCAGAATGAGAAAGTTTGATTCTGAAGTATTTTATTCGCTTTTGGGATGTGAGGCTTCTGATGAGTGAAGTTCTCGTATATTAGAAGTGTCCTAGGTTAGAACATTTTCGTTTGAAAGCTCATGTACTCTGGAAACTGAAGAGTTTACTTCATTAATAAACTGTCAGGATAATGAAAGGTTAGTAATTCAGTGAAAGACATTTGTCTTTTCTTCAAGCACGCTTAACACTTGATGTGATGTGTTTGGAGAAGAGATTTTATAAGGATTAGGTTAAAATATTTTCGCTTTGCCCCTTTTCAGAACTTTTTACACTATTCAAATCATTTGCATCATTGCAAAAACCTATCCTATGTGATTACAACACAACACATGTGTAAGACTATTCAAAAATTCACTTTCTTTTGATGACATTTTAAATTTAAAAAGATGACAAATTAGTGTGTTTCATAAGAAAGTTGTGTATGCACCCATCATAATTGTCTCATGTAATATTACTCATTTATCATTAAACAAAAATACAATTTGCATAGGTATATAATTAAACTATATCATAAATATTAAGTTGTCTTTTAGTTATAAAATAAAAATCGTTTTAGTATGGGTTTATTCAATAAAAATGAGTGAAGTATAAAGTTAAATTAAAATATTTTTTAATAAAAAATCAAAATAAAATTAGTATTGCATATCACTATTCACATGGACGAGACCAACTTAGTAGTGTCTTTGATTGCGCTGTAAGCTCTTCGCAGAGAGAGAGAGAGAGAGAGAGAGAGAGAGAGAGAGAGAGAGAGAGAGAGAGAGAGAGAGAGAGAGAGAGAGAGAGAGATTTCTTTGATTTGATCATGCCAAAAATAATTGAATTCAATTTTCAGAGACGGAAAATCGGAATCTAAATAGAAAATTCATAAAAGACATAATTTTGAACCAACAACTATTGAGAAGGATTTCAAAACAGAGTCCCTAAATACACAATAATGCAAAAGGCGAAAAATGAGATAACAAGGATTTAGGAAAAGAAAGGAGAACCAGTTCAGAGAAAGAAAGAAGAATAGAATTTGGTAAGACTACGAATAAACAAATTTTTGAGTGTTCTCAATAAAAAATATAACATTCAAGTAATGTAATGAATGCTTTGAGAATATAAAAAATTAATAATTAATTAAGCCAAAAATCAACAATTCATGAGTAACAATATAATGTATAGTTTAATTTTTAATATCGAGTATGATCATAATAGATAACAAAGTTTTTCTTAAAAAAAAATTAACATTACTGCATGTTCAGAATCTAAATCAAACATCAAAATCTCTTTGTAAAACTGGAGGAGATCCCTTTAACATTATCCTTACATTTTCTATTCAAGACCACTTGATATCGATTGTGTTAATCCACATTCCCACCCTTTCTTCCTTCTCATTTAATGATTGAATTAACGACCAAAGTTACCTATCCTATAAATAATGTTGAGAAACCCAAAAGAAAACAACAATATAAATCATATTATATATTAATGGTATACTCAACTTGTTCCTTTCAACAATAGTCCCATACTTATTTTTATCATTTTTATGTTCAGCAAAGAACACTCCAAATTCAAGACAATAACAGATGCCAACCGATCCAGATAACAAGTTGGATGATCATTGTTCCTCGCAAGTCTCAACCGAAGTGGATTGGCTTGGTTGCTCCAAACTCGGCTTGTATTGGCTTAATCCTCTAAACTAACAAATCTACATGAAGAGAGGTGAATTGGTAAAAAACCAAAACACAAACAAACTAGTACAGTATTATATAACAATTCAAAACAATTGGCCAATCTTTATCGTCATAGTAACCAGTTTAATCGATTTAATAGCAAAAACAATCTAATGATATATTTACAAATTTTAGTTCAATAGACAAAAATTGATATTACTAGATTGAACCTTATCACACAAATTCAAACTCTATTACCCATTATTATATCAAGGAAATTTTTAATACTTATCAAGAACTTCGTCATTAATACTGATTTAGATTTAACCCATCAAAGTGGTAATAAAAATTTGAGGATTTTTTTCTCATAAGTGGATTTCTTCCGGTGAAAAATCTAAAATATCTCCAAATTTCGCACGTGCACATGCGAAAATATTGTATTATATAATAACATGTAATTTCGCATGTGCATATGCAAATTAACTCAGAATTTGTTAAAAACAGGATGACTTCGTATGTGCATATGCGAAGTAATCCGTAAGTCCGCATTTCGCAAGTGCACATGCGAAGTCTATGACTTATTTTGAACAAAACAAACATAACGGACCTCCAACCATGTGCAAACAAAAAGTGTGCAGTTCACCACGGTTCTTCCCAATTTTTAGGATATAATAACGATTGTTTCCGTAACTGTGGTTATACAATCAAGCTTTCTTGGATTCGAACCTCAGCTCCTTAAAATAATTTATTCCTTTAACCTTAAGGCGCGTCTTTTCTTTATTAATTTTGTTTAAATAAAAAATAAGAGGGATGTCACTATGGTGTTTGAGTCAACCGTGATCAAAAGTTTTACTGATAAATTAAAACAACTTAATCCCTCTTTCTATCATAAGATGTCCTAGGCGAACAAGCCAACCAGAGACGACAACGGTACCCATCTTCAATCGCAAATCTTCAACATATTCATTCTTGTTCATTTCAATCTCAAATCTTCAACATATCCATTCTTGTTCTCGTCCTCATCTTTAAAGTACGATACTCTTTATCTTCACTTTTCAATCCTTTTTTTGTTCAATGTTGTATATTGTTCTTAGTTCATATATATCGTCTGTTAGTTGTTCTATTTGTTCCCCTAAATACCTTTCTGTGTTCAATGTTATATATTGTTTTTGGTAGATATATATGTCATTTTTTAGTTGTTCTGTTGGATATAGAAGTGAACCAAAATATTATAATCATATTCTTAAGGTTTAGAGATATAGTTTTTGGTGTATTATTTACATTGTTAATCATGTATAAATTTCTGAATTTGTTATGGACCATAGTTGTCACAAATTCCTTGAATACAGTGATAAAAATCTTTCCGACAATAATGGTATCTTTCATTGTCCTTTTGTTAAATGCGAGAATATCCATAAAGGTACAAAGGATGAGATATTCCATCACCTATGTGTTGTTGGTATATGTTAAAATTATATAATATGCACGTGGTATGGTGAGGTGTATAATGAGGGAAGTAGGACTTCACAAAGTCAAAGAGTGGATGAAGATGAATATATGGATGATCAACTAGAGGATATGTTCCATGATATTGGAAATCAAAATACATGCATTCACTAATGATTACATATTATACACGGAAGAGTACAAAGATTTAATTCAATGTCCGAAATGTGGTGTGTTGCATTACAAGCTGAATGCCAATAATGGTGATGAAAATGACTATGAAAATGTTAGTAGGAAACATCATCCTACTAAAGTGTTACGATAGTTGCCAATAATTTCACGACTTAACAAACTTCTTGCTAATTCAAATGATGCAAAGAATATGAGATGGCATGCAAATGAAAAGGAAACGTGATGGAAACATTTGCCATGCAGTTGATTCTTTGCAATGAAAGAAAATTGATCAGTTGTTTCTGGATTTTGGAATTGAGGCAAGAAACCTTAGGCTTGGGCTTGCCAGTGATGGAATGAAACCCTTTGGTAATGTTAGCCCTAATCATTCTTCGTGGCATGTTCTGCTCATTATTTACAACCTATCTCCTTGGTTGTGCATGAAGCGCGAGTATATTTTGGTAAGTATGATGATTTATGGAACAAGACAACCTAGTAACGGCATAAATGTTTATCTTGCAACATTAATTGAAGATTTACAACTTTTGTGGGATAAATGTGTTGAATTTGGTGATGCATATTTTGGGGAAAAGCTTAAGATGCACGCAATGTTATTTTTCACAATCAATGACTTTCCTGGTTATGGTAATTTGGCTGGCTATAGTGTCAAAGGATATAAAGTATGTCCGATATATGAATCTGATACATGTTATCACCAACTTGAGTTTGGAAAAAAATATTGTTTACCTTGTGCATCTAAACTTTCTAAAACCCATCCATACTCATCGTAGATTGCAGAAGGCTTTTAATAGAGAGAAAACATTTGCTATGGTTCACAAACCTTTAACCTAGGATGAAGTTTATCAATGATAGGAACACATTAATATTATCTTTGAAAAGAGAGAAAAAGAAAAAGGGCCATGTGAGAAAAATATATGGAAAAAGAGGTATGTGTTCTTTGATCTTCCATATTGTTCAAGTTACGGGTAACTTTCTGAAATAAAGACCCTTTAAGAATTGAGAACAAAGTGTTCGAAAGTTTGGTTTTAGAAAACAACAATCAAAGATGATATCAAGTTATAGTGGAGTCGACCATGAGGAAAATATGCTAAATATGAAGAAATTTATCGAATTGACCAAAGCGTGGAAATGGTCGAATTTGGTCTTGTCGACCATAAGGGATTCTGGACTTAGAAGAATTTTGTTGTTTCCTTGTGTTAAAGAGGTAACGCGTCGAAGCAGCCAGAAACGGTTGGTGTTTAGTTAGAAGTGTAAAATTCGAAATTCAAAATCCCCAAGCACGTACTCTACAGTTTATAACACGTTCAAGCGCCAAATAGGTTGCAACATCTGATAAAGCGGTTACCTCAGAGTTTGAATTTCATTCGTCGATGGCTTTAGGGAAGTTACTTTGTAAGTACTATAAATACGTAGTTTCAATGTAATTTTTGTCTGTTCACTTGTATACTCAAATGACTTGCAAAAAATCTATTCATTCTGAGCGTCAGGAAGCAAAGAGTTCAAGAGTGCTTGATGTACGTGAATCACCACTTTTATTTTAATGCAAAATCTTTACATTTCAGTCATTTCTTCTGAAAACTTTAGTTGCATTTTATTTACGTTTCAGCAATATCTTTGCATTATCGTATATGTTGATTCTCTTTTCGTTATAAGTTTCGAGTTAACAAAAGAGTCAGTCAACACTCACTTCGGTTAGAACAAATCTGAAGTTCATATCCTTCTGTCGGTCACCAGTCACCATAGTTGGTACCAATCACATTGTGGGCAATCAGATTGTTAATTTTTTCATTTAGACTCCTTCTGTCGGTCACGAGTTACCAGTCATTCGAATTGAGTCTAATCATAGTATGGGAAGCCATTGTATTTGTTCCCTTAGTCTTAGAAAACCGTTTCTTAGATAAGGATTTCGACAGAACTAGTACAATTTCAAAAAACCTTAGCACATGTCTTAAGATCAATTGGTCGATCTTGCGAGTGACCCTTAGTTTTAGGACTTTGGGAGGACCAGCGGTTGTTTACCTTTTTCCATAGTAAACATCTATGTAATTATATATTTTTCTCAATCGTTGTTGAATGCCTTTTCAGTAGTGTAGTATTCATGTATAAACAAATAAAAACATAAATTGTAATAGTTTGGATTCGAAGCGAGTCCTAATTTATTTTTTCCCTTAGTAGTATTAAAAAATGAAAGAATATATTGTTTTTAATTAAAAAAAACATGGTGCACCTTGGCATAATACCTCGGGTTTTTTCTGACCGAGGTGAAAGCTTCATCGTGAAATTATTATTTGTAGTACTGGAGTCTCGTACTTGGTGGAGTGTGTAACACCCTAAACCTCTAAAATATAACATAAGCATTTAGAAAACATTCAACACAATTATAAAATCATACAACACCTGTCATCACGTGCTCACCTTTCCTTAGGGTTTCATTGTAGCAGAATCACATAATTTGCAATAATAAAACAAATTAACTTCATTTTTTGTATTATAAAGACTTGAATTTCACAAATTAATTCAAATTGAGTTATAATATCCAAACCATAGAAACTTCAATGAAACTCAACATAAACAATATTAAACTTCAACATAAACAAGTAATCAACTACAAAACATAACTAAAACGTTCTCAGCTCTGATGTTACAGGAAGCTAACTCCCACTTACTATAGTAAATATACTCCTGAGTATCTGGAAGACAACCATGGTAAACAACATTCAATATAAATAGTGTAAAGAATGCTAAGGTAGATAAACATACAACAATTACACATTCATTACATAATCAATATTAACTTATTCTCACACCCATTCATAATAACATACACATATTTTCAACCAAACAAAAACATCAAGAATAATCAACAACATATGAAATCATGTATGCAATTCATTCCACAACTTACTGATTAGGCATGCCATACCATTTATGAACACTCAAGTTCAGTTCGCTCAAAGATCCCTAACATATGACCATATTCCCTCTTGGAACTAGAGTAATCCAAAATATCTACCATCACCATAGGTAATGCTTCATTAATTATCACTAGAACTAGCTACTCGAACTCAATCCACACCATAGGATCAAGGCTCACCAAAATTGGACCAAAGTTTATACACCATGATGCATGAAAAACAACATGAATTATCACAAAAATTCACCAAAGAAATCTCCATACATATATCATCATCATGTATAATATTATTCATCATGCCCAACCATAATTCAAATTTACAACAATTAACAACCAACATCAACAGAAGAAACTCAATGATTCGTTAATCGATCATACACACCATCATAAACATTCCTATGTTAGACACTTTGTTATCATTCAACTATTTCCCTAAGCACTATCATGATATAGGTGTGATATTTATATTTCTAACGTTTCAAATGGGGCGACATCTGGACTTACGGGTCAAATGTGTTGGCCAAAATTGTTGGACAATATAACAAACTGTTTTGCAAAATATATATGGAAGCAATTAATTGCAATTGGATGACAATCGATTGTCATCGATTTCTCGCAGCGATGGTTTCTTAATTTCTAAGAATTAATGGATTGTATACCCCCTACAATCGATCATATTATTAATTTTTTTCAAAATTTGAGAGCATGCAATCGATTTACTACATGCTGCAATTGATTGACTCACTTATTTTTTCATAATTTCAACTAGTGCAATTGATTGCACTGTAATGGAAATTGATTGTCATTATTAAATTTTCCATTAAAACCAATTTTCAACTTAAGATACGTAATCACTTTTTCTTAAAACCCCATCCAAAACCTACCTTATATGACAACAACTTATTTATGAAAATCTATCAGATTAATCCAAATTCCTACTGTTATAACATCCTAAACTCATATATTACTACATGGGTTCATGAATCAACAACACATTACAATCATATCACCATGTTCATCATCCCTAAATCATCATTAGCACACTTAAGGTCACAATCTTCAAACATAATGGCAGATTTTCATACATGTAAAATCAAGGTAAATCCAACATAATTTCAATCACAAAATCATACATATGAACATCGTAAATCATCATTCAAACATTGATTTATAAGAAAACACAATAATCATCATAAGGACATAACCATAAGGAGAGTAAGGATGTCTCTTCTCACCCCAATCATACAATAAACATATATTGAAAGTCCTTTCTCCCCCTTACCTTGTTTTTCCTAACAATAATGAAATCTCTCCCTTGAATCTCTTATCTTACCTCTAGCCTATTGTCTATTTTCCAATTTTTCAAACAATTTCATGTAGTGTAAAACTTATTATGTTACCTTTCCTTTGAAGGAGAGAGAAACACGAGAAAGATGGGGGTTGAAATTGAGTTTCAAGATTTAAAATAAATTCTTCCCAACACTAAACAAAGAACACAAGAAAAAAAATAAATGCCACATATATTTTTATCATGATTCATTATTAACAAAGTTAATTTATGCAACCCGCTAAGGTGAGTTTGCCTTATCACACAAGGACTTAATCAAATATAACAAAACTCATTACTGACACAACAAAGAATAATAGTCAATGTTGCAACCCACAAAGAATAATAGAGTGGTAGACAATATAGTACCATAGTATTGTCCTTGCGCTACCTTATCATGGTAGTAGGAACATTTGTACCTTGTACTATTCTCTCACGTAAACCAATTTTGATATTATTTTCCAATCTTTAAAGGCCTTTGATGGTTGATGATGAAAGATGCTTAGAAGGATCAAAACTAATACATTCAGAACCTAATTCTTCATAGTCTTTAGACCCCACTCATCTAGAAACTTGTTGATCTAGACTAATGATCATATTTACATACGGCCAGAACAGTTGAAGATCCTTCGAGCAAGGTTGATGTTGAAGAGGGCGTGGTGTACCTCCAAGGCACTCTGATGCTAAAGTAAGAAAGTGTTTAAAGAGAGAATAGTGAATATTAGGTTTTTTAGAGTAAGAATATGATACCTGGCCCTCAAGGATATGAGGGTTTATAAAATGATCTTAGGAGGATTCTCATTGGTTGCTATATTTGGGCCTGAATATGCGGATCCGAGAATATAGTTATCCGAGCTAACTAGGTCAGATCGGGCGCTGATGCTCATAACTAGTCGTTATATCGAGCAAATGAGACAAACGGGCATAGTCCTTAGCAAGACAAACTGTGGATCTGCTTAACAGGTGTCGAGCAGAGGATGCCGTGTGGCGCATGAAGCGAGCAGATGGAAGCCCCCCATATGTTATTGGATATCGGTAGATCTTTGTACCTCGAGGTGGAGTGACCTACCCGACAGGTATTCAGTTTGTCCAGAATAGTAGCCCCCCAAGTCGTCGTGTCTAGCTGTAGGGGCGATGACTCGATTTCGAAGAGTGTAGTCGAGGTCTTTTTATCCGGGGAGATGAGGAGTTGTCGAGGAAGCGAAAGGTTGGAGAATTTGGAGGGTTTTCGTCCACGTGGCCTCGAGCTGTGTGCATTGATTACCTGGAAGGCCTAGGGACTAGGGTGCAATGATGAGTCCCCTAGGTTCCCTAGGCGCGTGCAGACGCACTTACGGAGCGGGGGCCTATAAAAGGGAGGAGGACCTGTCATTTGTTGACTTTTCTTCGTCTGATCTTGCTCCCATGTGCTCGACTTTAAAACTCATCAATCCAAGGAACCTAAATTAACGTGTTTAGAACCATCTCCACCTTCTGCTGCCGTGTCAGCGTCTCAATCATTCGTTCCAAAGCTTCCATCACTCTGAAACGGTATATTTTTGAATCTTCTGCACTAGCTTGTTTGATTAAGCTTCGAAAATATCCTCTGTTCATAGATATGCATGTGGTTAGGGTTTTGGATTTTGGGAATCCTTTTGGTGGTGAGCGGTTGCTCTGCCTTTCCGCGGCGTTTCACGCTGCTGGGTCTTCCTGCATGTTTATCCCATTTACTTAAGGGGATTTATTCTGAGTGCTAGCTGTTTTGAGAGAAGGTTATTGCCCGAGGAGAGGGATCATCGTTCGTTTGAGCCCTTTCACTTGATTAGTGGTGGAAGGGTGGATTTGACGTTTATGTCGAGCTCACCGACTTCCTCTACTTTTTAGGTACTATGGTGGATACTAGTGAAGATAATAGTGGACACTCCGGGGGTTCCGAGCAAGAATATCCTGATTTCTCTTCCGACGGGGAAAGTGCCTCGGTGGTGGTCTTAGTGGAGGAACTCGTGTCGATTGAGGATATGGTCCCCTCCGTTGTTTCGTCTGATAGGAAGGATCCGAAGGTTTGGGTGGCCCCAGAGGTTAGGCTGAGGGGGTCATATTTTACTGCTCGTCAAAGTGAGATTGTTGATAATGTGGATTGGTATGATCTTGAGGAAAGTGGCACGAACGAAGAGAGGGTCAAAGGGATTGAATCATATACATACCTGCGTTCGAGCATCGAGTATGTTCAATATACAAGGATGGCAACATCCATGTGTTCGACATTTGGTTTAGGGAACTAGGGTTCCGTCTTCCTTTCACCTATCTACAAGTGGCAGTGTTCGACCACCTTCGCTTGGCTCCATCCCTACTTCATCCTAACACGATAGCTTTTATTAGGGCGTTTGAGATCGTATGTGATTTTTTGGAGATTGGTGCCACCCTTCCTCTGTTCTTATATATTTTCTGTCTACAGAGAAATTCGGCCAAAGGGGACAAGGTGGTTCGATGGAGTTGGGTATCATTCTGTCAGCAGAATGGGAAGCTCTTCAAGCCTTATCAAGAATCTGTCAGTTTCTTCAAGGACAAGTTTATGTTAGTTCGACAAATCTCTGAACGGGCTCTCTTTAATGTTCTTATGAGGACTCCCACTTTCGAGGAGGACGGCTCTCCCAAGATGAATAAAAAGGGGGAGTGGGTATACCAACTAGTGTCCAAGTTTAATTTTCACTGAAAGGAGGAGTGATCGTAGGACTTTATCGTCTATTAATCGGGAGACTGCAAGTGCACAGTCCTATCGTGTAGTTTTAAAAAGATATCGAACCCACAGAGACTATAAATCGATCTATTGTTATCCTAAGTTACGGTATACAGCTAAGGCGAATAATTCTTTTGGATAATGGTTTAAGGAAAAATATAAATAAAACGGGTATCGGTACGTAACGTAGTGAACCTAAGCGGATTAAATCGAACCTAAGCGTATAAGGATGGTTAACTTAATTGTTCTGTAGAAATTATCAGTTTAAAAACCCTCAACTCACACTTTCGTGGTCTTATCTCGGATTATACTCCTAAAGCCCTATGCCTGCTTTCGCTAGCCCATAAGTGTTTAGAAAATACTTTTTGAAAACTTAATAAAATCTAATTCGTTTTAAAGCGCTCTCGCTGTATTTAAATCGAATGCCTAACTTTAGCTATCCGGTGAAAATCTCACACTTTCGTGGTCTCGATCCTAACCTATTCTACTTTTCTTACTTTCATAACGAAAAGATGGATTTTAATTAAAAAAAGTCATAACCAGAAATTATGTTAATTAATATTTTAACTTAGAAACAATTTAATTCCTACTTTTACTACTATTACACACCGATACCTAAACGGTTTAGCCGGACATATTTATTAATTCAGACATGCATAAATAATAAGGTTCAGTATATTTAAACATCTCTATAATCAAATAAGTAAATATCAGGCACAATACTTTAAGTAAAATAAAATAATTGTATTAAGAACCTGAAAATAATAATACTTGAATAATCTTGTTCTTCGAAATAAACGAGCATTCCACCACAAGTCGGTTGGATCTGCTCGAAGACTTCTTGAATCGAAAAAATGCAACAAGGAAATAAAAAGCACTAGATCTAACATAAGCTTAGATCATTGAAAAATACACAACAATTTCCGGTGTAGAAATTGTTGTGAGAAAATTATAGAAACATAAACTAAAATAAAAACTAAAGAAAGAAACTGAAATAGAAATACAAAACTGAAAAGAAAAGAAAATACGAATAATGGAAGAACGATTTTTCGGTAAGAATCGCTGACCCTTGCACTGATGCTTGAAGCTGTATTTATAGCCTTTGTTAGTAACTGCCTGTTTCCATTCTCGTACGAAAGCTAGTGGAGATCGTGTGGGAAAACTGCCAAAACGTGCCAAAACGTGGGATGGACGTCTCATCTGAAGAAGGAAGTGTGAGACGTGGGTCTCACACCATAAAGCATCATGAGACGCGGGTCTCATAAACTGAAGATGTGAAGAAAGTTGAAATATAGCGCGTTACGGTCGTCACAGGGCTGTTACGGTCGTCACAAGGCTATTAGCGTGTTATGGTCGTCATAAGGCTGTGACGGTCGTCACACCTTGTGGACTGAACTTCTGCTGGGCTTTTCTCTTCTGGGCTTAGTCTTATAATTATTTCTTTCTTCTTAACTCCTCCTTTTTGCTATAACACCCCTTTGCTTCATTTCTTTGGCTTTTTAATCCGATTTTTCCTCAAATTTATTTCTTTGCTCAATTGATCTTTTATTTAATACAAATACCTGAAACAAAAGAAATACCAACGTAATACGGAAATAAAATAATATAATTAAATAAAAATAGTAACATTATTTATGAAAATTAAGTCAAATATGTTATATAAATTCGTGTTATCAAGGAGCATTTCAAGCGAAATGCGGACTAATACGTGTGGGCAAAAGAGGAGCTGGATATGGAACATTTGGTCAGTCTTGGCGTACTATCGTCCTATATCGAGGTTCTTTGCCAAGTCCAGCGAATGGGGAAGGGGGAAGAGTACTCGTAGGAGAAGATGGGGGTTATGTGTTTGAACCTCCGCTCATTAATGAGAGGAATCTCCTCCCTAGCGGGGATCCTAAGACTTATTTGGGTAGATGATTTGTTATTTAATATTCGTGCACCGTTTTCCTTTTATGTTATTGATGAATGTTTTTAGATTTGTCTGATTTTAATTCGAATTCTTTTTGTTGATTATAGCTAAGATGGATCCGGCGCATGAGCGTATTGCTCGGCAGATGATGCAGAGGAAGAAAGGGAAAAGAACGAGATCTCTGAGTGATTTGGTTGTACTTCTAAAGCTACTCCGGACCGATCATCGATGAGTCATGAAGCTGAGGAAATGTCCCCTCAACAGACTCCCTCGAAGAATAAGAGGGTTTGGGTAGATGGAGCGGTGGATATGACTGGGTAGAAGGGAAAAGGGATGTTTGACCTTCCCCCTTGTTGGCTCAACTAAACATATTTCGAGAATATGAGCGTAAATCTGCCTCGTGCGGAGTCCCTCTTGCTGGAAGAAATGGATCAGCCATCCAAAAAGGAGGCTCTGGTTAAAGATGTGGGCGCGTGGATGCGTATTTTTGAGATGGTTGCTGCTTATTTCAAACTCGGCCAATCCCCCGAAGGTGAACTTCGAGCACTCAGGAATAAGTTGAAGGGGATGAAAGAGGTCGACAAGAATCGGGAGGAGGCTCGGAAGAAATTATCCGTTGACCTCAAATGGGCAATCGAGGAGCGCGATGAGGCTCGGAGGGATAAGCAGTTGCAGGAATGAAGGCTGACCTTGCTTTGATCGAGGTGGAAACTGAAGAGTTTGTGGGGTTGGAGACCCTGGGAAGATTTGATCGGGCATATACAATTGGCCTATGATGATGTGGTGGCTGCTTCGATGGGGATTTTTGAGAATGGCTAAGCCAAGATACGGGTTCTAAACCCGGGCGTGGAATTGGTGAACGAGGGAATGAAAGTTCATCATTATGTCGAGGATGGTATGATAAAAAGGCCCCCGCATGTGTTCCCTAGAGAAGATCCAACTTAGCTTGACGAGTGATTCCTCATTTTGTTCTTGATATGTTGGTCTTTCTTTGGATATATTCAGTTTGTTCGGGTGTGGCCCGTTTTATGTAAGGATAATTTTGACCTTTAAGTTCGTTTTGATGTTTATTTTGTTGGGGTGGAGTCCCCATTTTAACTCCAGGACAAATTCGACCCTCGTGGTCATTAATGTAATCTTAATGTTTTCTGCCTATTATTTTGTTTTATGCCTGTGATACTTGTTGATTGGGACGTGCTTGTTTGATGCGGTATTTGTTGTTTGGGGAATGCTCGTTTTCTAGGTGTGGTCTTCGCTAGTGTGGGGAAACTAGCTTAAGGGAGCCAATTTATTTGCTGGGCTTGGTCCGGAACTCAAGCTTTGATTAAAGGCATGAGATCGGTGGTGTGAACGTCCCATCGCGAGCTAGGTGTTCTGCCGGGCGAGGTACTTAGACAACGAAACTCGTTTGAGTCCCCCGCGTCGGGCAGAGATCTAGCTCGTTATATAAGTACATCGGGTATCTCTTTAATTGCCATAATATTACGCATCGCTGATACTGGGGTGTGCGCTTGATGTTGAGCTGTAAGCACCTGGGTGGTTTCCAAAGGTGTGTCGATTGTACGTGCCTCAACTATAGTATTGTGATGAAAATAAATTAGATAGTGCAAAAAGTTATGACAAGGGGGTAAAGTTGTAATACTTTAACCTAATCCCAATAAAATTTCCTCTCGAACTTGTCACATCAAGTGCTAAGAGTGCTTCAAGAAAAAAACACTTGTCTTTCTTTGAATCACTAACCTTTCACTATCTCGACATCTTATTTGTGAAGTAAACTCTTATGTTTCTAAATGACAAAAGTTTTTCAAAAAAAAAGATTCTGACCTAGGACGTTTCTGATACATGAGAATTTCACTCTTTAGAAGCATCATATTCCAGAAGCGAGTAGAATAAAATGCTTTAGAGTCTCATTCTGAGAGGGTGAACATTCTGAGATTACATCTTTCTCATTCCGGACAAGATACCATTTTTATGTTCTTCAAAATGAAAACAAGTGTTTTTTTAAAGATATCAACCCATTGATGGCTTGTATCTATGAATTTTAAAGATACGATTACCATCTGAACATAGTCTCGTATAAAGTGATATTTAATCTCAATATGTTTAGCCCTAAAATGTAAAATAGGATTCTTAGATAAACAAATTGCAGAAGTGTTATCATAGAAGATAAGAATGTTATTCTCATATATCTGGAAGTCTTCTAGCTGACTTTTCATCTAGAGGATATGAGTGCTACATCCAGAAGCATAAATAGACTCAGCTTCTATAGTTGTGAGCGCTATTATTGATTGCCTCTTATTAGACCATGAGATCAAATTATATCCCATAAATTGGCAGTTTCCAGACGTATTTTTGTCTCTAGTCTGTGTCTAGCCTAATCAGCATCATAATAACCTACTAACTTGTATTCACTTGATTATCAATAACACAAACCAAGGTTAGAAGTAACTTTCGGATACCTAAAAATCCTCTTCACATATGTTGAATGAGATTCTCTAGAATCTGATTGGAAGCGATTAAATAAGCTGACACTAAATAAAATGTCAGTTCTAGAAGCATTCAAATATAATAGAGCAGTAAATTAAGCACTTCTAAAATTTTCTTAACGTCAGCAAAACTTTGAAAATTCATAAATCCTTCATTGTTTGTCCGATTGAGCTAAAATTATAACTCTTAGCCACAAATGTCGTTCCAGACATTTTTCTTGTTGAGCCCAATTCCAAATTTTGCACGGTTCATGATGACCTTGTCGATCGAGCTTTTTTGGCTTAGATAAACCCAAATTGGGATTTGTAATTCGGTAAAAAACACTTATATTTTAAAAACCGATTTTTCCAACTCATGTGTCAATTATAGAGTTAATTGTGAAGATACCATTGCACATCATATGTTATTAATTTCCAACTTTATGCATAACTAAACTCTTGTTTCTAATGCAAAACATAAAGTTTTTTCGAAATAAATTCGACACATAATTTTGGCTTATCTTCACTTTTCTTAAGCATAAGACTTCATTTGATGTCTGAGCATACTCAAGATACATGGATTTGACGTTTTGGATGCATTGGAAGTGAGTTTTCATGGTTTCAGATTAAAATTACAACTGCTTTTACTACTTTACGGTGTTGTTGTCCTGTACTATAAAAGTGACGAAACGAGACACTTAGACTTGGAATTAATTAAAATCGACCGCATTTTTGAATCTATTGGCATGTTTGCATTCGACTAGGTAATTTTTAGCTTATTCTGAGAAGTTCTTTTTTTTTCCGCTTAATTTTTGAACAAAGTGCTTCCCAAGCCAAATTTTGAGTTTTGTTTTCATTGGACGCATGGTTATGCTTTAATAATTGGTTGTAAATAATTGTTGTTGAATTTGTGTGCTTCCGATAAGCACTTTCTTGTTATTTCTAACGGTTTTGCTCAATGATGCAAGGTACTTTGAGATATTTTGATCATGTAGTTATTGCTTGATAATGTGATCGGAATACATGCTAGTTGTTACTAATTTGTGACATATCTTTGGTGTTCGATACGCATGACACTATTTCTTTTGAGATAACACTCTCTACTTGAATAATCAATATTTTGTGCAGGTACATTGTTATTATACAGATGTGTCCGCTACATGTTTTGTGTAATGTTTGTGTTGCTACTTGTATGAATTATATTTCGTGCAGGTACACTATATTTGATATGGATGTATTCGCTACACATTCCATATCACTTTGTGATTTTTATATTGTATGAACTGCGTTTCGTGTAGGTACTCTATAGTATATGGATGTGTCTGATACACATTCCATATTATCCTTTATTTTGTATGAATTGTGTTTCATGCAGGTACGTTGTTTGTGATACGAATATGTACGATAAATTCAGTGTCACCTTGGGTTTGTATTCTATCTGGATTGTTATCTAGTGCAGGGGTTCTGTTTATATTTGGATGTATACGATACACGTTCCGATTTTGCTTATTGACGCTTCGACGCGCATTCTAATTGGATTTTCTTTATTGATGCTAGTTGCTCGCGAATTCTTCATGTTTCTATGTTGTTGTTTAATATTTATAGACGATTATCCGCTTGGTATACTCTTTAGATATTCCTTTCCCTCATTTTACTACTTTGTAGAGATCATGAGAAATAGGGGAAAATAAGAGAGTGCGCTCAAAGTCGCTGTTGAAAGTCCTGTAGAAAGAATTTGATTGGAAGCGAGCAAATTATCATACACTAAATAAAATTTCAAGTCTAGAAGCAATCAAATATAATAGAGAACCTATCATACCTCTACACCAATTCTTATCTACCATGCCACTTACCTCATATTTCTCTAGAATGCAACTAGGGTGCACAGGGGTCTTTGTCATTTTACATTCTGACAAGTCAAACTAATTTAGAAGTTCCTTGGTGTACTTGCTCTAGTGAACGAACGTGTCTTCTGGGCCTTGATTGATTTGGATTCCCAGAAAAAATTTGAGTTCTTCCATTAGACTCATCTCTAATTCATCCTGCACATACGTAAATAATTCCTTGCGCAAATTGGTATTAGCAAAACCAAATATAATATCATCAACATATATTTGAACTACGAGAATGTTTTTGAATGTCTTTAGAACAAGGTGGTTTCAAGCGTTCCTCTAGTGAAGCCAATTTCTTAAATACAAATTCTTAATCATTCATACCAAGCTCTGATATCTTCTTTCAGACCATACAATGATTTCTTCAGTTTAAAAACAAAATCTAGAATTTATGACCTTCAAAATCAGGAGGTTGGTGTACATACACTTCCTCAGATATGTAGCCATTCAGAAATACACTCTTAACATTCATCTGATACAAGATGATGTTATGATAAATAGAAAATTAAATTAAGAGACTAATAGATTTTAACTTGGAAACCGGTGTAAATGTTTTTGTATAATAATCCCTTGGTGACTATAGATTTGTGCAACCAGGCGAGCCTTATTTCTTACCAGTTCTCCTGTTTTTGTTGAGCTTAATTATGAAGACGCACTTGGTTCCAATCACATGTGTTCCTTTGGGGGTCGGTACAAGATCCCACACATCATTAATAGAGTATTGATTGAGTTCTTCTTGCATTGCCAGAATCCACTATGTGTCCAGATGCGCTTCATCAACATATGTAGATTGTATGAGGAACACTAAACCTAGAAGCACCTCTTCAGAAGTTTTGAAAGAGGATCTGGTTGTGATTAAATCAGTCTTGTCACCCAAAATAAATTATTCAGAATGTGAAGACCTTTTTATGTGCTTTCTCAGAGGATTCTGAGCTTCAACAACTTCTGGTTGAACATCTTCCGAGTAATTTATCTCTTGTTCTTCTGCAGCGGCTTCATTACCTTCACAATCACATCCGAAAGGATGAAAATATGAAATGTTGGGTTTATTATTCTTCCACAATAGATCTGATAGAGACTCTGTTCTGAATATAACAAGTTGTGTTAACTGCCTCTGCCCATCAGTGCTTTTCCATGTTAGTCTCTTTGATCATTGTTTTGGCCATGTCTTGCAATGTATTATTTTTCCTCTCTACAACTACATTTTTGGTGGAGTTATAGGGTAGGAGAAATCATGGGAAATGTCATTCTCATCAAACAATTTCTCAAATTGTTTGTTTTCAAACACGCCACAATGATCACTTTTGACTATGACAATTTTAGAGTTCTTCTCATTTTGCACTTGAGAGCAGAATGTTACTCATTTTTGTGTTTTAGAAATTTAAATCATGTCCATCTTTTGTAGTCATCAATAATGACTAACCCATAGTTCTTACCATTGGCAGAAGCAGTTTTCACTGGTCCAAACAAGTCAATGTGCAGAAGCTCCAAAGGCCTAGAGATAGAAAAACAATTCTTTTCTCTAAAAGAAGTTTTTGAAAATTTGCCTTTCTGACAAGATTCATAAAGAGCTTCTGAAGAGAACTTCAAATTAGGAAGACCCATGACTAAATTAAGCTTATTTAGCTGAGAAATCCTTCTCACGCTAACATGGTCAAATCATCGATGTCACGTTCATTCTCTTTATTAACAAACACAAGATATTTTACATTTTACTCTTTCAGATCAGAAAGTTTAATTTTATAGATGTTGTTCTTCCTCTTGCCATTGAAAAAGACACAACCATCCTTCTGACTAACAACTTTACATGATCTTTGATTAAAGATTATATCATAACCATTTTCACTTAATTAACTTATGGACAATAAGTTGTGCATTAATCCATCAATAAGCAAAACATTAGTAATAGAAGGGAGATAACCATTACCAATTATTCAGGAGCTATGATCACCTCTGAAACCTACGAAGCCTCCAGGCTTAAGTCCAAGGCTTTGGAACATATGCCTTTTCCCATCATGTGTCGCGAGCAGCCATAGTCCATTCACTATGATCGGTGTCTTAACTTTGCTGCTAAAAATATCTGCAACATAGATTATCTTCTTCTTCGGTACCCACAACTTTTTGGGTCCTTTCTTGTTAGTGTTCCCGGAGTTCTTGACAACTTTGAGTTTTGGAGCAGTATAATCATATTTGCAAGAATTAAAATGTTAGGGTTTAGCTATTGGTTTTTCCTTGAGGTTAGAAGGAAGTTTTTCCTTATAGGCCCAAAATTTGGTAGAAACAAAATGAGAATGAAGAGTATTAGATTTATCATTTTTTTCAGAATCAGATTCTTCATAAGAGTCATAACCAATGCCTTTAATCTTGTTTCTCCTAATGCCATAGATCATTGAATCAATTAAGCCTCAATAAAGCATTCCACTCCTACTGTGTAGATGTTCGATTTCTTGATAGGTCTCATGAAAACATTTCACCCCTACATGGCTCAAGTTTGAAGGATTGTGTTTATGTTTGTTCTAATAGAGCATGTCATCAAGATGGAGACAGGTTGTAATCCGAATCAATAGAGTCCGCCTTGAATTGTAGCTCGCCTCGAATTGTTCTAATAGAGCATTTTCAACTGATGAGTCAAGTTGATCATGTCAGCTCAAAACTAATACACAGAGAATATTTGAATTAAAATACAAGAGGTAACACATTTAAGTCTGATTGAGAGCATTATGGCCTAGAACCTAGCCATCAAGATTGAGTCCCAATTACCATTAAAAAATCACACTAATCATAAACAATCACCTTAAGTGGTCTTTCACATATGGTGGCCCTTGAGTATGAAATGAGTTATGACTACTATCTAGGAAGATGATTTCAAATGAAAAGGAAATAGAAAATTAACAAAACATCTTACTGACCACTGAGACTTTACTTGTCTTTACTGATAAAGTTACCACAGAAGTACTTTTACGAGTACAGATATATTAGGTGATATCATACTAATTAAATGAAAGATACATGACAAGACAAAATAATTGCGATAAATATTTGGACCACCAGACTAACATAACTATATCAAATTTATTTTAGTTTGTTTCACTTATCCATAGTGTTATCTAATTTTCCAGTTTTCCTCTATCAAATCACAATAGCGTGATCAACAAGGGTTCCTTGAAGCTATATAAATTGAGGACCTTGATCAAGCTTCTGCATGAGCTTCTCTTAGTTGTGTATAAGTAACATCTACCATTAAAAAACAAAGTTCATTGTTCAAACTATGGCCTCTTCAGTTTTTGTGCCTTCATCCGTAAGCTCAATACCCTCCATGCACTCTTTATTTTCTTATTATTCCCTCCTTTTTATACTATACGGTATTTTTTTTAAATATATCAATGTATCTGATTTTTATTATATGAATAAATGAACACAGATAATAGAAGAAGAAACAAGATTCGAATCCGAAGTAGCAGAGGTACAAGCATGGTGGAACTCAGAGAGATTCAAACTAACCAAAAGACCATACTCAGCTAAAGATGTAGTTTCCTTAAGAGGAAACCTAAGACAAACCTATGCCTCAAACGAGTTATCCAAAAAGCTATGGAACCTTCTGAAAACTCACCAAACCAACAGAACAGCATCAAGAACATTCGGTGCACTTGATCCAGTTCAAGTCACTCAAATGGCAAAACATTTAGACACGGTTTACGTCTCCGGTTGGCAGTGTTCATCCACACACACATCAACAAACGAACCCGGTCCTGATCTCGCCGATTATCCTTACGACACTGTCCCCAACAAAGTTGAACACCTTTTCTTTGCTCAGCAGTATCATGACAGAAAGCAAAGAGAAGAGAGAATGAGTATGAGACGAGAAGATCGAGCGCGGACGCCTTTTGTCGATTATTTGAGACCAATTATAGCAGATGGTGATACTGGCTTTGGCGGCACAACAGCAACTGTTAAGCTTTGTAAGCTTTTCGTCGAACGCGGCGCGGCCGGTGTTCATATGGAGGATCAATCTTCTGTAACAAAAAAATGCGGTCACATGGCTGGGAAAGTGTTGGTTGCGGTTAGTGAACATATTAACAGGCTTGTTGCTGCTAGGCTTCAGTTTGATGTTATGGATGTTGAAACTGTTTTGGTCGTTAGAACTGATGCTGTTGCTGCTAACCTTATTCAATCGAATATTGATACTAGGGATCATCAGTTTATTTTGGGTGTCACCAATCCCAATATGAAGTGGAAGAGCTTAGCGACAGTTATGGCAAAAGGATTCGCGGCTGGCAAGAATGGACCCGAGCTTCAGGCATTGGAGGATCATTGGCTTTCGAATGCTGTACTAAAGACTTTCTCGGAAGCAGTATTGGATGCAATTAAGAATCAAAACTGTAACGAGGATGAGAAAATGAGGAAGTTGAAGGAGTGGAAGCATTTTTCGGGTTACGAAAAGTGTCTTTCAATTGATGAAGGAAGGGAAATTGCTGAGAGATTAGGTGTGAGGAGGTTGTTTTGGGATTGGGACTTACCTAGAACAAGAGAAGGGTTTTACAGGTTTAAAGGCTCTGTAACCGCGGCTATTGTTCGCGGTTGTGCTTTCGCGCCACACGCGGATGTTATATGGATGGAAACAGCGAGTCCAGATGTGGCTGAATGCACACAGTTTGCTGAAGGGGTGAGATCAAAGCATCCAGAGATGATGTTTGGTTACAATCTTTCGCCGTCGTTTAATTGGGATGCTTCTGGCATGAGTGCTGTGGAGATGAGAGACTTCATTCCTAGGATTGCTAAGTTAGGATATGTTTGGCAGTTCATAACTGTTGGTGGTTTGCATTGTAATGCATTAATCACTTCAATGTTTGCTAAGGATTTTGCTAGTAGGGGAATGTTGGCTTATGTTGAAAGGATTCAAAGAGAGGAAAGGAAGAATGGTGTTGATACACTTGCTCATCAGAAATGGGCTGGTGCTAATTACTATGATAGGTATCTCAAAACTATCCAAGGAGGTGTTGCTTCGACCGCCGCAATGGGGAATGGTAAGCCTATGAACAAATGTTAAAATCAAAAGAGTCAGTCTCAAGTAACTACACTTTAATCGGAAAAATATTTTATGAATTTCTATTTAACTACAATTTAAGCGTAACAAATTCTAGACAGTCTGTGGTAGTCCATTTATATTACATACTTTCAAAGTCTATCATGACAATTAAAATATTATATTGTTGTGGTAACATCGTAATCTTTGATATTACAAAGAATTGTACTGAAGTAACTAATATATATTTGGATCATTCATATCATTGAGATATCTAAATGTTTAATGTTTTACTAACTTTATATTTTTCAATAATTTTTTTTATTTTAGATTTTTTTATTTTCTATGATATTTTTTTTATAGGAGTGACTGAAGAGCAATTTAAGGAAACATGGACTAGGCCAGTAGCAGTGGGAATTGATGGAGATAATGGCAGCATGGTGGTTGCTAAGGCAAGAATGTGAAAGAACTAGTGCTGATTAAAGTGTTTGGGGGAAATAAAATAATTAAATGTGGAATGGAATAAATGTATAGTATGTTTAATTAAATAGACCATTGAATACAGGCCAAAAAATAATTAAAATAGGCCTTTAAAACATTGCTGTATTTTTTGGCTGCATAATTTCTATTATTTGCTAGTTTCTTTAAACGTTCATGCCTTATGGGCATGGGAAAAGAAGACTAATTTGTGTGATTTTTGTAATTTGTATTACCTTTATTGTTCAATATATTTTACTTCTTTTTCTTAATCCTTTTACACCTTGAATATAATTCCTGAAGCGCTTATGTCTTCAAAATTATACAATATTTCTTTAATGTCAAGTTGCATACAAAATTATACATTAATTTGTCTAAATGAAGTTTGTTCAATGGATAAAGAACAGGTCCATTATAAAAACATAAACTCAACCTTCACTTTAGATGTAAAAATGTATTCAAGTTAGGAGATGCATTATGCCGGTTTATAACCACTAAAGCACGAGGTTTTGGGGCAAAGTGAAAAAGAAAAATATAATTGTCTAGCGACACGAAAAGGTGTGTGGGAGGAAAAGTGATTAAGAAGTATAATGGTCCATAATTCCTGAAACACGAGATCTGTAGAAACGATTTGATTAAGGAAGTGGACTTATAAATGTACAATTTTTTTTTGCATGTTTGAAGTTGTGTTTATCATAATCATATGATTGAAAACCTTTCAAACATCAAAACACAAGGTTCTCATTGAAGGCCCTTGATCTTTATTTTTAAAGTAGTTATGAGTGAATAAACTTCTCGAGGAAAGACCATTATTCTTGGCCTTTTGTTATTTGCATGTGTGTATGCATATCCATTGATCTTCTGCCACAAAAATTACAGGTGTTTGCCACAAAAATTACTGGTGTTAGACTCAAAGATTCCATGCTTTCTATAAATCCAAGGACAAACACTTGCCATCTTCCTATAAGGTGTGTGATGAACATGGAAATATGGTTGAAGTAGAGCCTCGTAATGAGCAATTTGAAATTGTTTTTGTTTTTAGTTTTTAAAAACTGAAAAGTAAAAATCAAAACACAATTTAGCTATTTTAGTTTTTTACTTTTAAAAATTGAAAAATGGTGAAGAATTTTTTAAAACACATTTGCAAAATAATGTATTCAAACAAGTTTTTAATTTTTTAATTTTTTAAAACTAAAGTAGAGTTTTTAAAAAGCCTTTCAAACAGGCCCTTAATGTATGATTTTGTTGTGTTAAAAGATTTGATTGCACAAATAAGAAAGTTTATTGTGACTTATTAATGTTTGGAAATGTTTGGGAATGACGCTCATAACTTTGGTCTGTTCTTTCTCAGTACCAAAGAGAAAGACATTGAGATCAATGGTGGCCTCAACAAATGCAAGCTTGAATCATTTCCACGAGGAAGTGGTGAATGTCGACTCCATATTGATAATCAAAATAAAGAGAGGGAAAATGTTTCATAGGGATCTAACAACCTCATCTATTGGTGATGAAGAACACATTATTTTGAAATCATGTGTGGATGGGGACAAATCTTGCACGAGTATTCCATATTGAATGTCTGGAAAGTACTCCAATACTTTTGATACTTATATCGAATTATTTATTAATAATAAAATATATTTCTTTATTATGTTTCCTTTTCTAAGATAATAAAGTCTCTATAGTAGTTAGTCTGTTTAATAAAATGTTAAGTGTGACTTAATCATGAGATCTCATTAAACATAAGGACACTATTCTTAAAGTATCCGTAATCGAGCTTTATTGTGAAGTGGGATAACATTAAAACATTGAGATTACTATGAAGATAGACTGATGATCACATCTCATGGATCATGGAAAAAGAGTTATCAAGTCTTGACATAGGTATGAATATTAGGAGTAATATTTATACTGGATTGACCCGCTCTGAGAATACTACATAAAATGTTATGCAAAGTTGTTTACAGTGGTTTCTAGTAAACAACCGCTAGTCTTCCAAATTAATGATTTTGGTAACTTACAGGATCGACTAGATTGATCCTAGGACATGTGTCTAAGTGTTGATGTTTGAATTGGATTTAATATTCATATTCCACCTTCTATCTAAAAACACGAATCCTTATGAAACAAAGATTCGATTACAGATTATACAGGCTTCGATTGAAAGTAACAACGAGATACAAATCAAAACATAAAGATGTTGATAAAATAATGTACGGATTTATGAGTAACTTCGAATGAAAAGACTTTAAATTGAAAGAAAGACTTTATAAAGTAAAATAAATGGTTTGTAAACAAAATGTAAACGACTTGGTAAAGAATTCAAGATTTCTGGAAAGGTATAGACTTGACTGAAAGATAAAGGAATAACTTAAAACGAAATAACTTTTAAAGATAAAGAACTTTAATTTAAAACTTCAATGATAAACAATGGTGTTTCTATACGTACATGTTTCTGCAACTCGTTTCCCTTACACTTGGTAGTTTGAGTATATCAGTTTTTGTACAATAATGAAATCTGCTCACTTTCTATACGTAAATGTTTCTGCAACTGGTCTGCCGAGGACAGCGAAGAATTGTGATTCTATCTGGGTTATTGTTGATCGGTTGACGAAATCTGCTCACTTTATTCCGATAAGAATGGATTATCCTATGGAAAGGTTGGCAGAGTTGTATGTGGAGAAAATCGTAAGTTTGCACGGTATTCCTTCTAGTATTGTGTTGGATCGAGATCCGAGGTTTACATCTAAGTTCTTGACGGGATTGCAGGAAGCTTTGGGTACTAAGTTGCGATTGAGTTCTGATTATCATCCACAGACAGATGGTCAGACGGAAAGGACGATTCAGTCGCTAGCGGATTTGTTGAGAGCTTGTGTGTTAGAGAAAGTTGGAGCTTGGGATGGTTATCTACCATTGATTGAGTTTACCTACAACAATAGCTTTCATTCGAGTATTGGTATGGCTCCGTTTGAAGCATTGTATGGTAGGAGGTGTCGGACACCGTTGTGTTGGTATGAATCTGGAGAGAGTGTTGTGGTTGGACCGGAAATTGTCCAACAGACTTCGGAAAAGATCAAGATGATTCAGGAGAAGATGAGAGCTTCTCAGAGTCGTTAGAAAAGTTATCATGATAAGAGGAGGAAAGATCTTGAGTTTAGCGAAGGAGAACATGTGTTTATGCGAGTTACTCCGATGACTGGTATTGGTCGAGCTTTGAAGTCAAAGAAGTTGACTCCACGCTTTATTGGTCCGTTTCAGATCACCAAGAGAGTTGGGAAAGTTGCTTATCAAATTGCTTTACCGCCATCACTTGCAAATTTGCATGATGTCTTCCATGTATCTCAGTTGAGGCAGTACATTCCTGATCCGTCTCATGAGATTCAGGTAGATGATATACAGGTGCGGGATAATTTGACTGTTGAAGCAGTACCTGCGAGAATTGAGGATCGGAAAGTGAAGCAATTGCGTGGTAAAGAGATAGCATTGGTGAGAGTAGCTTGGGGAGGACCAGCAGGAGGAAATGTAACTTGGGAACTGGAGAGTCAGATGAAGGACTCGTATCCTGAACTTTTCGTCTAAGGTATGTTTTCGAGGACGAAAACTCTTTTTAGTAGGGGAGAGTTGTAACACCCCAAATAATTCAATATTTGAAATAATTGGAATTTTTAATTATTAATTTAATTAAGAGTTTAATTATTAATATTGGGAATTATTGGAGTAATTAAATTAATTAAAGGAAAGAAGAATTGTGGTGTGAGGAGTAATTAGAGAGTGTGAGGAGTAAAATACTCTACTCTTACTAATTAATATTTATTTATTTTATTGGAATAATAAAAGGAATATAAAAAGGAGAATAAAAAGGAAAGGAAGGATTTTTGGGAAATATTCATCATACGTACAATTGAGAAGAGGAAAAGGAAGGAGGAAAGCCAAAAGTGTCGGAATTCGAAGAACCCACAAGGTAAGGGGTGATTTCGATTAATTAATACGTATTATCGGTTTTGAATTCAATAGTATTGATCGTAGTATGTTAAGAATCTCAGTTTAGAAATTCTAGGTTCCCGTAGAATTATCCCTAATTGTGTCGGATCATAGGAATTGGAACCATTAGTGTGTCAAACAATTAATAGGAATGATGAAATTATGATATATGTTGTTGTATTGATGTGTGCTGGTTGGATTTTGGTGTTCCTAATGCTATGATTCGTATGAGAATGAATAGGAACGAATTGAGATACATAATGCTGTCAAAATATCAAGTTTTGGGTTCTGCAGGTCGTGGGAACCGGTTACTCCTGGGGAGGAACCGGGTTCCCAGCACAAATTTTCAAAAATTGGCCATTTTTCAACGTGGGAACCGGTTCCCCATATGGGTGATCCGGGTTCCCCATACAAAATTTCAGGAGCGTGTTATTTTCAAATTGTGGGAACCGGGTTCTCCCAGGGAGGAACCGGGTTCCACTGATACTTTTTGAAAAATTCTAAACTTTAAAAATTCATAACTTTCAAACCGTAAGTCTGTTTTGAGCGCCGTTTTAGACGTTGTTTCTTAAATTTAATGCTCTATTTTATAAAATGAAGAGATTTCCTATAACTTGAAAATATTTTGAAAATGTGTCGAATCCCGAATTAAGTGGTTATTAATTAATGCATACTTGGTGTATATGCAGTAGTGTACCTGTGGCATTTGATTGTATCAGGATTTTGTGAATAGAATGCATGTTTATGCTGTTGATTGTATGCATGATCGTTGAGGATATCATGTTTTGGTTTGAATTCAATTATGATAATTTGGTGTATTCATAGATTGATCGAATGTTGCATGCTGGTGTTGTGTGTGCATATGCATTCTGGTGAAGTAAATTCCCATTGTGTGGAATTTGACTTGTATTTCCAATAACCGTACCCGGGGGATGATGGGTGGTTAGGCTGGATTCGTGTCCGGGTGATTATGGACGAAACGATGATGACTGTATCCGGGTGATGATGGAACAGTGTGTGTGACTTGGTCACGTGTTGGTACCACATGCATAGCGTCTGCATTTGTGTTTGCATAGAATTGTAACATGTTAGGATGTTTTCCAGTGTTACAATTCTCTTGTTGTTATTGTTGTGCATAATGATTTGTATGGTTGTAAATGTGTGTTGGAATTTGAATTATGCTGGAATGGGTGAATTAATATACTTGTGATATATGTTGATTGAAGAACTTATAATGCATCTTAATTATGAGAAATCTCACCCTTACTTTAATGATTTCAGATTAAAGTTAGCAGCCCAGGAGTTGGTGAGGATGGCTCTAGAGCTATGTTATTTTGTATCCGTGTGTCAGTGTCATGCTCTGATAGGTTGTAACACTGGGGAACGTTTGGTTGAGAACTAATTTAGTATTCCATTGTTATTTGAGTCATTCTGGGAATATTTAAGAATTGATTTTATTCCGTTTGGTTTGTGGTATTTTTCCGCTGTGTAAAACATGGTCTCAATTTGATTGATTATTTTAATAATGTTCTTCAGTGTAGCATAGCTACGGTTTTATTGGAGTTTTATTTATTTCAAAATTGTGACATCCCTGTTTCCGTGTTAACTCTGATTAAATCTGATTTAATATTAATTTAATTAATATATTCGCGGGGTATTTTAGAAGGGGTGTTACAGATCTCTCTCCATTCAAGTCCAAAAATAAGAAGAAAAAAAAGAACAAGAAATCTGAGGAAGGCTACCAATCCACTAATCAAACTGGAATTGAAACGAAAACTCTCGCTCCCAAAGCTCAATCCAAAGTTACTCAAAAAACTCAAGCTTCGGAAAACATAGTTCTGGAGCATATTGGCAGCAACGTATCGACTGACAATCCAAAGGTAAGCCTAACACAAAATACAAAGTTATACATATAATTAGTTTACGCTAACATTTGACTCATATGCAGGGTGCTCAAATCATTCCCTCTGATCTCTCTGCCTCACAAGGACACATTCCAACTCCTGGCATATCTTCGCCACTAGGAGATTCTAGTGTTGTTGTCTTGAACAAAGATTCTTCAACCGTTGTGCCCCAAGCTGACACCATTGAAGTTCCTAATGAACAAGAGACTTTGCCTCCATCGAAAGGGTCTCCACAAGCTGGCAAAATGAGTGCTGAGATTGAAAATTCTGCTGAGGAAATTCCTAGTGACTCTTCTCCTAAAAGGATTCGATTTGCTGATAATTCATAAGAAGAAAGCGAAGTTGAGACTATTAGTCAATACTTCACAGACGGGAATAAGGAGGAGGTAGGGCAGGAGGAGAGAGCAAAAGAGACAGAAAACCCTAAATCAACTGGTACTTTTCAAGTTAAAAACTAGGATTCTTCGCTCTTAACTGAGGAATAGAAAAAAGAACTGAAAAGAAACAATCCCCTAAAATATGTGAAAATGATGTTAGCACAAAGGGGTTCTCCTTGTGGTAAAAGCCAATCCGAAGTTTCGGACCAAACGAACGATGTCGCCTCTCAAAACTCTTTTGATCAACTTCTTCAACAAGTAAAAAATACCATTTTCGAAGTTGATGTCTTCAAAATTTTGAAAGAGGATGAAACAACTTATTATGCTATGAAGAAATTACTCAGCCAAATAGATCTTAGCACTTGTCCTTCTGAAATGGGCGAAACACTCTATGATTTGCATAGTTCTGGAGCATATTTCGATCCAAGTTCTCTGGAGCATAGTTCGATCCAAACAAGAAGCTTTAGTTGCTGCTTATGATCAGACATCTAAGTTCTCTGAAGAGGCTGAAGCATTGGAGCGTTCTCAAGTACAAACGAAGGATAAACATGAAATTCTTGCACGATCAATCTTGCTTTGGGAATCTCAAATTGAAGAACTTAAGAAGAAAATTGAAGATGCCCAAAGTCAACAAGCTGCCCTTAAAGCCATTGATGAAAAAGAACTTAAAACTCTCGTTTCGAAGAGTCTCAAACAAATGGAGCTTGCTGAGCGAATTAATGAGGAGATCAAAGTTCTTGAAGGGATCAAAACTGCCACTCAATGTAAGATGAATCTGTGGAAGACAAAATTTTACAGATTGAGGAAGAATTATCCCTTTTGATATTTAAAGTGTATTTCCCTATTGAAATTTCTATTTCCAATTTCGAATGTTGTAATATTTTGAACAAAGCCATTTTGGCAGTTTGTTATTTTGATACCATGTTGGCTTAATATTTATTTTAATTCTACTATTCTGATATGATTTAAATTTCTTGCAAGCATGGCTTGTACCTTTTCAAGTATTTCCCATTTACTTTCAAGATTCTTCGATCTTCAGCTAGTTCCTCTATTTCATAAACATTATTTGAAAACATTTGTAAAATACGAAAGGGTCATTCTCAATATGGTGACCATTTCCCTAATGACTTATTATTTTTATCCATAGGTGGTATAACTTTCAAAACTAAATCATTAATTAAAAACAACTTACTTTTGACCCTTTTGTTGTAAGCTCTGGCTACTCTCTCTTTTTGTCTTCTCAAAACTTCTAAAGCGTGTAGCCTTGTTTCGTCTACGTTTACCAATTTGTTCATCATCATTTCCCAATAATGCTCAGAAGGGATTTAGCCCTGCCTTTGAATTCTTATTGATTGCAAATGAATTTTGACTAGCAGGACCGCGTCATGTCCAAATGTAAGTGGAAATGGGGTAGTATTTGTTTCTTCTTTAGGAGACGTTCGACATGCCCATAAAGCTTGATCCAAAGTCTTGTGCCAATTCTTTATCTTTTGTCCTACATGCTTCTTTATCAAACTTATTATTACCTTGTTGGCTGCCTCAATTTGACCATTTGCTTGAGCATAATATGGTGTAGATGTCAGCAACTTAAAACCCATTTCTCTCACGAACTCTTGCATCTTTCGTCCTGTAAAAACTGATCCTTGGTCTGTTGTAATACTCTATGGTATTCTGAATCTATAAATTATTTTCTTTTGGATAAATTCAATGATAGTTTCCTGATCAGCATTTACCAAAGGTATTGCTTCGACCCATTTTGTAAAATAATCTATACCTACTAAGATATGCTTTTTCCCTTTGGATGAGGTTGGTCAAATCTCTCCAATTAAATCTAATGCCCAACCCCTAAAGGGCCAAGGCTTGATGATCGAATGCAATTTTCTTGCAGGGTCATGTTGGATGCCTGCATGAACATGACATTCTTCACAACCCTTAGTGAACTCTATGCAATATTTGAGCATAGTAGGCCAATACATTCCATATCAAAATAATAACCATTTCATCTTATGGCCTACTTGGTGTGCCCCGCATTCCCCGCTGTGTACGCTGGATAAAGCTAAATATGCTTTGCTTTCCCCTACACATTTAAGCAAGACCTCTTCTGGAGTTTTCTTGAACAGCTCGTTTCCTATTAAGACGTAGGATAACGCTCTATACTTAATTTTTCTTTCTGTATCTATCGAAGGGTGTTTCAAATAATTTATTATTGACCTTCGCCAGTCTGTGTCTGCTAAAACATTTATGGCCAATACTTTAAACTCCTCTTTACTGGTGTAACGCCTGTTTTATTTAATATTATATTATACTAATATTTTTGAATTACTGTTTGATGATTTTTTTTTGGCGACGAGAATAATTATATTAATCGATATATCTATTAATATATTTGGCGATGTTACGTTCGGTTCGGTAAAATATTATTTGGACCGATATTTAATTCCCCGGAATTATTTTAATTAATTGAATTAATGATATAATTAGATGTTATTAATGTTTTAAGAATAGATAGGGGTGTGGGAGCAATTTGGGAGAATTGGGTTTCTCACCCTTGGTTAGTAAGACAACCATCCTATAAAAGCATTTTCTTCATTTTTTCCAAACGTAACACCAAAAACACAAATATAGAAACTTGGAAGAAAGAGTTAGGGTTTTGGTCGAGGAAGAAGAGAAGAGAAAGAAGAACAACAAGGCTTGGTTTGAGGAATCATCAAGAACAACCAAAGCTTGTGAGGTAAGGGGTTTGATTTCCATCTCATGTAGTTGGGGTTTTGATTGGTATATTCTAGGTTTAGGAAAAATTAATAGTTGATTTGTAGGGTTTTGGTTGGTTAATTGTTGAATAGATTGGAAAAGTTGGATTAGGAGTATGGGTTAGGGGTGTGTTATTGCTAGCATTGAAAGAAATAGAAGTTATAAAAAATGAAAAATGAACTGTGAACTGTGAAAATGTAAAAAGAAAGAAAACCAGAAAACTTAAGTTGCAGGGAAGAGGAAGGAAAGAGTGGCGTAGAGGGAGTATGAAGGGGGAGGCGCCCACCTCAAGGTGTGGGGCGAACGTCCCCCACTATGAGGCCCCCGCCTCCTCTCCTTAATCAAGCTGGGACGAACGTCCCTTGTGGGCAGGGGGGAAGGCAACGGAAAATTTTGCTGTCTTGGAGTTTTTCTGTTTTGCAAAACTCTGTTTTCTGCTGTCTGTTGTTTTCTTGCATAATTATTTCAAATAGCTTCTGTTTGTTTCTATTTTCCCAATTCCACATAGTAACACTTTATATCAATAAAATATAATTAGGACATAAGTTAGCCGATTAAATTTAGAACCCGATTATGTTCCGATTTTCCGATTTTGGTAAATTCGACGACGGAGCAAGTTGCTCCGAATTCAATGAAAATTGACGTGCTAGCTAAGTTCGACGTGTAGAACGTAGTGGGGAGGTTAGTTTTTTGAAATTACGAGTTTTTACGAAACGACCCGAAATAGGCCAAATTACGGTTAAATTGAACCGGATTGTGTTTTAGTCAATTTAAGACATGTATGGACAATCCGATTTCGATGTTGATGTTTATAATTAATGTCGGTTATTAAGAATGGCTTTCGCGATGATTATTGGTGCTTTGACTATTTTTTCCGTTTTCGGAATTTGGTGAATTAATTGATAATGATGTGGTGTGATTAAACATAATGTTTGCGACAGTGTATTTATTAATGAATACTTGTTGATTATGCGATGCGATGATATGTTTATTTGATATGAATAAATATGGCGATGTGGACTTTATGTCAATTTTGATGAGCGATGATGATGTGTTGTTGTGTGGTCTTTATTATTGAGTCACATACATTGCATTGGCGACGAGGGCTTTTATGCCAAGCGACGAGGGCTTTTATGCCAAGCGACGATGGGCTTTATGCCAAGTGTTCCTAATTATGGACAAAGCGACGGGTACCACATGCATAACATAGTCGTGTCTCATGGAGTCTGTTTTGTTTATGTTTGAGTTGTTTAGCATTGGGTTTTAATTGATGAATGATGATTGAATTGAGATGGTATATGATGCTTTGTGTTGATGCGAGTATAATGATTATGTGATGAAGTTAAAGTGTTAATTTATACACTAAATGCTAATTTAAAGTATGTAAGCTTTTAATGCATGTTGACATACTTTATTTAACTTATATCATTTATAATTCCAAAACTATGTATATATCCTATCATGCTTTTAATTATATGTTTTGGAGTATCTCACTCTTTACTTGTTTCGTCGTTGCCTATATATTGGTAACGTACAGGTGATCCCCGAGGATGAGGAGGATTAGCTCGAGTCTCTTTATTTTGTGTCGCTCTGCTCTAGTCGTAGTAACACTCGGGATTTGGGCGACGTTATTATTTTGATAGGATAGTTTATGTATACTATCTTATGATATTATAACTTATGTATTGATGATAACATGATGTTATGTATATTTTGTGAACGCATCCGCTATGTTGTGAATAGTCATATGTGTATATCATGAATTATGTATGAATCGGTATATCCGACTTTTGATGTTTATGTTGTGCATTATAATGCGAATTGATGAAAGTGCGAATATGTGATGCCTCAATTTTGTTAGATGAAATTTTGAAACTCTGATTTTATTATTAATTACGAGGGGTAGAATTGGGGTGTTACATTAGTGGTATCAGATCAGGTCGGTCTGTCCGGCCAAGTTGTTGAGTTTGTTGTTGTCTAACAATCAAGTATTGTTATTTATTGATTCTAATCCTTGTTTTGTTGTGAGCAGAAGTTGTTATGGCTTGAAGGAATGCTGGTAGGAATGATGAGGTTCTTGCTGCTGCTATGCAGGCAATGACTCGGGCTTTCCAACACCCGCCGAATGTTGACGAGAATGCTGGGTCTCGTAGTTTGGCGACCTTCCAAAGAGAGAATCCCCCTACTTTCCAAGGAAAGTATGATCCTGAAGGTGCTCTAACCTGGTTGAAGGAGATTGAAAGAATCTTCCGTGTGATGGATTGCACTCTTGTGCAGAAAATCCGTTATGGTACTCATAAGTTAAGTGAGGAGGCTGATGACTGGTGGGTTGACACCTGTCAGAGGCTAGAGGTTGCTGGTGAGGAAGTGACGTGGGAAGTTTTCCGTAGGGAATTCTTGAGGAAGTATTACCCGGAGGATGTTCGGGGAAAGAAGGAGATAGAGTTCCTTGAGCTTAAATAAGGGAATATGTCTATCATTGATTATGCTGCGAAGTTCACCGAGTTGGCTAAGTTCTATCCTCACTATGATGGAGAGGGTGCCGAGTTTTCTAAGTGCATTAAATTTGAGAATGGCTTGCGTCCTGAGATTAAGAAAGCGATTGGTTATCAGAAAATCCGTGTCTTTGCGGATTTGATTGATAGTTGTAGAATCTTCGAGGAAGATAGTAATGCACACTATAAGATTATGTCTGATAAGAGGAACAAGGGTCAGCAGAGTCGTGGAAAACCTTATGATATTCCAGCTGGTAAGGGGAAATAGAAAGCGTTTCAAGGGCGGAGGACTAGTGGGTGAGATGCTCCTGCTAGTATTGTTTGTTACAAGTGTGGGAAACCTGGCCACAAAAGTAATGTTTGTCGAAGTGATGTGAAGGCTAAGGAGAATGAGGTGAGATGTTTCCGATGTGGTGAAGTGGGTCATGTGACTCGTGATTGCAAGCATAAGGATGTAGTCTGTTTTAAGACTTGAAGAATCCCCCAAAGTATAGGGAAGAATAGAAACTCTTGTTGCGGAAGCGGGTGCATGTTTGTCTTCCTTCCTCAACACGGTATTCTGAATTCCCATAACCAAACTCAACTGAGTCTTTAACTGATGGTTCTCCTCTTTCAAAAGTTTTTGTCCATTGACCAAATATTGCATGTCTAACATCAAAAATGCCATTTGTTCTTTCATTTCATCCAATTCCCCACGAAGTTGTTCCATCACTTAATTCTGATCATAGAGTGGTGAGAAGTCAAGATTCGCAATTCTGCAAGGAAAATACCAAGTCTGAATAAGAGAAATCCCCAAGTTTCAAGTACATGTTATGAATGCATGAAATGAATGAATATGCAGGTTAGATATGTACATATTTATTTTTTCTGACATTTCTTTTAAAAAATAAACATGCTATGCGAGTGCATTAACCATGGATTCAAAATTTCAGCATAACAACGGGTAGCATCTGTACAATCCTGCTGAATAATGGCTGCATAATATCTGAACAATTTGAATATCACTGGATCAAAGGTTCGACACCAATTCAACGTACCATGAAGAAACCAAGTCTGAATATCATAAGTTCAAAGGTCCGACATCATTTCAGAACATCATCAAAAATACCAGAAAACCAGGTGTCAAGAACCAAGTATCATAAGACTCACAGTCACCAATAACAGAATGTCACATAAGGACCAATATAATCACTATCAGAATAAATAGTCACCATCAAAACATAGTCACCATCTGTACCTGTAATAATAATGATCCCGCCCCGCTCACAGGTGAAACTAAGGCTTGGGTAAGGTCAAGGTAACTCCAGGATCTAGTTCGCCTAGAGAAACTAACATCATAACACCTACGTGAAGATGATAGCCCCCTGATTGAACCTCCTCTGAAGCATGGACGACATGTCAGACTACAAGATCTACATCCGGTATCTGACATGTTCCACTCTATTCCTAGGTGTCCTATGTGTCTCTCGGCCGGGGTATGGGGCCTTTTACCTCTTGTAACTCCCACCCAATCCAGAAACAAATCACAGCACAACAACCCAACCAGTATATGAAAGCAGTAAATATGTCACATAGAATGAAATGTAAGCATACAAAGGATGTTACAATAAAGCGAGTAAATAAATAAACAAATAAATAAACACCCAGTAGACATGAAAATAAAAGCTAGGATCAACTCCTGATCGGACCAGCAAGAGGTCTATACGTTCCCTAGCAGAGTCGCCAGCTTAAACAACCGGCTGAACATCATCCGATAACTATATCAGTGAAGTCGCCAGCTGAAACAACCGGCTGAACATCATCCGATAACTATATCAATGAATTCGCCATCGACCGTGTCTTATCCCTTTCAGGTTTTCGCAATGCGTTCACCTTTCTCCTTTTGCGAGATAAAAAACGTTCGATGGCGACTTCATTGATATAGTTATCGGATGATGTTCAGAACATGGCTGTTCAACAAGCTGAGTTGAGAGCTATAGTTTTGAGAAATGCTACTGAAACCAATGAGAGGGCCCAAGCTACGATCAATGCTCCCATCAACAATGGCCCAGGCAACGGCCTAGTCGATAATCAAGTTGAAAATGGAATTATGAATCAGAATAATGGGCTGAATGGAGGCCCAACCGGTGGTCCTACTCAGGGTTTGACGAATCATATGATGAACCAGCTGAAACAACCGGCTGAACATCATCTGATAACTATATCAATAAAGTCGCCATCGAACGTTTTTTATCTCGCAAAAGGAGAAAGGTAAACGCATCGCGAAAACCTAAAAGGGATAAGACACGGTCTTGCGACCGAGAGATAGGGTAAGAGAATCTATTACGCGAAGAAAAGGTATTAGCACCCCACACGCCCGTAGTACTCTAGGGTGTCCACTTCTATTTTCTGTCTAATGGGTGTGTTTATATCTATTTACTGCTTAATTGATATAACTGTATGCTAAAAGAGAATGCATGTGAAAGAAAGGAAAATAAAGAAAACACGGGGAAAAGAAGGAAGTATTTACAAAGTTTGCTCGATCGAGCCCCGTGACAAGATGCCTACGTACTCCCTCGTGCAATGGGAAAGTCAGAGCATCGTAGTTCAGCTAGAAAATGATTGTTTGTTGATTGATTTTAAATGAAAAGACAAGTCGTCATTTTTTAAAGGAGAAGACTCGTCTAACGCCCACAAGGTGTGATAAAGAATAAAGGACTATGCACAAACATAAGGGAGGGTTTGAGAACACCTCTAGTACTCAAGTGGAGAAGTCGAAAACCTTGGGAATAGAGGAAGAAACATCTCGATTATAAATGAATCATGTCTAATCTTGAAAAGGGTTTAAAGGTAAAGGTGCTTGGACGCACAATAAAAGTTTGAATGAGTTGGGATTGATTTTAAGTTGTGGATGACAAGTATCGAAACATTAGGCTATCATCTAATTATTCGAATACTAGAAATTGGCGAGTGAGCTCAACCAATCATCTCTCATCCCAAAAAATTAATTATGAAATAAGAGTTTCGAGTGAGAATAAAATATTTAAATTATTGGGCTATCATCCAACAATCTAAAGACTTTAAATTTGATTAAATCGTCGGGCTATCATCCAACAATTTAAATGAATGTCACTATATTATTTTAATACGGATAGAAGTATTTAGTCTATTGGGCTATCATCCAACAACCTAAAGACTTCCAATTCCATTAAACCGTCGGGCTATCATCCAAAAATTTAATTGAATACCGCTCTAGTATTTTGACATGGATAGAAGTTTTATCTTATTGGGCTATCATTCAACAATCTAAAAACTTCAAATTTGTTTAAACCATTAGGCTACCATCTAACGATTTAAACAAAAATCATCCAAGTTTATTATGAAAACATTTTGAAAACAACTCGACGTTGGATCGAGGTTTGAGAAGAAGACTCGACGTTGGATCGAGTTTTATTGAAAGTGTTTTAAATGCATGGTGAATGGAGAAAGAATCAGGTTATGATCAATCAAGCCAAAAGACCTTATCAATCTCGAGAGAATAGCCAAGCCTATTCCCTACTATGGAACCCTTATGGAAATGAGAAGTTTGGTATATGGACCAAGTGGCGAGAGATGGAAGAGAAACGAATAATTGTAAATAATAAATAAAATCGACAAAGCCCATACAAGGTGGTCAACCTAAGTATAAAACAATTAAATTACATGTTTACTAGCAAAGTGGGTTAGTCTACTAAGACGACAATTGGAACAATTGATCAAAATAGGCTCACTGTAAGAAGGCCCAGGATCAAGCGTACATGTGTGCATGTGTGGTCATCGCGACGCTTCTAAGCTTTGTCGGCTTACGGGTTAAAAATGATTCACAATTATTAGTTTAAAAATGATATTTTTTGGTTTTGTGTAAGTGACAATTAAATAAATAATAAATAAAGACAAGCTAAATAATTATTACAAGTCTTTTGGGGAGAGGGATACATTTTTTCGAATGGGGATTTAAACGGTAAAGTAGAAAGCGGTAAATTAATTACAACGCAACAAAGGGATTGAGATACAATTTTTCTCGAATGGGGATTTGAAATAAATTAAAATACTAACTATAAGAGAATAAAAATAATATTAAGAGAATTAAAATAATATTTATAATTATATTTACAATACTAACTATAATAATAAAATACTATGTATAATCACATTTACAGTATAAAAATAAAATACTAAGTGTTTTAGATACACATTACTAAATTTTAAATAGTAACATAAATATAAATAACAGTATGTATAAAAATGTGTATAGATGCAACAGTATAAAATGTATGCTTGAACCACCCTCGGATATCTTCACGAATAGAAAATTCGTTAATAGCATTAGTGGGATAAAAATACAGAAATAGAATTGCAAATAAAATAAACATGGTTAGTAAGCAAGGTATAAAAGTCGAAATGAAATTGAACGATGCATATTAACAAATGAGGAGATAAGCAATGAAATGTTTGAGTATTCCATTCACAAATGAACTAAGACCAAAGAACTAATACCTCTTTTTTATTTTAGGACCGAAACATGGAAGAATCGAATTCAAATTAAATTATAATTGAATGAAGCAAGAAAAAAAAACGGGCAGCAACTATGTTAACTTCATGATGCTTAAAAGAAAACAAACCAGGAAGCCACTAAACATACACTTTAAAATCCAGGTAAAACGAGTTTTTTTCAAATTTACACAAAGGAAAACAATATATGCTTCCCCATTATAACTTCTTGATTAAATTCACACGCAAGTAAATACGGTATCATTGTCAAACCATCATCGAAGCTAAATTTGAATATCAACCGACCACAAACTTCAATCAAAAATTAAAATGATAATAACACAAAACATGGTGTTCTAACATGTTTCTCGGTTAGATTTACACGCGAGTAACGCGGTATAATCATTACAAATTTCCATTACCTTCATCGAAACTACACCCAAATAACTTCCATTACAAATTTCAACAATCCTATTTCGACATAGTTCTTATACACTAAAACTAAATACGGCTGCCTCAGCTTCACATAAAAAATTTTGAACAAAAACTTACATCACCCTATTATCAATAGGATTCACAAAAGAGAGAAAAAAAAAGACACAAGGATGCCTTCAACAATCCAATTCATACATGTTAACGTAAGCAACGATAACATCAAATCGCCGAAGTTTCTTCTTCCGATTTCGGAACACCATAATAGCATTGCCATTTAAAGAAAAAAAAAAGCAAACCATAAATTGTTATCAAAACAGCACAATATATCAAACATAAGCCCAAAACTTTTTTTCAGATTTTTTTCTATAAGTATTTACGACGTAACATATTTATATCCAATACAAGCATTTCATCACAGTATATTTTGGAAATACAACAAAATTGCTAACAGACCAAAATCATATTCAACACAAATTGTTTCTACAGAATTGAATCCCAAGTATCACATCATGAAAATTTGAGCACAATGTCATAACACAATCAAAAACCTGATACAATTTAGCATAGGCAAATGGATGCAGTAATACGATCAAGTTCTATTTTAAATATTCAGCATGACAGTCCTACTCCAAACAAAGTAAATAAACACAATATCGAAACTTACCGAAAATATTCAAGTTGTTGACAGAAGGAGAGTTGGGCTGTGAATGGTGTGGGACGGAGATATGCGCGAAAGCAGCTTCACGGAGGGGGTATGAATCAAGGTTGAGCGGTTGCCCTTGGGGTCAAGGAGTGTGGTGTTTTCCGGCAGGGCTGAGACGACGTCGCGGCGGTGAAGGAGGCGAGAAAAGACCAGGAAGGGACGCGCGAAGGAACGACGATGAGAGGAGCGATAGTATGGAGGAGGAGATGAGAGCGTGAGGTTGAAGGTTGAGTGAACAGAATGAAACGGATCGAAGGTTGTTGCTGTGAAGAAGATGAAAATGGAGGACGACAGAGATGAAGAGGAAAAGTTGTTCTGGTGAGGAAACAGTGAGATTTACGGTGAATGATAGATGGAGGGCGATGGGTATGGCTAAAGGCAAGATGAAGATTTAATTTCTGCCTTTGTTTCCATTATCTGTGTGTTCTCTCCCCGAATCCTTAATAACATACAAGTATAAATACTAAATAATTAGGTTTAGGTTATTTTTTAAAATGCCAAAAACGCCCTTTTCCTAAAATGGACCACAAAAATGGGTCGGGTAAAATTAACAAGCCCAACAGTATTTTTGTTTGATTTTTTTGAGATAAAAATTGGACACCTAAAATTATCAAAAATGATATAAGTTCGAACAATAAATTATCTGAAAAAATAAAATGAGCACATTAAAATAAACTACGGGTCTTATAAATTAAAGAAAAATTATTGAAATGGTTAAAATCGAAATAAAATGATAATAAAGAATACCCGACTTTAAAACGCTTACAGTTAAAAACGAGACTTCGGAATGTACCGAAAAATTAGGGAAACCACATTTTTAGGATTTACACGATATGTAAATTTATAAAACAGGGAGTAAAAGATGAAAACTTGAAATATTTTCCCCGCTGATTTTCGCACAGTGTCAAATCGCATTTAACAGTCTGTTTATAAAACCGAAATATCGATATCATCGACATATAAATAATTTAAAACGATGCAATAAATAGGCAGAAAGGTAGAAATAAATGAAGTGGAAAAACGGGTATTTGATAACTAAAAATGATGCGAATATCGATTTAGACTGACTTTTGATCAGTTTAAATACGGGGAAATGATGCATATGCAATGGGTGAATGACTATTTTTTTAAATCTAAATACAATGCAAGTAGAAAAATAGCAGGGTAAAATTTGGGGTGCAACAGCAAGCAATAGAATCTTATTTACCTACTCAAAATGGTCGTTTTTAGTTATTTTCCTTCTCCTTTAGGATAGTGCTATCTATACCATTAGTTGGTAGGTAATAATCGAGGGACGATCATCACTTATTCGTAGGCAATAATCGAGGGACAAGATCATATATTCGTAGGCAACATCGAAGGTCATCGAGGGACTATGATCTTTATATCAAAGGGACTATGATGATGTTATTCGTAAGCGTCTTTGCTAATGGTACCCCTACGTTCGAGGGACATGACCATTGTATTTGAAAGGCAACAAGAGAGGATACCCTAAGGGGGTGCATGTGTGAAAGAGTGTGTTGAATTCAAATATTATTAGTCTTGAATTAGGGTGTTCTAAGATTGATTTTAATCTTGTCATGCAGACCCTAGTTACTAACAGTTAAGCAGTTTAATATTTGCAAAAAAATAAGGTGCGGAAAGTAAATGTCCTACGCTATTACCTGACTTTGGGGCAGTTAAATAATTGAGGTGCGGAAAGTAAATTGCGAGAAAAATAAATTTACGCTATTACAAAAATAAACTTTGCAACCTATACATCGACTTCTAGAATTTAAATTCGAAATAAAGTAAATAAATTGAAAGAAAAATGTTTAAGGATAAGAGAGTACATCTAAACCCTAATTGTAAAAGAAAAATATTTTTTGATATTTTTTTGAAATCGATTTTAGTTAATAAAACCTAATTCTAAGTTAATTAACAATTAATTATGAAAAATAATTTAAATCATGAGAAAAATAAATTATTTTTATGTCAAAAATTAATTAAATGTTTAATTAACCTAATTCTGAAATTAGAATATTTTTGTGATTTTTGGAAATGTTTGAATTAATTTTGAAAAGAAAATTAAATTAAGTTAGAAAATTGAAAAGAAATAAGAAAATGTAATAAAACCATGTGTTAAAAAATAGGATTGGTCCCTGCAAGGCTTGAACCCAGGACCTTGAAGTCGTTGACACAAAACTAGACCATTGCGCCATCTGCATGTGTTGTCAATAACACGCCTTCAATTATATATGTGTGTTTCCTGTGTAAAAATCAGAAAATTGTGAAAAGTTGCAAAAAGTGGGGATCAAAACCACACCCTTAGAGAGGAAGAGACATAGCGCGCGTGTGCAATCACTGGGGTAGTGATACGTCTGTGTATTATGTAACAGGGATAAATATATATTGGATATAGTTTCCTAAAAATCAAACAAAATTCAGAAACATGTGCACGTGGACCCCAGGGTTTCAAACGAGCCAATCATGCTCTCTCCCTCCACCACGTTTCTTGAACGTCGGCCAATCCACCCTGGGTGGTGGCTCCGGTCACCTTCTTCGGCAAGGGGAAATTAAAACATGCAAAATAGCAACGATAAATGCACAAAAAAAACCTTACCCCTCAAATTCTAACCCTGGGAATCCAATGGTGGTGTTGGTTTGGCTTGAATTGACCTGTAGCTAGGGTTTCGATGAAGCAAAAATGTCATGCCCTAACAATGGCATAACATGATTTAGCCATGAAAAGCTTGTAACGATGGCTCAAATATGTTCTAATAAACCTAAGGAACACAGTAGTGATGTTAGTTTGAATTAAAACACAATAGAATGAAAAATATGTAATTGAAAAACATAAGATAATCGCAGTTCATGGTGCACGCGTTTCAGGGTGTTTTGGCCATGGTTCTGGACATATACTTACCCTACAATACCTCAGGAGCACGAATAAGTGCTAGGAATTGCTTAAGAATGGCTGGAAATTGAAACTCGAAGGTGCAAGTTTGCTAGAAATTTTGATCACAAACCCTAGCTTTATGGCTGCAAGAATTCATCCTCTTGGCTTCTGAACTTGCGAAGTATATATAGAACATGAGAATTAGGTCAAGCATTTGTGGAAAATATATCAACTTGAATGCAAAATATTTGATTGAAATATTTTATCAAAATCTTCCATATTTTGCTCAATCTTGCCTTAATGCTTCTTGTGCGATTTTGACAGCTTATGATGAGCTATCTTGGACCTCAAGTCATACAAATATCAAGCCCACACACCTTTTCCTTTTATTTTTGTATTTTATTTAATTAAAATTGAATTTTAGCCATTTAATTCAAAAATAAATTAAATAAATAACGGGAGGGCGTGCAAGAGAGTGTAGAGGTAATAGGCCATCTTAAGAATAAGCTTGAATCACAAAAATTTAAGCCCATTTAGAAAAAAAAAATTGATTTTGCTAAGTATTTCTCTTCATGCACTTCTTCAAAAATGCCAAACTTGCACAACTTGTATCTTGCTCAATTTTAAACATTTTTAAGTGTTCATGGACTTTTTAGAAAGCTCAAGATGTCCTATAAACACTCTTTTTTGGTTTCATGTTCATTTAAGCTTCCATGTTCATGTACACTTCTTTGCAAAAATTTGAATTTTTGTTGACTTTTAGAAGGACCTATAATGTCTTGATCCATAACTCTCAAATGAAGCATTTTTGGTCAAAGCTTGTGCGACATAAAGTTGTATAGAATTGAATTCTCTTCAAAATGAGCTTTGGTGGAAAAAAATTGATAAAGTATCTGAAATTTATGCCTGGTCAAAGTTTTGTTGACTTTTGTTAAGAAACCCTAATTTAGAAACTTTGTCTTTTGATCAAATATTGAATTTTCTTGATGAATCATGATCAAACCTTGATCAAGTGATGAATGTAACTTCAAAATCTTTATGTTGACCAAAAATGATTAAGTTTGATTGTATGTTGACCACAGTAGACTTTTTGTCCAATACAACTGATTTTCAACCATCTGAGCAATTGAATGAGCAAACTTGAGCTATGAGGCTTGAAACTTGACATGATGATACCTTGAGACATATGAGGAGGTATGATGATCACTTGAGGCATTAGAACTAATCTTTGACTTCAGAGAATCAAAACCCTAGTTTTGTGTGTTGATTGCTTAGGAGAGAGTTCATCTGGTCAACCTTTGAGAAATTCTTGAGTATGGAGACGTGGATTGACTTGGGAAATAGGAGGGAAAATTTTGGGCTATAACAGTTTCCCCTTTCAATATTATTGTACCTGAAGGGTTAGATTGGTATGCTTGCCTTTCGTGACCTGAAGGTAGAAGATGATTGAACACTCGAGTACACCTGAAAATTTGCACTCGCTGGTGTATGTAATGAGATTGTCAGTTGACGATGTACTGGAATGGGTTATAGATGCCATTTGGTGAAGCTAATGTTGGGGAGTGAGTCGTACGTTAGAATCCATGATCGTCTTTGAAGGAAGTTACTGGTATACGTTGATTTTTCACCAGATATGCAGCATTCTACAGGCGGAGAGATATCGACGTGTAGTCGGAGATGGGCTTAAAGATGTCATCTGGAGTAGTTGATGGTAAGAGAGAATCAGAATAAACCTTAGCCTTAGATTTATCTTAAATGAGTATTCGTCAAGATGTAGATAGTTTCCCCGTCTTGTTTCAGGTATTAATCTGTATCCTGCTATTTGTTGATAAACTTGTGCGGTCGTTCAGATAGTTTTCCCGTCTTGTTTCGAGCATTAATCTTTGACCTTTTGTCTGGAAAATTGTGAATAACTTTCACTATTTGAGAATTTAACCTTAAAGGATGAGGTTAGTTTTATGCATGTTATGATGCATGCGAGTATATGATAATGCTCGTGATATATGCACATGTTATGATTTTTTTGAATAGTGTATGAATGTAGATGTTGTGGTATTTCAAAACATATTCATCTTGAAGAAAATAGGAATGTTCTATCGGGGATCTTTGATTTCTTCTTGGGGATGTAGTTGTTGGAGACCCTGACTGGGAAACAAGAGAGATGTGAATTCCGCCGATGCACTATCTGACCAAGTTTCAAGCCTGTATATGGATGCTGTTGGGAAGTAATCCTTGAGAGATACTCAGCTGGGGATGAACATCTTGTGTACGAATCTTGTTGGGGAATGATGTGATCTTGTATAACCTATTACTTCTCGTAGACTGACATAATAAGTTGAAAGTTGATTGGTTATTGCTCGAGGACCAATGTGACAAAGTTGACATTCACTGCGCGGGGACTGACGTGACAATATAGATAATCACTACTCAGGGACTAATGTGATGATGTTGACAGGATCACTTCTAGGGGACTAACATGATGAATTGACATGATCACTGCTCGGGGACTAACGTGATGATGTTGATACGATCACTTCTCGGGGACTAATATGATGAATTGATAGGATCACTGCTCGGGGACTAACGTGATGATGTTGATAGGATCACTGCTCGGGGAATAATATGATGAAGTTGTTAGGATCACTGCTCGAGGACTAATTTGATGAAGTTGATAGGATCACTGCTCGGGGACTAATGTGATGAGTTGATAGGATCACTGCTCGGGGACAAACGTGATGATGTTGATAGGATCACTGCTCAGGGACTAACGTGATGAATTGATAGGATCACTGCTCGTGGACTAGTGTGATGAATTGATAGGATCCCTGCTCTAGGACTAACGTGGTGATGTTGATATGATCACTGCTCAGGGACTAATGTGATGAATTGATAGGATCACTGTTCGGGGACTAACGTGATAATGTTGATAGGATCACTGATCGGGGAGTAGTGTGATGAAGTTGATAGGATTAGTGCTCGGCGAATAATGTGATGGGTTGATATGATCACTGCTCGGGGACTAACGTGATGATGTTGATAGGATCATTGCTCGTGGACTAATGTGATGAAGTTGATAGGATCACTGATTGGGGACTAATGTGATGAGTTTGATATGATCCTTACTTAGGGACTAATGTGATGAGTAGAAGTGTTGGACACTGTTGAAATAAGATGATAGAGTAGTAATCTTGTTGGGAAATCTGTCTTTGTTAAGGGATCGATGGCTCTGTGGGGATTATGGATATTATTCTTGTGGGAATATACCTTTGTGAAAATGACTCTGTGGGGATGTGTTGGTGACTTTAGTTGTCTTCTCAACTCCTAGAGCCTGTAGTAATTGTTGTATCTGTTTGATTTTCGTATATTTGTGAATAGATATTTATTGCAGATACATATAATCATTCAAAGTAATCATTGGACTTTATGCAAACAAAACAGATAAAAATAAAAGTTTGGAACTTGAAAAGGGGAATTGTACTAATTTTGAAAAGGGGCCTATAGACAGGCAGTTCGTGTATAGAGAGACAAATATCCTAGTAAGAGGAAATTTTTGGAAACATTTGGAAAATAGTAAAAGCTATGTGGAAACAATCTCGTCGGGTTTCAACTATGCTATTGCTCATATATTTTCGACTATCTCATCTCCTTGCTGCTAGAAGAAGGTGATTGAACTGATCTGAGCCATTTGAAGCTTGGTAGTAGCGTAGTCTGTAAGTAAATGATCTTGACGAGACATAGTCGTACGCTTTAATCCCTAACTTTTGCCTAGACCGCCCTTTCGGATTTTCAGTCTATCAGGATACCCTTTTTTGCCCAAGCCGCCTTTGCAGGTTTTCGACTTGTCGGGTGTACATTTTTTATATATGTCCCTAACTTTTTCCCGAACCCTTTTGGTTCGCCAGGACGCCCTTATTTTTGCCTAGGCCAGTCGACCTAGCGGTTCTCGTTTATGCGTTGTATTTTTTTACTATATCTGCGTTCACCACGTGTGGGAAGTTTTCTTCATCCATAGTGCTCAGTATCATGGTTCCACTGAAAAATATCGTCTTGACTACAAATGGTCCCTCATAGGTGGGAGTCCATTTGCCCCTAGGATCACCTTGTAGTAAGATAGTGCGCTTGACTACTAGATCGTCCACCTAGTATACTCGGTGCTTGACTTTCTTACAGTTAAAAAAAAAGTTTGTCCAATAAGAAAATTCAGTGAAATAAAAAAATAAACTTTAGCCATTTAAAGAAAATGATCTTTTAGACTTTTCTAGAATATACTATTTTCGTATCTGATAGATAAATAATTAACAATAATACATAAACATTGTGAGAAAAATATTTATTAATAACCACCATATAAAAAATGTTAATTAAAATATGGAAATTATCCACTATCCACGTTGTTATTATTAATATAAAAAATTACATAATAGGAATTTAAATAAATAAAAATAATGGTAGAAATATTTTTTACATTATAAATATATTTAACTATTGCGTAAAAAATAAATAAAAATATTTTAAATAACGATTCCGTATTTTTTTTAAATAATTATTTCATTTAATTATTTAAACAAAAACAAATAAAATTTTAATAATGATTCTCTATTTTTTAAAATAAAAATAAATAAAAATAAGAAACAAATACAAATATAAATAACGTTTCCCTATTTTATTTAAAATAATTTGAGATTTCCTATTTTTTTAAAAATAATTTGAAATTCCCTATTATTTAAAAATATTTTGAGATTCCCTAAATAAAAATAAAAACAAATAAATATTTAAATGAAGATTCTTTATTTTTTAAAAATAATTATTTCATTCAATTACATTATAAATATATCTAACTACTGTGTAAAAAACAAATATTGTAATAATTATGTTGTTTAACTATTGCTTATTTCATTCAATTATAATTAAATCTTATATTATATATCTATAAATAATTAAATATATTAGGAAATATGAAATTTAAATTTCAACCAATAACGATGATTATAGTATAAAGTATAAGAAATTTAAATACAGAGAAAAAACTCTCTTACACGAAAATCTGATCGCATTTACTTTTCTTCTTCAAACTTAATATAAAGTTAAAATAAATTATTTCACCTAAATGTTGCTGAATATATATTACACTACATTGGAACTACTGTTGCTTGAATTGACAATAAAACAATGTCAAGATCATGCAGACTTATATAATTGAAAGAAGAAAAAAAATTGTGATTGGACCAAATACATAAAGGGTGTTGTAGACTTTTCCAAAATATATTGTCTTCTTATATGGTTTTATATGGTTGATTCTTATTTTTATGAATGAATGTCCAAACAAAATTCATATACTAAAATCCAATTTATATATTATTCAAAAACATTTAATAATAAACTAAGATTAAAAATAATTTTAATTTGTTATTTAAATATATTTGAAACATATCGAGTATGCGTGAGTTTTATTTAAAGATTTATTATCAAGATGTATGATTATTTCTTAAAAATCAAGATTCGAATCCTAGAGCAACATAACTCCTTTATCCAATTAATAATTGTCAACTGAGTTACCTCATCCATCCTTAATAAGAATTGATTTGAAATATTTAAATGTGATTTTAGTGTGTTTGAAATACACATGACAATTCAGTCACGGTTCAAAAGATATTTAAATGTGTTTGAAATACACATGACAATTCAGTCACGGTTTAAAACTAAGAAAAAAATTGATTTGAAAAATAAAATATTAATAGAGGAACTAATATAATTCGATTAAATTTGGTAAGAGATTAAATATTCGATTAAATATTATAAGAGATTAGTTTTTGTTTTTTTTCTTAGAAATTAAATTAAGTCTCTAATTTTTATTAGGGATTAAAATGAGTTGCACCTCTTTATTAATTATTATTGTTTCTATTTTGAATTTTCCTATTTTTACAAAAGTTTAAAAGATAAATAAAAATTATATAATGAAGTTTAATAAAAAAATAATAAACTTTTCCGATCTTCAAGCGTTGTTTATATGAGATAAATAAACACAAAATGTTTGTTGGAGAACTTTATCATTGATTCTAGTTTTTACGTGGCTTCTTGCAAATCCGTAAGTGTTAAAATCTATTAAATTGAAGTAGACACATAGCATGCAAATATTACTTATAAGACACACTAAAACTCCTATCTATTAACGAGAGAATTTATGGCACAAATTCCTGTGTTTGTTTATGCTTGTATCATCCTTCTATCTCTACTACTTGTTGTAATCAATGGTGATGATATCTCATTTTTCACTTTTTATTTATTTATTTTATAATTCATCTTATACACAATATGATATAACTAGATCACCTTTTAGTAACATTTTTTCTTTTTATTTGACAATGCAGCTACTCCATGTGTTACCGACAGTGATTGTCCATGGAAGCCTTTACCTCTAGTTTTGAGGTGCATTAACAATATTTGCCAGTACAGACTAGTTTAGTAGTTAGGATTTTCAAGAGGTTGAATATGTCTCAGCAACTACTTTCTTCCGCCATGTTTTCTTTCTTATTTTTATTTGTTTCAAATTATAATGTGACATTTATTATTTATTTCTGTTAACTTAATATATAGTATTTTAATTCATATAATTATTTTATAATTAATAAGATTATATTTTGTAAATAAAACTTATTTTATATTAAAATTAATATAATTAATTTTTATTTAAAAGTGAGAAAATTTCTTTAAAAAAACACCTATTGTGAGGAGGTTGGAATCGATGGTGACTGAGGTTGTATTTGATAGAGAAGACTGCAATTCGATCTCCACAATTACGATCAAGAAGAGGGTTGGAACTATTTAATATCTGAACTGACCCCGAACCCACTACAAGAAAAATGCTATCCAGCCACGTGTTTTTGCCACATGATTATCATGTGGCTAAAAAAAGCCAGTTGCGACGTGATAATCACGTGGCAACATAGTTTATTAATTAACTGAAAAAGGCTGATGGCAGTCAGGTTGTTCAGATAAAGTAAAAAAAGTTGCGGCGTGGAAGCCATGTGGCAACCAAAAATATAATATAAAATAAATAAATTTGTCTAACATTCAGATGGTGGGAAATTTGAAATTTGGGAAAAGTATGTTGCGACGTGAAATACACGTGGCAACGTTGCGGCATGAATTTCACGTCGCTGCTTTGTTTATAAGTTTAATTAAAAACCACATTTCAGAAACCAGAACGCCATTCTCCTTCATTTCTTCTTCTAGTTTCCCTTTCCTTTCTTCTTCCTCCATTCTTCCTCTACTAACCCACACTTGTTCATCAAATTCTCTCTTTCTCTATTACAACATCTCCTCTATTTAGGTAAATATAATTTAATTTTGTTTCTATTTTGTTGATATGGTTTTATTTTTTGTATTATTTGGTTATAATATATTTTAATTTTTGTTTGATTTGAATAGAAGGTTGGACAAGAAGATATATTGGAGTACTAGAAGGTTGAAGGAGTTTGAAGAATAAAGGTATTTGTTGTTTTTTTTTATTTTTTATATTTGGTATAATTTCTGAATTTATTAGGATTTTAGGAGGGGTATTATATTTGTGAATTTATTAGAATAGAGGTATTAATTTGTTGCTATTAGGACTTTAGGATTTCTGAATTTATATTTGTTGAAATATAGGGGTATTATATTTTAATTTTTTGTATTGAATAAAAATATATTTAAAAAACTATTTTAATATGTATATATTTAATAAAAACAGTTTTAATATGTATTATAATTAATAAAAACAGTTTTAATAAATTAATTTATATTTTTTGAATACATTTAGTTTTATTTTTTATAATTTGATTTATAATATTTAATTTAATAATTAAATTATAATTTTTAATCACAATTATTAAATCAGAAAAAATATATAAATTATTAAATAACAACTGCTATATTTAAAATAGAAAAGAAAAAAAAAGGTTGCGGCGTGTTTTCCACGTCACAACTTAGTGACATGAAAAACACGCCGCAACATTTAATTAAAAGCCTGCTCTGATGTCTGCTCTGCAATAAGTGCGTTTGACCCATAAAGTATGTTGCGGCGTGATTTTCACGTGGCAATGTTGTGACATGTTTTCCACGCCGCAACAACATTGCCACGCGCTCTCCAGCGACGTGTTTACTCACGTGGCAAAAAACTGTTTGTGACATAATTATGCTAGTTGCGGCGTGGCTTTCACGTGGCAAAATTCAATTTATTTTGTAGTGACCAGACTATAAAGAAAAATTATCTCTATCTAAAAAAACGGGTTCATATTAATAAAAATTATTAAAAACATGAACCTTAAGATAGGCAGCAAAAATTATGAAGACTTTAAGATTGAGATATTATAAACTATTCTAATTATGTTTACAATATTTTACAACATCTTAAAGTTGTTAAGTGTCTTAAACAATTTTTAGAGCAAAATTATGATTATTTTAGTAATTACATATTTTCATTTTATTATATTTGATTAGTTCCACTAACTCTTATTTTTTTAATATTATTTTTATTTCATTGTAATTATTAATCACACTTTCTCCCACTAACTTTTAACGAATAATCAACCACAAACTCAACCACTATCTATTTATATTTTTTAACTATTTCGTTTATATTTCGTCTATATGCAAGTTATTGTTTGAGTCGAACCTTCAATAATTTTTTAAAATTGCATTGATGACGTTGATACGTTTTTAAGGACTATATTCAAAGTTTATGATGTAAGAATTTATATTGGAGCTGTTGATATGTCTTTTAAGACTATATTTAAAATTTTAATTGTTTTAGACTCGGCCCAGGAAACGCACGTTGTTGAGCATAGCCCTATCCGCCCTCATGCCAAAAGCAGCCAAATTGATGTCCCAAATCTTTTGGGGACCAATTTGGACATGTGTCGCCCACGTGCTCCACACTCTTTAGAGTCGTTACATCATTTGTAGCTTGCATGATCAGCGCACTATCTAAAGATCATGGGGAAGTTGACCCAGGACGAAGACCATACGCTAGTCTTACGTAATCACGTAGGATCATGGCAACCATCTATTTTGGGCTTGGATAATCCGCTAAATAATGGAGGTCCTTATCCGGCGTTGAGTTCTCTATAAATACCAAATTTTACTAGAGGGTCGGGTATTCTAATCTATTCACTCAAACTTTATACTTGCTATCTTTACTCGGAATCTTACTTTGGCATTAGAGTATCTTACAGACACACCTCCAATTCTCTCCAACAACCGTAGAAGTTCACGTGTTGTAGGCATTGACAATCCTTCTGATCCCAGTAAGATCACTAATACTAGAAGTTTAAATATTTTGTAGGGAGAAGAAATTGTTATCTTGAGTAATTATTTCAAACAAATTTTTTATGTCATTTCAAATGGTGCAAGATAAGATGTTTTGATTATTATTATCTCATTACACTTTTGACAATTTTTCATGTCTTAACATTCTCAAAAAAAAATGAAGCGCCAATCTACAACTTTATGCTCTAATATCATTGAAATGAAAGAGATTTTAAGTTTGGATTTTAAAACTTCGAGGAAAAAATGATGATAGAGAAACTAAAATTGAAATATCATATGACATGTTGATCAAGTAATTAAATAATCATATTACTTCAATTATTAATACCATACATCCATCAATTATGGATAATATAAATGACATTTTTTTTTTAAATAACAATTTTAGCACCTACGAATAATATTGTTGGTATATTGAACAATTAAATTATGACCTTGATTCCAGACGACAAAAATATATACTAAGTGATGATAATTCATGTTTTAATCTGTATAAATAATAATAGTCTCGATGATATTCACTTTTTTAGTGTTTTAGCAATGTTATTGACAAGTATTGGCCAATAGTTAGATGCTACTTGACTTAAACAAAAATTACAACACAAAATGGTATTGAATAAAATATTTTTTTATCTTGAGATTGTCTTTAATTCCATATGACTCTAGAATTACGTTCACATTTAATGTAAACAATTTTTTAATTTTGTTTCATCTATAATGACTAAAAATGTGAGTTAAGTTAGAAGAAATCCCAATATCAAAAGGATTTTAAAGGGCGGACATTTTAACTATTTGCTATATGTCACGTTCTATCATAATTAGATTTGACTTCTTTTCTTTACAATTAAATATTGATGAATATAAAATTTTTGTTTCCGCTAACAAGTAAATTTATTAGAACCTACAATTTTTTTTCTCATTTGTGGTGATTATCAAAATACATATATTTTAGATTTATTTTAATATTCTAAAATTTGTAATATAATTAATTATATACTATATTATAATTTTATATCAATTAATTATTAAATGAAATATTAACCTGTGTGCATCCCACGGGTTAAATACTAGATATTGAAACTGAAAGTGCGTAGGAATTTTATAAGAAAGTTGCGGTTGCACGTATGAAAATCTTTTTTAATGTCCACTTTAAGAGTCAACTTTCCACACCAAACTTTAAAACCCAACAAATTGATCGCTTCTGAAGCTAAGAAAACACAATCATGAATTTGTTTGCCATGAATAAAAGCTCGTTGCTTCTAGGAAATGAGAACGACATCAAGGTCGCAAGGCTATCTACAATAATCTTGGAAATCAACTTAAACTTAAACTTAGAAATGGAAATGGGACAAAACTGATCTTAAACATTAGCACCCTTGATTTTAAAAATAAGAACTGTGAAGTTGAAATTGAACCCAGACAACATCCAACCTGTGAGAAACAAATCCAAAATAATATTCGAGACGTCCACCTTAATGATATCCCAATGGGTTTTATAAAAAATTAGCCAATGCACTATCTATGTTCAAAGCAAAAACAACAACAAGAATCTCATTCAAAGAAAGCAGACTCGTGAGAATGGCATTCATATTTTCATCAACCAACAAAGGGATGGTATCATCCACAATGCCCATATTTAGAAAAATAACAGAGTTAGTAGAAGATAGTGTTTGAAAGTAATTCTCCATGCAATCGACTATCTCTTTGGGGGTCTGAAATCACCCTATCATCGTGTATAAGAAAGGAGATAGACTTCAGCTTGTTCTAGAGTTTAGTGACATTGTGAAAGTAGATAGTATTACGGTTTTCCTCCAAATGTCATTTCACCCAAGATTTCTCCCTCCAAAAGCACTCATCCATATCTAAGGTAACCGAAAGGGAATTTTGAGCTAAGATTTCTTGCTATTTTCATTACAATCCTCAAGTTGGATTCGAAGTTCGAGATTATCATTTCATAAAAAGTTGTTTAAGTTAATTTGGGACCTGGTAGTATACTGCTGCTTTTTCCTAGCACACTGCTTCTTTTTGATATTGAAGATCACTGAAGTAAAAACACCTTCATTTGGAATAGGCTCCTCACCTAATTTCTCTAAATTATCCTATGAATTATTAAGAAAAACGGCATCCATAATAGGGACTTCAATATCATTAGCAACTTGAGTAGCATCCACAAAAGCGGACAGTTGAGAATTCGATTCTACAGTCGGCTATGACACAAAATTAAGAGGGTTGTGATGGATAAAGCCCGATTCCACATTAGGAATGTTTAGATTCACATCATGTGAGACCTCTAATAAAGGATTGTCGTCTCTACTTTCACCAAAATTAGGAATGTGATTGACCTCATCAATGATAGACATCAAAGGGTCTACCCGAGGTTTTGAAGGTGGCTTTGGCTCATAAGAAACTTTAGGTTTGAGAATCAGATGAGTTGTGGGTTGCTTTAAAAACTTGTAGTTTTTCACATCATACCCAATTATCTTGTAGTGGGATCAGAACTCGGGTAAATTTTCATATTCTATGCTAGAGAATAACACAAACCCTTCACGTTCAACAAGAACATTGTAGTTAACTGGCTGAGTTAAATCCATATCAATTAAAACACAAACGAATTAACCAAAAGTTCTATCAACTCTGGATTTTGAAGAGGCGACATTGATATAAATTGGCGTTCTCACACAGATGGTTATGGCAAAAAGGATTTGGGGCCTCCAGTATTCCTAAGATAACCTAAAAAACCGAACTCAAACCTGAGCAGAGGTATTATGCTGTGAAGAGGGGTTAAAGTCCTTCGACCAAGAAAATAGTTTAAGTGATCCAGGTGAAGGTTGAAAAACACAAGAAAGGGGGATTTGAATTGGGGTTTTGAAATTAAAAGCAATTTAACGCGACAATTTTTATCCTGGTTCATTTGAACTCAAACTACTTCAGTCTACCCGTCAAGGTGACTTTTCTCTCTCAACAAGGTCTTAATCCATTAATCAATACTTGATTACTATTCACAAAGACAACTCCCTTTGTCTTCTTGAGATTAACCACAACTTGGTTCTCAAGGAAATACAATTGTATAAAATGATTACAAACTGTGTATCAAGGATGCTTCCAAAAACCTATATCACAACTGTGATTTTTTACACAATATTTTAAGCACAATTAAAATTAGAGAAATTTGAATGATATCGTTGAGAACTTTCTCTATAGTATACACATAAGAGTTGTGTAAATTTCTTCATGAACATAGAATCCACATATGGAAGGATGATTTTTGAAATAAATTGCGCTTTCCATAAAAAAGAGAGCCTTTTGGAAATCAACTATTACTTCAAATCTTCATTTATTAAATAGTAACGCATCAGATATTTTGACTTGAATCTTTTATGTCTGGATCAGAAAAAGATGTAGCAGAACTTTAAAGCTTTTTAAAATGGAAGAAGATGAAACTGTTGAAGCAATGTTCTCAAGGTTTCAAATTCTGGTAACTGGTTTAAAAGTTCTGGATAAAGGATATTTTATTGCTGATCATGTAAAGAAAGTCATCAGAAGTCTTCCCAAGAAATGGAGACCTATGGTGACAAATCTCAAGCTTGCAAACTATCTCAACAAAATCTCTCTAGAAGAACTCATCAGCTCTTCAAGAAGTCACGAAATAGAATTAGAAGAAGATGAGCCCCAGAAGAAAGGTAAGTCTATTGCTCTTAAATCTAACAAAAAATATGATTCTAAAGCTTTTCAGGCAGAAGAAGAAAACTCTGGAGGATCATCATCAGAAGAAGATGAGCTATCTCTGCTCTCCAAAAGAGTTCAACAACTCTAGAAGAATAGATAGAGGAAGTTCAAAAATCCCAGAAGATCTAGGCAACTTCTCTAATCCATCCTTTGGACACAAAAAGTCAAGAAGCAAAGAAGTTGTCTGCTACGAATGTAAGGAACCTGGTCACTATAAAAGTGATTGTCCTAAACTTCAGAAAGAGAAGCCAAAGAAGAGGTTTGACAAAGAAAAGAAGAAAGTCTTATGGCAACATGGGATGATTAAGATTCTTCTAAAGCTTCGTCAGACTCAGAAGATGAAATAGCCAATATAGTTTTAATGGCCAACATAGCTGACACCTCAGATTCCTCTGAATCCGATTCTGATACTGAAGAGGTATTTCTAAATTTTGTTGTTAATTTTTCTAAAGCTGAATTAACAGAAAGTTTATCTGAAATACTTGAAAACTATCAGAAGCTTCAAATCAAATACAAGAATCTGAAACAGAATCTTGTATCTGATTATAAAGATACTAAGAAACTTGAAATAGAAAACTTTGAGCTTAAGGAAATCATTTCAGAACTAAAAATTGAAAACTCTGTTTTTAAAGAAAATCTACAAAAAGCTCAAGAAAAATGTGTTTCAGAAGTTCTAAGTAATATTGATAATATTACGAAAGAATATGATATTGGTTTTCAAGAGTTTCTTGCTAAAAGCATAGGCAGAAGCAAAATGGCTTCAATGATCTATAAAGTCAGTAGAAACAAAAGATAAGGTTTAGGATATGTGCCTTATAAAGATGAGAAACCATATTCTGAAGTAGATGATATGGTCATTAAATACACACCTCTGAAATCTCACTTCACTTATGGTCACCCAAATGACATAAAATATACTAGTGAATCATATTATGCAAAATCGTATGGTAAACCTAAGTTCGAACAGAACTTTAGAAAATCTAACCAAAAAGGACCCAAAAAGATATGGGTACCTAAGGACAAAATAATATATGTTGCATATGTCATTGACAAAAAAGTTGAAACACCAGTCTTGGTACCTGGACTCTGGATGCTCTCGACACATGACGGGAAGAAAGCATATTTTTCAAAGTCTGGAACTTAAAGTTGGAGGTTACGTAGGTTTCGGAGGCAAGTAAAAGCGTAACATCATTGGCTTTGGAACTATAAGTAACGGTTCTTTACCCTCTATTCCAAATGTTCTGTTAGTAGATGGATTAATGCATAATCTGATATCCATAAGTTAATTAAGTGATAACGGTTATGACATTATCTTTATTCAAAAGTCTTGTAAAGATGTTAGTCAGAAAGATGGAACAATCCTCTTTAATGGTAAAAGGAAAAACAACATTTATAAAATCAAACTTTCTGAACTTAAAAGTCAGAATGTTAAATGTCTTATGTTAGTGGACAATGAGCAATGGGTCTGGCATCGACGATTGAGACATGTTAGTATGAGAAGAATATCTCAAATTAACAAACTCAATCTAGTCAGAGGACTTCCTAATTTGAAGTTCAGCTCAGATGCTCTGTGTGAAGCATGTCAAAAAGGCAAATTTTCAAAACCTCCTTTTAAATAAAAAAATGTTGTTTCTAACTCTAGGCCATTAGAACTTCTGCATATTGATCTGTTTGGACCAGTGAAAACTGCATCCATTAGTGGCAAGAAGTATGGGTTAGTGATCGTAGATGACTATAGCAGATGGACATGGGTAAAGTTCTTAAGACACAAGGATGAGTCACATTATGCGTTTTCTAACTTCTATAATGTAGTCCAGAATGAAAAAGAGTTTAGAATAGTAAAAGTCAAAAGTGATCATGGTGGTGAATTTGAAGACAAAGACTTTGAAAAAAAAATTCAATAAAAATGGTATTTCTCATTATTTTTCTTGTCCTAGAACTCCACAACAAAATGGAGTTGTAGAACTTAAAAACAAAACTTTACAAGAAATGGCTCGAACCATGATCAGTGAGACTAACATTGCTAAACATTTCTGGGCAGAAGAAGTGATCACAACGTGTTATATCCAGAATAGAATCTCTATAATACCTATTCTGGAAAAGACTCCTTATGAATTGTGGAAGAATAGAAAGCCCAACATTTCTTATTTCCATCCTTTTGGATGTACTTGTTTTATTCTGAATACCAAAGAGTATCTGAATAAATTTGATTCTAAGGCACAAAACTGTTTAATGTTAGGATATTCTGAATGCTCAAAAGGCTACAAAGTATATAACACTGAAACACGTATTGTAGAAGAATCTATTAATATTAGATTTGATGATAAGCTTAGACCTCAAAAGTCAAAGCAAAAAGATTCTCTTGCAGATATAGAAGTTCAATTTACTGGATCAGAAGATAGTCCTGGCAAAGATAGAAGTTTTGAAGAAACCACCAAAGAAACTTCTGAAGAACCCATCCAGAAAAAGCCATCCAGAAGCAACTTAGCTCATCCTGAAGTAATGATTCTAGGAAAGAAAGATGATCCAATCAGAACCAGATCCACATTATGAAATTATGAAGAATCTCTCATGGGTCTTGTGTCCTTGATCGAACCAACTTCTATAGATGAAGCTCTTCAAGATAATAATTGGATCATTGCAATACAAGAAGAACTAAATCAATTCACCAGAAATGACGTATGGGATCTTGTGCCCAAACCAAAAGGTAACATTATTGGAACCAAGTAGGTCTTCAGAAAAAAGCCTAATGAACAAGGAGAAGTAGTCAGAAACAAAGCTCGACTGGTAGGACAAGGTTATAGTCATCAAGAAGGGATAGATTATACAGAAACCTTTGCTCCAGTCACTAGGTTAGAATCCATCAGACTTTTAATTTCATATGCTGTTAATCACAATATCACACTTTATTAGATGGATGTAAAAAGTTCATTTCTAAATGGTTACATTGATGAAGAAGTATATGTTCACCAACCCCCTGGCTTTGAAAACTCAAAACATCCCGAATTTGTTTATAAGCTCAAAAAATATTTATATGGTCTTAAACAAGCTCCCAGATCTTGGTATGAAAGACTAAGTAATTTTCTATTAGAAAACGATTGTACCAGAGGGAAAGTGGACACAAATTTATTTTATAAGACATTTAAAAATGATATTCTGATATTTCAAATTTATGTTGATGACATAATTTTTAGTTCTACTAAATCCTCCCTTGGGAGAGAATTTGCTAAGTCTATGAAGGAAGAGTTTGAAATGTGTCTCATGGGAGAACTCAAATTATTTATGGGAATTCAAATAAATCAGACCTCAGAAGCAACTTACATATTTCAGAGTAAGTATGTTAAAGAACTTCTGAAGAAATTTGACATGTCAGATAGCAAACCTGCTAAAACCCCTATGCATCCCACGTGTATCTTGGAGAAGGAAGAGGTAAGTAAGAAAGTAAATCAGAATATCTACAGAGGTATGATTGGCTCTCTCTTATATTTAAATGCTTCAAGACCTGATATTCTATACAATGTTTGTCTCTATGCTAGATTCCAATCAGATCCTAGAGAGACTCACTAACTGCTGTTAAGCGAATTCTCAAGTATCTGAAAGGTACTACTAATCTTGGTCTGTGTTATAAAAAATCCAGAGAATACAAACTTGTAGGATACTGTGACGCTGACTTTGCTGGAGGAAAAATATAAAGGAAAAGCATTTCTGGAAGCTGCCAATTTTTGGGAGAAAATCTGATATCTTGGTCTAGCAAAAGAGAATCCACTATTGCACTATCAACTACAGAAGTAGAATATATAGCTGCAGTTGGATGCAATACTCAGATGCTCTGGATGAAAAGTCAGCTTGAGGACTTTCAGATATTCGAGAGTAACATTCCTATCCTCTGTGATAACACTTCTGCTATTTGCTTATCTAAAAATCCTATTTTACATTCTAGAGATAAGCACATAGAAATTAAACATCATTTCATTATGAACTATTTTCAGAAGGGGATTCTTTCCTTAAAATATATTGATATAGACCATCAATGGGCTATATCATACCCCAAAATTTGCCCTCCATCTACTCAAGAGATTTCATACATCCATACTCAAGGACTCCTCAAGAGTTGATCAGACAAACTCTCTCCTAGACAATCAACCCAAGCTAGGGTTTGGTATCTTTCAGGTCAAGATGGATTTCCAACATCTCCAATGGTCTTCATGCCTCCTCCTATGCTTCAAAGATTCTCCATGTCAAGTTTCAAGCCTCACAAGTCAAAGTTTCCTCAGACAATTGCTCAAATGGTTGAACATCGGGTGTATTGGACAAAAAGTCAACTGTGGTCAACATACATCAAAACTTCGATTTTTGGTCAACATCCTCATTTTGAAGTAACATTCATCATTTGATCAAGGGTTGATCATGATTCATCAAGAAAACTCAAGATTTGCCCAAAAGTCAAACTTTCTAAATTAGGGTTTCTAGATGAAAAGTCAATGAACTTTGTGATCATAACTTTCTCATACTTTCTCGAAATTTTCCACCACCTCTTGTTTTGAAGGAAATTCAATTCTCTACAACTTCATGTCTCACAAGAATGTCCAAAAATGCTTCATTTGAGAGGTATAGCTCAAAACATTACAGTCATTTTCAAAGTCAACAAAAGTCAACTTTTTGTTTTGAAGATATATTGAGCATGGTAACTCCAATTGAGATGAGACCAAAGACATTGTTTAGAGGACTCTTAGAGCTTTCCAAAAAGTCCAAGAACACTCAAAAATGTGGAAAATTGAGCAAGTTGCACCATTCACAAGTTAGGCAATTTTGGAAGAATGCACAAGAGATACTTCAAAAATCAAATCTTTTGCAAATGGGCCTATTTTTTCTTCATCCTAACTTGTTCCTCATGCAATTAGGAATATCCAAGCCCAATGCCATGAATTTTTGATTTATTTTTCTATTTAATTTGTAATTTATTTATTTAAATGCAAATTAAATCTTAAAATAAATTATAAAATCAAAATTAATTGGAAGATTGATTTTTATTGCTTTCTTGTGATCCAATCAACCCATAAATGCCAGCAATTTCGAAATTAGATCAAATTTGGCAAGATTGGATTGAAATTGGACAAAATTTGAAAATTTGATTTCATGAGAATATCAAAATTTGATTTCCATTGAATGTTGATCAATTCTTTCCAAAAACCATTCCAAATCCATCCAGTATAAATATATGATGCATACCTATCAAGAAAGAACGAAAAAATTGCTCTACAAACCCTATTCCAAAGTTCAAAAAACCGTGCACTTGAAGCAATTGGCAAACCTAGTTTTGCTTCGATTCAGCCAATTCCAAGCCTTCCATTGCATTCCTTGGCATCTCCAGAGTCGATCCAGATACTTACTTCATCCAAAACCATCCAGAAACAAGAGATTCGAATCCGGTTTGCTTATACTTTTTCCAAAATCGATTTCTGTTTTTCATGCATTTTTAACACATTTGGTTGTTGTTTTTGTGATTAGTAGGAAGATTGCAAGCGATCTGGGTGATTTGATTGAGTTTTCATGGCTTAGAACTCGTATTGCCATTGTTAGGGTTCCTGAGTTCGTTTTAGGGTTTTACGAAATACTTAAAATTGGACCACGAGACCTTGCCCATCATGTTTAGAATGATGAATCCTATCGAACCATGCCTTTGAATTGAATTTATATTACGTGTGTTGCATTTTTGATGTTTGCCAGGGTCATAGCGTCGCTCTGAGGCCGACGCAAAATGCCCAGAATTCAAACAAGAACGATGAAATTCTTGGCGCGAAGACAGAGCAATACGAAGGCGACGCGTGTGAAAATCCACTAAGTCTGTTTTCAAACACAGATGCGCATATGGTGTAGTGGTCAGCGTGTGGGTTCTCAAGGTCTAAAGTCAGGGTCCCGAGTTCGATCCCTATGGGCACCAATTTGCATTCTTTTTTTTACAAACTTCATTATTTTTCATATTTTCTTATTTTCAATATTTTCCATTCATTTTAATTATTTTCATGATTTTTATTCTGCATTAAAAAATTACCAAAAACATTTTTTCTTTTTACATTATTTTCATAAAAATCTTTATTTAATTTAATAAATTAAAAAATATAATTTTTCCATGCATATTTATTTTATTTTTATTTTTGCATTTAATTCACTTTTAATTGCATTTTAATTATTAAATCTTTTCCAAAAAATCCCAAAAAATTATTTTAACTTATTTATCTTATTTCCAGCATATATTAATTTTCTCATATTAAAATTTGCATTTTTCTAACATTTTTCCTCTTATTCAATTCATCTCGTATTTTCCGATTTCTCATTCTTTCACAGGTTGTTCCGATTCAGACGTTTCTTTACCGTTTTTTCTATTTTTTTCCCAATAATGTAATTGCTCATGGGTTGTAATAGTTAATTAGGTTTTATTTTCCGCAAGTTTAAATTATGTATCTGCCCCAAAGCCATGTAATAGCGTAGGACATTTACCTTTCCGCACTTTACATTTCCGCTATTTATTTTCCGCACCCTATAAACTGCTAGTAACTAGGCGTGTATGGCAAGATAATAATTGGACATAGCTCACACTAATCTTCAAGATAATATATTCTGAAATCAACACACTTCTTTCACACACGCACCCCTTAGGGTAATTCTCTCTCGATGCCTTTCGATTCAAAATGGTCATGTCCCTCGAACGTAGAGGTATTCTAGCACCGTTGCCTTCCAAACAAATCATCATAGTCCCTTCGATACAAAGATCATAAGACCCACGACGTCGCCTCCGAATACATGATCTTGACCCTCGATTGTCGCCTACGAAAAATGATGATAGTCCCTTCGAATGTGCTAGGATACTTCCTACAAGTTGCCTTCTATGACCATCCGATGTCCCTTCGAATGTCCCGCGCTTACATCCAACGAATGGAGCTACCTACTAACTAATGGTATGGCTAGCGCTATTCTAAAGGAATGTAGAAGTACAACAAAACGACCAATTATGAGTGGGTAAATAAGTCTTTTAGTTGCTCGCTCTATCAAATGCTTTTCACACCACACACTTTTTTTCAAAGTTCAAATTCTTTTCAAAACAAAAACATTTCCGAACACTTTGTATACATTCCTACATGAGTCATTACAAAGTCAAAGCGAAATGCCTTTTCAAAACATTTTTGTCAAACACACAGAAAGCAATTTTTAAAAGTGATCTAGAGCAACTAAGAGCCCGTAGATAACTACGGATGGAAAGGGGTGCTAATACCTTCCCTTTTCATAACCATTCTCCCGAACTCAGAATCTAACGAAGGTCTTTTTCTGTTACTTTTACCTTCCCTTAATTGGATAAAAATAAAAGTCGGTGGCGACTCTTGCTATCCGCACATTTGGATACAAAAATCCTACAAAGTCAGTTCACCGTATTACAGGCTGATATATTTACAAAACCCCTTGGTAAAGATAGGTTCAATTTCATTCTGAAACATCTCAGTATGGAATTATCCCCAGAATGAAAAACTTAATTTTATATGTTCAACTCTTAGAATACTATTTTCTGTGAACTTCTGATCAATTGTCCTTCAGAAGTGAGAAGGGTAAATGAATCAGAATCTATCAGAAGATCTGAAAGATGTGATAGAAGCATACAGTTCACCAGAATAACACCTGTCAAACTTAATCGTTAAAGCCACTCTCAAAATATGAACACATGTTCAAATTCTGATAGAGTGAAACGCTTGAGTTGCTACATTGAGGCACTGGTCATATTGGTAACTGTTCACTATATTTTCACGGCATCTCTCTTGTCAGAAATCATTATGTTTCTTAATCATCATTGTTTTTCTTTGCACTAAAACAAATTAATTGCATGTTTTCAAGAAATTTTATATACTCATCCTTTAACCATAGTTTTCAAATCATTTGCACTCCTCTCTCTCTTTTGAAAACTCTTATTTTCAAATTTTCTCCTCTTCCGTTCTCATTCAACAAATTCTCATTTTCCGCACATTTCCTTTTGTACTCTGTTTTGCTCCCTTCATACAATTATCTTCTGTCTCTCAACCTTTAATTAGCTTTCAACCTTCAATTATCTTCTGTTTTGCCTTATTATTTTTATATTATTTTCTTTTTTATTTTTGACAAAAAGGGGGAGAACGTGAGATATTTTGAACATCATAGTTACTAATAGACTAAGTCTCGAACATTCTGATATCATCTTTGATTTCATTTCTGTCTAAAGCTTAAAACAGGAAATATCAATTCTAGAAATCTACTTGGAACCTTCATCATACTCTGGACAAAACTCTTTCGGGAAGTACAATGTCTCTAAATTTATATGTATATTAAATTTAGGGGGAGACCTCTCTTTGTCAAAATATTTATGTTTTGTCATCATCAAATAGGGGGAGATTGTTAGAACATAATTTGGTTCTACACCTACCTTAGAAGTTTTGATGATAACAAGTATTGTTGATGACAATTATGTTCTGACCCTGATAAATAAATATTTTGTATGAAACATAGTTGTCTCTTAATTTTGTTTAATAAAGTATGCAGATGAAGTTCTGACCTTGAAATGAAAAGAAGAACAAGTTATGGTTCTGATAGTAGAAAAAATCCTGAACTATACAAAAGTTCTGATACAGTGGATATATGTCAGAAGATTGTGAATCAATACAGAAGTTATGATACAATGGATACAGAAGTTCTGATACAATGGATACAAAAGTTATGATACAATGGATATATGTTAGAAGATTCATTCATGATCTGAGTTTTAATTTCACGTTTTAAAGAGAAGTTTTAATGAACTTCTAAAAGCACCAAAGGCTGCACCAAACTCTGATTTAAACCTCGTACACTGATCTAAAAACCTTAAAGCTCTATTACATCATCTTCTGATCAAGACATCAAGGATTCAAGTCAAACTTCTGAAAGCTCCATGCTTCTCTACAAACTCTGATACCTATGTTTTGGCTACTTTGTTTTGATGTGTTACTATTTATTAAATAAAGATTTGAAACAACGATTGATTTCCAACAGTATCTCATTTTTATGGAAAGAACAATTAAGTCCAAATATCATCATTCCATATATAGATTATATGTCTCGAACGGATAAGTTTTCTTGACGCCTATATAAAGATCCATCCATGAAGAGAATAAAATAAAGAACTTCTGCGCGTACAACAAAAAGAGAAATCTTAAAGAAATCATTCATATTCTCTAGCTCATAAGTGCTTGTAATATTGTGTAAAAATCACAATCGTGATATTGCTTTTTAGAAGCATCGTAAAACAAAATTTTGTAATTGATTGTAAAGTTAAAATTCCTTGAGAAACCAAGTTGTGGTTGATCTTGAGAAGACTAAGACAGTTGTCTTAGTAAGTTATAATCAAGTTATGATTAGTGAATTAAGACCTCGTTGAGAGAGGCAAATCACCTTGATGGGTGGACTGGAGTAGTTTGAGTTTAAACGAACCAGGATAAAAATAATTGTGTCAAAATTACTTTAATTTCAAAACCCCAATTCAAACCCCCCCTTTCTTGTGCTTTTCAACCTTCAAGCAAGATGAAACAGGAAGAAAATAATGTCCCATTTATTATCTAAGCAAGAAATTCATGGATTGTGAGTCACGGTATTCTATGTTAGAAAAAACTTGTTGTGCTTTAGCCTGGGTTACGAAACGTCTACGAAAATATATGTTGAATCATACTACTTGGTTGATCTCGCGAATGGATCCAATCAAGTACATCTTTGAAAAGCCTGCTCTTACCGAAAGAATTTCCCATTGAAAGATTGTGATGAACCTTTGCCCGAGGAAGGCCCGAATCCTGTATCCCATTGGGGAATGGTGTTTGTTGGAGTTGTGAATGCTTATGGAAAAGGAATTGGCGCAATAATCATTACTCCTCAAGGAGCTCACATCCCTTTCACAGCGAGGTTAATGTTTGATTGTACGAATAATATGGCAGAATATGAAGCTTGTATCATGGGTCTTGAAGAGGCCATTGATCTTAGAATCAAAATTCTTGAAGTGTATGGTGATTCGGATTTGGTAATAAATCAAATTAAAGGAGATTGGGAGACTCGTCACCCTGCCTTAATCCCTTACAAATATTATGCGAGGAGACTGTTGACTTTCTTCAATAAAGTGGAGCTTCACCACATCCCTCGGGATGAAAATCATATGGCGGATGCCTTTACAACTTTGGCTTCCATGTATAAAGTGAGCCAGTGGAATGATGTACCTCAGATCACCATTGAGCGCCCTGAGAGGTCTGATTATAACTTTTCTATGTGGCAAAGGATGATAAACCCTGGTATCACGATATCAAACATTTCCTAATGACTCAAGAGTATCCGGTTGATACGATGAGCAAAGATAGAAAGTCGTTTAGGCGTTTAGCTGGTAGTTTCTTCCTCAATGAAGTTGTGTTATACAAAATAAATCATGACATGGTCTTGCTTACATCCGTGGAGAGACACGAAGCAGACATGTTGATGCGTGAGATTTATGAGGGTTCTTTTGGAACTCATGCCAATGGACACTCCATGGCCAAGAAAATGCTAAGGGCAGGATATTATTGGCTGACAATGGAATCTGATTATTACAAATTTGCGAAGAAGTTCCATAAGTGTCAGATTTATGCTGATAAGATCCATGTGCCTCCTACTTTACTCAATGTTATTTCTTCCCTGCGGCCTTTCTCTATGTGGGGTATTGACATGATTGGGATGATTGAACCCAAGGCTTCTAACAAACATCGTTTTATCCTGGTAGCGATTGACTATTTCACTAAATGGGTTAAGGCATCTTCTTATGCTAATGTTACCAAGCAAGTGGTGGTTCGGTTTATTAAGAACAATCTCATTTGTCGGTATAGTGTGCCAAGCAGAATCAATACTGACAACGACACGAACTTGAATAATAAGATGATGGTAGAACTTTGTGAGGAATTCAAGATTGTCCACCACAACTCTTCACCATATAGACCCAAGATGAATGGGGTAGTTGAAGCTGCAAACAAAAACATCAAGAAGATTATCCAAAAAATGGTTGTTACCTACAAGGATTGACATGAGATGCTACATTTTGCTTTACATGGATATCACACCTCAGTAAGCACTTTAATAGGGGAAACCCCTTTTTCTCTTGTTTATGGTATGGAACAAGTGTTCCCCATTGAAGTTGAGATTCCATCTTTGCGTGTGATAATGGAAGGCCAATTATCTGATGTTGAATGGGTTCAGAATAGGTTTGACCAATTGAATTTGATTGAAGAGAAGAGAATGATTGCTTTATGTCATGGTCACCTGTTATACCCCAAAATTATCCCTCCTATTTTTCAAGTCAATACATATCTTCATACTTAAGACTTCCTCAAGGTTGACCAGATGAACCCCCTCCTAAGCAATCAACCCACAACTAGGGTTTTGTTTCTCTCAAGACAAATTTGAGTTCTAATGACTCAAGTGATCATCATGTCTCCTCATATGTTTCAAAGCATCACCATACCAAGTTTCCAGCCTCACATCTCTAGTGTGCTCAGTCAATTGCTCAGATGGTTGAAAATAAGTTGAATTGGACAAAAAGTCAACTATGGTCAACATACTGTCAAACTTCATCATTTTTGGTCAACATCAAGATTTTGAAGTCACATTCATCATTTGATCAAGGGTTGATCATGATTCATCCAGAAAGTCAAAGAATTGATCAAAAGTCAAAGTTTCAAATTAGGGTTTTTAATCAAAAGTCAACAGAACTTTGACTAGGCATAACTTTCACATACTTTATCAGAAATCTTTCCACCAAAGCTCATTTTGAAGAGAATTCAATTCTATACAACTTTGTGCCTCACAAGATTTTCCCAAAAATGCTTCATTTGAGAGTTATGGATCAAGACATTATAGGTCCTTCTGAAAAACAATAAAAAGTCATCTTTTTCCAAAGGAGTGTACATGAACATAGAAGCTTCAATAAAGATGAAACCAAAAGGAGCTCTTATAGTACATATTAAGCTTTCCAAAAGTACAAGAGCACTCTCAAATGAAAAAAATTGAGCAATTTATGGTTTGGGCAAAAGTGGAAATTTTGAAGAAATGCATGAAGAAAATATTGGTCAAACTTGAAATTTTCCAAATGGACCTATAGTTTTATTTTAATTCAATCTCGTTTCCAACCTTGTCAAGAGTCTCTAAGCCCATCCACACACCATGATTTAAGTTATTTTATTTATTTTGGAATTAGTTCATTTAAATCCAATTTTAATTAAAATAAAATACCAAAAATCAAATTGATGAATGCAAGCTATAAATTCAAGTTCCTTGAGGTCCAAGATACTCAATATAATCTGGCAATTTCGAAATATCCTTGATTGGCAAGAGATTGAACATGATTGAATCCAAAAATGGCAATATTTGGTGCAAATTCTCAACCAAATATCTTTGCATTCAAAGCTTGATTCTTTATCAAAATTGTTGACCTAAATCCATCTCCTATATATACACAAGACATTCAGATCAAAAAGAGACGATTTATTGCCTCCAGAAACTCTAGACAAACTTGGAAAATACGTGGCTCTCAAGTTACCTAGCAGGCAAGGTTACAGGTCGATTAAAGTAAATCCAAGCATTCAAACAGCTTCCTCGACCTCCTTTGAAGCATTCCAAACCTTTACAATCAACCAAAGCATCTAGAATTCAGAAAACACGATCATAGTTTACCTCATATTTTTCGATTTCGATTTCACATATTCATGCATATTTAATTGAATTTAACTGTATATTTGTGTTTATGATGAGGTTTTGATGCTTTCTGGATAGTTTGATTGAAGTTTAAGTGCAGATCCAAGCTTTCACCATTGCTAGGGTTTCAAGCTTCAATTTAAGGCTTCATGAAATAGCCAAAATCGGACGAAACTGAAGGCATGGTTGTGTTCAATGGATCAAATCCAGTCGACCTATGCCTTTGAATCCGATTTATCATTCGTATTTTGCATTTTTGGATTATGCAGTGATATAGTGACAGACAGACACTGTCGGTATAGTTTTACTAGTGGAAAGGTCGTGGGTAAATTCCCAGGAAATTCAAATAGGAGAAGATGATGGCCTTGGCGCGCGTTTTTTTTTAAAAAGAAAAACCAACTATTTTCATATTTAATTAATTCGTTCCATATTTCAAATAGATCAGGTACATGGCTCAGTTGGCAAGGGAGGCACATTGGTGACTTAGAGGTCCTTAGTTCGATCCCCAGGGGCTACCTCTATTTTTTTTTTGCTATTTTCACACTAACCCAATTTTCAATTTTTTCTTATTTTTCAATTTTATTTTCTTATTTAATTTCCTTTCAAATATTTTTATAAAATACAACAAAAATCACAAAAAAAATTTCTTTTTAGAATTAGGTTTTAAAATTACATATTTATTTTTGACACCAACAAATTATCTTTGTTCTCTTTATTTAAATTAAATTGTTTAATTAACCATTAATTAACTCTTAATTTATTTTCTTAATTAAAATCTATCCAGAAAATTCACAAAAATATTTTTTCTTCCTAGTAATTAGGCTAGCATAAATTAAACAAAATTTACATCAATTTTTTTCTTTTTATTTATTTATTGCTTTTTCGCGTTTAAAATTCTAGAAATCGATGTATAGGTCGCAAAGTTATTTTTGTAATAACGTAGATTTTAAATTATAGCAATTTACTTTCCGCACCTCCAATAATTTAATTGCCCCAAAGCCTTGTAATAACGTAGAATTTACTTTCCGCACTTTTACTTTTCGCACCTCTTATAAACTATCTATATACACTACTTAGATGTATGGCTAATATGATTGTATAACAATACTAATCAATCAATTGTAGATCACTTTAAATTCAAAGATAACATATCTGAATTGAATCACTATTTCACACACTTGCACCCCCTGAAATTCCTGGCAGCAGATACGTGATGTCACAGAGAATGTTATGACACAGTATCTGACACTCTGTTAACAATTCACACAGTAAATTCAAACAGCAGTAAAGAACACAATAAATTTTTTACCCAGTTCAGTGTGTAACTACACCTACATCTGGGGGCTACCAAGCCAGGGAGGAAATTCACTATTAGTAGAATTAATTCAGGAATAAACCAACCAGTTTATCTCCTTCACTTAAAACCTACCCAATGCAACTTCAATCTAAGTCCTACTTAGACCTGAGTTCCTACTCACTCCCCCTCAATCACAGCAGTGATATCAACCTATTGATTAATTGAATTGTGAAAACACTCTTCAATAAACAAACTTGATCTTGCTTCAAAGCTTTAATCAAGAGACACAACACTCGTGCTTCAAAGCTTTGAGTGATAAACTACCCTTACAACCAAATCCTAGTCCAAAGCACTTATCAATTGATAATTGTTTGGCTCACAAGAGTAACTAGAATTACACAAATTACAACCTGCTAAATCTTCAATTCAGTTCAGAGGCGCAGCAGCAGTGTAAGGGTTCTATTCTTATTATAGAAGCAGTCCTGTAACTTCATTTTTGGGCTTCCATAATAATAGCTAGGCTTCACTTAATTAATCCTAAAGACTTGGTCTTTTTAACAACCAATTTAGGTTTAACTAAGATCAACCAATTAGTCACGTGAGCATGTAATCTAATTAACATAGAACAAAATAAAACAGCTCAATAAACTTCCTGAAAACTCTCAGGAAAACAGATTCTGCAGAACAGTAAATGTCACACAGAATGTCATAACATCGGTTATGACATCAGTCAATCTTCTGCAGAATTCCAGCACAGTATTTGCAACCAGTTCTGAGCTGTACTTAAACTTCCTTCTCATGTAGAATTTATCTTCAACTCTGAATGTCATGACATCAATCAAGACATTGTCATATCCTAGTTTTACCAAAAACTAATGCCAACATAAAAGCACTTACAAACTCCCCCTTTGGCACATTTTTGGCTAAAACAAACTAAGTTATCAGAGTACCCATGCAGCAGAAAAATAAAACTAGTCTAAGCTATTCTAAGCTTAAAAACCAGATCCAGAAAATAATAAAACTAGTCTAAGCTAATCTAAGCTTAAAAACCAGATCCTAGAGAAGATAAATTCTACCCACAATTTTTCATACAATTGCCCTTTTCATACAATTGCCCATTAATGCTTCTCCCCCTTTTTAGCCACAAAAGGGCCAAAGATACCAGTACAAATGCCCCAACATTCATCATATTTAAAAGTACCATCAAAGTTAAAGATTACAACTCTGTCAAAATGATACAAATATCCAAAACAGAACAAGGAAATAACAGAAACAAGTTAACATCAGAACAACAAAAAAGAAACAACAGGATTATAAATCAAGTGCTTTCTTCTCTTGAAGAAACACTGTGGAAAGAAGCATCTTCAGAACTTTCTTCAGCATCAGTCATTTGATTATCATCAGCATCATTATCAGCAGCATCATCACCAGGTAACCCTTCATCCTCAACCTCTGTGTCCTGCTCCTTTTCCAGTTGAGAGATCAGTTCTTCAAGGCTTTGCTTTCTTGCTTCAAGCTCCTTGCAGGTTGCTTTCAGCACAGTTATGACAGTTGCCTTCTGAGAATTTTCCTTGACATTGGATGTCTCAGCAGATGTCATGACAATGTCTGGGACATGTCTTCCTTGAAAGAGCTTGTAATGAAATCCAAGTGCAGGGGCTCTTTTGCAAATTGTATCTCTATCAATAAGAATATCAGGATATTGATCCATTATAATTCCACACAGGAGGGAGGGAAAGGCTATTGGTCCCTTGATTGCATAACTGTCAGCATGTTTGAGGGTTTGCTCAAAAAATGTAGGTTCCATAATCAAATTTTGCTTGAGTACCCACTGCAAATATGAATCTGCCCAGACCAACAGAGATGGTTGACTTGTGGTTTGTTAGAACCCAATTTGCAGCACCTATTTTGTGCAAGATGGCAAACTTTACACTCAATTTGCTGGCAGTGAGCTTTCCTTTCATAGGCTAATGCTTCACTTGCTTAGCAGTGATTGTTTGACAGATTTGGTTATCAGTTTTCTCAAGCTCAGGTTGAGCATCATCTGATCTTCTCAAATATTTATTTATCACACTAGAGGAAAACTTCACTCTTCTCCCTCTCACAAAAACAGTTTTGAAATCAGCTGACCTACCATCAGCACAACCACTTGACAAGTTCACAATGAACTCCTTTACCAACACATCATAACAGTTTGAAAACTTCACAACAGTCTTCATTAAACCAGCCTCTTTGATCAGATCAATAACCTCCTTGCATTCAAGGGAACTCTTATTCAGTTCCCTTTCCAGAGCAATCCTTTTCAAGCACACATATTTCCATCTGCTGGCATTCTCAGGGTGATGGAAGGAGATGTTATCAATGGCCACTTCAGGGACTTATCAGCAACACACTTTTCTAGGGATTCTTCAAGAATTCCATCAGAAATATCATCTTCACTAACCACAGGGGGCTTATTAGTGGTATCACCAACACAAACTTCAGGGATTTTAACAGAGGTATTAACAGCATCCTATACAGGGGAATCAACAGAGGGTTCAGTAACAGGATCCACAGGGGTTTTCTTGACTTGATCATCAGATGTCTTGACATTCTCTCAGTGACATCTGGATCAGCTGCTAAACTAGGGCTAGCAGATTTTTGGTTTAAAGGGACAGAAACCCCAGGCACAGAGTGGTTTTCATTCAAGATCCTGGTTACTATCCTAGCAATGGCTTCATGGACATACCTAGAACCTTCTCTGTTTGCTATTTCAGGAGGAACAGAGGAAGTTGGTTCAGAGGTCTTACCAGAAGGAGATGCTTGTGACCTTCGTGCATTCCTGGTGCGAAGTTTCTTGACCCTCTCAGGATCAGTTGCCATTGCACGCAATGGGGTAACCTTTAGTGCTTCAGTCTGCATGGCTTCAGCATTTTCCCTAATCTCAAACATGGTGGGAGATGAAGAGCCAGATTATTGAGATGATGAAGAGGATGAGGACAAGTTTTGTTGAGACATCTTGAGGAAAGCAAGAAAAATTTCACAGAGAGTTTGAGAGCTTTTGTTGATGAAATGGCAAGAGATACTTTCAAATGAAGAAACTGAAATATATATATATGCCTCTTCCTATTCTTGGAATTTTGAAAAGCAAGAGGGAAATAATTAATTACTCCACTTAAAATTAAATGAAATAAAAAGTCTCTTCCATTCCTTGTTGTAAGCAATTTTAATTGCTACAATTCCTCATATTGGCAAATACCCAGCTTGCCCCTTAAATTCTCAAACTGACTAGCATCAAGAGCTTTAGGAAAAATGTCAGTCAGTTGCAGTTCAGTGGCTACATGCTCTAATTTAATCACTTTCTCTTCCACAAGATCTCTGATGAAGTGATGTCTAATGTCAATGTGCTTAGTCCTACTGTGTTGTATAGGATTCTTTGAAATATTAATAGCACTCAGGTTGTCACAGTACAATGTCATGACATTCTGTGTGACATTGTACTCAGTCAGCATCTGCTTCATCCAGACCATCTGAGAACAACTACTACCAGCTGCTATGTATTCAGCCTCAGCAGTAGACACAGACACACAGTTTTGTTTCTTGCTGAACCAAGAAACAAGATTGTTCCCCAAGAAGAAGCATCCTCCAGAAGTGCTTTTTCTATCATCAGCACTACCATCCCAATCAGCATCACAATATCCAGACAGAATTGGTTCACATCCATGAGAATACAGTATACCATAATTGCAAGTTCCACTCACATACTTCAAAATTCTTTTCACCTGATTGATGTGACTCACTTTAGGTTCAGCCTGGTATCTAGCACATACCCCAACAGCAAATGCAATGTCAGGTCTGCTGGCTGTTAAGTACAACAAGCTTCCTATCATGCTTCTATACAAACTTTGATCAACATTTGCTCCACTTGTGTCTTTGGACAACTTTAAATGAGTAGGAGCAGGAGTCCTTTTATGGCTGGCATTCTCCATTCCAAATTTCTTGACAATATTCCTTGCATACTTGCTTTGTGAAAGGAATGTTGAGTCTTCCATGTGTGTGACTTGCAGTCCAAGAAAGTAAGTCAATTCTCCCATGAGGCTCATTTCAAACTCAGCTTGCATTTGGTTGGCAAAATGTCTCACCATTGTATCTGACATTCCTCCAAACACTATGTCATCAACATAAATTTGAGCCACCATTATCTTCACTCCTTCATTCTTGACAAAGAGGGTTTTATCCAAGGCTCCTTTCCTATAACCTTTATCAGTAAGGAACTTTGTCAACCTTTCATACCAAGCCCTAGGAGCTTGCTTCAGACCATATAGGGCTTTCCTCAGCTTGTAAACATGATCAGGAAAGTTTGGATCCACAAATCCTTTAGGCTGCTCTACATATACCTCCTCATTTAAGTAGCCATTTAGGAAGGCACTTTTCACATCCATCTGAAACAATTTGAATTTCAGAATGCAAGCAATTCCTATTAATAATCTGATTGATTCCAGCCTAGCCACAGGAGCAAAAGTCTCATCAAAATCAATCCCTTCAACTTGAGTGTATCCCTAAGCAACAAGTCTTGCTTTATTTCTGGTGACAACCCCTTCTGCATCAGACTTGTTCTTATAGATCCATTTTGTGCCAATGATGTTTGTTCCTTCTGGTCTAGGAACTAACTCCCACACTTCATGTTGCTTGAACTGGTTCAATTCATCTTGCATTGCTCCAATCCAGTATTCATCAGTTAGAGACTCTTTGACATTCTTGGGCTCAATCTTTGACACAAAACAAGAGTTTGAGATAATTTCTCTAGATCTTGTAATGACTCCACTGTTAGGATCTCCAATGATGAGTTCCTTTGGATGATCTTTCTGAATTCTGATGGAAGGATCTTTGTTAGCTTCCTCTGGTTCAGACTTTGGTGAAGTAGGGACAGGCACATCATCCTTATCAGACACTTGTGGTGATGTCTCAACCAATGTCTCAACATTATATGGGACATTGTTTTCCTGATGTTGATCATTAACTATGACATTAATAGACTCCATCATAACTTTTGTCCTGGAGTTGAATACCCTATATGCTCTGCTGTTTGTAGAGTATCCCAGAAAAATGCCTTCATCACTTTTAGAGTCCATCTTTCTCCTTTGATCATGATCTGTCAGAATATAACATTTGCTACCAAACACATGGAAATACTTCACAGTAGGTTTTCTTCCCTTCCATATTTCATACAGGGTGGAGGATGTTCCCTTTCTCAAGGTGACCCTGTTGTGAACATAGCAGGCTATATTCATAGCTTCAGCCCAAAAATGAAGAGGAAGTTTCTTAGCATGAACCATTGCTCTGGCAGATTCTTGTATAGTCCTATTTTTTCTTTCCACAACTCCATTTTGTTGAGGAGTTATAGGAGAAGAGAGTTCATGATTGATTCCTTCTGAGGAGCAGAATTCATCAAACTTGCTATTCTCAAATTCCTTTCCATGATCACTTCTAATTCTGACAATGCAGCCTTCCTTTTCTCTTTGAAGTCTTTTGCATAATTCTTTAAAGACATCAAACACATCAGATTTTTCCCTGATGAAGTTTATCCAGGTAAATCTGGAAAAATAATCCACAAAAACATAAGCATATCTTTTTCCACCAAGGCTTTCAACCTGCATAGGTCCCATCAAATCCATGTGCAACAGTTCCAGCACCTTGGAGGTGGTCAGATGTCTTGACATTGGATGTGACATTCTAGTTTGCTTTCCAACCTGACATTCTCCACAGACTCTTCCCTCATCAATGTGCAGTCTTGGAATTCCTCTGACAGCCTCCATGGATATGATCTTTTTCATCCCTCTAAGATGCAAATGACCAAGCTTTTGGTGCCACAGTTTCACCTCCTTTTCAACTTTGGTTGTAGAACACACAGTGGACAGATTAGTGTTCTCAGACTCCCACAAGTAACAGTTATCCTTTGATCTGACTCCTCTCATTACAACTTTTTGTTTTTCATTTGTCACAATACATTCAGACTTGGTAAAGTTGACCTTGAATCCTGAATCACACAGTTGGCTGATACTTATGTGATTGGCAGTCAAACTCTTCACTAGCAGTACCTCATTTAGGTTTGGAACTCCAGGGCAGTCCAAGTTTCCCACACCTTTGATCTCTCCTTTAGCTCCATCTCTAAAAGTGACATAACTGGTAGTATGAGGTCTGACTTCATTTAGAAGGTTCTTGATTCCAGTCATATGCTTAGAACAACCACTGTCAAAGTACCAGTCTTCCTTGGCAGAAACTCTAAGGGAAGTGTGAGCTATCAAAGCTGCAGTCTTCTTCTTCCACTGTTGAGTGTATGGAACCTTGTTGGTCTTAGGCTTGACATAAGGAGTCTGATGAGGATATCCATGTAGTCTGTAGCAAAAAGGTTTTATGTGACCAAACCTTCCACAATAATGACATCTCCATCTTTGAAAATTTTTCTTCATGTTTGTCTGATCTTGATGTTGAACCCAATGTTGTGACATCTGCTTTGACATTGGTTTATTAGGTCTGTTCTTCTTCTTGTTATCAGCAAATTTCTTTGCACTCACATATCCTGAACCAGACACATTTCCAGCCTTATGTTGTGACATCTGCTTTGACATTGGCTTACCAGGCCTGTTCTTCTTCTTGTCACCAGTAGGTTTCTTTGTAGCCACATATCCTAGACCATGCATATTTCCTGCATTTTGTCAAAGCTGAAGGATTTCTTCTAACTTATCAGTGCCAGAGGTCAGCATCTTGACAGACTTAGACATCTGATCAAGTTTGGAATTCAACACTATAATCTCACTATTGAGGTGACTTATAGTAACAGTGTTTTCCTTCTTCTCAGCCTCCAACTTCACATTCTCAGCTTCCAACTTTACAATCAGCTTTTTCTGTTTCTCATTTTGCTGACATACTTCACCACTTCTGATACATAGCTTCTTGTAAGTTTCAGCAAGCTCTTCAAATGTCACTTCCTCATCACTAGAATCATTTTCAGAATTGCACACTCCAGAGAGAGCAGTGACAAGTTTGGATGATTCTTCTTCAGATTCACTTCCTGAGTCACCATCAGACCAAGTGACAGTCATTCCTTTCTTTTGTTTCTTTAGGAAGGTAGGACATTCAGCTCTAATATGCCCATATCCTTCACAACCATGACACTGGATTCCTCTGCTTTGACTTCCCTTTTCTTCTGACTTGGATCTTCTGCTGGAGTCATAATATCTGTTAATGTCAGATGGAATGTTCTTGACATTGGACCTTGACTTTGGATCAATTCTCTTGATGAGTTTGTTGAATTGTCTTCCAAGCATAGCTATAGCTTCAGATATCTTTTCTTCATCATCCTCCTTGCATTCCTCTTCAGTATTGGATACAAGGGCTATGCTCTTGTTCTTCCTGTCAACATTTTCACTGATCCCCATCTCAAATGTCTGAAGAGATCCAACAAGTTCTTCAACCTTCAAGGTGCTGATATCCTGAGCTTCCTCTATAGCAGTCACTTTCATTGCAAACGTTTTAGGCAAGGATCTAAGAATCTTTCTCACCAGCTTTTCTTCTAACATCTTTTCTCCCAGTGCTCCTGAGGTGTTGGCAATCTCCAAGATATTCATGTGAAACTCATGAATGGTCTCATCTTCCTTCATCTTCAAATTCTCAAATTTGGTAGTAAGCATCTGAAGTCTTGACATCTTCACCTTAGATGTCCTCTCATGAGTAGTTTTGAGAGTGTCCCAAACATCCTTGGCCAGCTCACATTGATGTACTACTCTGAAGATATTTCTGTCAAATCCATTGAATAAGCCATTCAATGCTTTAGAGTTGCCCAGTGCAAGCTGAAGCAACTCGATTTTCAAAAATCTTTTAATTCTCGAAAACTAGTGAAATCGCCACCTAATTTTATTTGTTCTAAAAAAGAACGGGAAAATATAGATAAAACCCAAAACATGCGGATAAGGCGGTCTACGTGACCAAAAAGTGGGATCGGGAGTCGGTTATGTAAGGGGAAGGTATTAGCACCCCTTACATCCATCGTACTCGATGGGACCCATTTAATTCTACGCGTTTGTGTGTGTTTATTGCTAAGTTATGAATACCAAAAGAAAAAGAATTTGTTTATTATTATTTTGAGTTTGACACGGTTTCGAACGCGTGCCTACATATTCCTGCAATGGGAAAGTCAAAACTCTAGTTCCTCTCAAAAGGTTTTAAGTTTGTTGTTTTGATTTTATAAGAAAAACCGTGTTTAGACATTTCAAATACTTTGAACTAGGACTTGTTCGTTTGTTTGAAAAGCTTAAGTCCTCGTTATTTGAAACGACTATTACACCCTCTTTATCCGAACGAGTTTTTATGATCGCGTATGAGCGAAAAAGATTTGAGTGAGTTGAATTGTTTTTATGCGGATGAAAAGTACCGAACAACGAGGCTAGCGTCTCACGATTCAAATACTAGAAACCCGAGGAACGAAAGTTCGCCCAAGTCGTCTATCACCCAAAAAGTTTTCTTATGAAAAGTGAAGTGAAACGAGTTCACGTTATTTAGAGTCTTTAAGCCGTGTCTAGCGTCCAACGACTTAAAGACTAAAGTTTGTTTGGGGACAAGTTTTAAGCAATCGGTCTAACGTCCGACGACTTAAAAACTTGTACTTTATTATGAAAAAGATTTTGAAAATGCACTCGACGTTGGATCGAGGTTTGAGAAAGAGACTCGACGTTGGATCGAGTTTTATTGAAAGTGTTTTTGCGATACGTGCTGAGATGAAATATGGAATTGGATTGGTTTTAAATTTAATTGTGTGCAAAGTGTACATTGGTGAATATATACTGAATGAGTAAGTAAACAGACAAAAATACCATACAATACAATCGGAAACTTAAATGATTATTAGAGATGATTTTTTCTGTTTGATGAAAAATCGGCTAATAGTTTAATCGATAAATCATCAAATAAAAACTATCAGATCCAATAATCATGTAGTACATCGCAATGAAATATTATTTGCAACAAAATAAATTAATTGAAATAGATTAAGTTCAGAAATAGCCTGGATGACGCGGATTTGAGCGGTGTGGAAAGAAAACCATCTGAACTCGAATATTCCGCCAAATTCCTCATGTGCTGGCAATCAGGTGCGTCAGATCTTTCTTCTTTGAAATGAACGCTCCACCGGCCCAAGTGATGTATCATTGCATTTTTGTTCAATACTAACACATTTTTTCTTTAAAATAGAATTATTTAAGAATAACCAAAATAAAAATATATATAAATAAAAAAACAGATTTTTTTTCTATTATACAAAAAAATAAGGTGGTGACACTTGTCACCACCAATTTTAACAAGAAAATATAATTTTTTTATATTTTTTTTAGAGAATAATAATAATAATAATAAAAAAAAACAAAAGAGTTTGGGGCAAAAACGAAACCCACTCCCTCATTCTCTCTTGTCTTCATCGTCTTCTCCGTTTTCTCACAAACCTCACTCGCCGCCCTCTCTTCACCGGACCTCTCTCTCTCGATTCCTCATCGGCGCCGCTCATCTCTCCGCTCTCAAACCCTCATCGCCGTCGCCGCTCATCTCACCGTCGCAATCATCTCTCTCGACGCGACTGTTCTGGGTTTCCCTCGCCCTCACCGATCGCGATTTCATCTCTCTCTCTCCGTCGCGGTTTGTCCCTCTCATCTCAAACCGGATTGCATGTTTCGATTTCTGGTTTCTGATTAATTTGTTTTGTGTTTGATTTCTGATGTGATTTCGGTTTTGATTGTTTGACAGATGAAACGGAAAGGGGAAAGGACGGCGGCGAAGACCGCAAACTCCTCGTCGGAACCCGGTACTACCTTTCTAATCTCCTCCTTCTTTCTCTATTTTGTCAGAACGATGATTTCTGAAAAAAGCAATTCTGAAGGCGTTAGTTACGAAAATGATGAAGTTGTTGCTTCGCTGCTTTGTATGCTTGCGCTTTCGTTCGGTTGGCTGCTGTCTGGGATTTCGTATGCTTGCGTTTATTCTGAACTGTGTTGGTTGATAATGCTTTCTGGGCCTGCTGCTAGTGTTTTCTCATCTTCTTTCTCCCTGTTGCCTGTGTCGGAAATAAGAACATAGATACTCACTTGTTTTCTCGTTTTGGTTTTTTTTGTAAGAACATATTACTACACTTGTCTTTTTGGGTTTTGGTTCTGAACTGTGTCAAGAATGGTTGTTGGTTGGTTTTTGATTCTCTTTGGTTGAGTTTGGAACTGATGTATATTTGATATTCTTTTAACTGGTCTCCCCTTGAACTGGTTTTCTTGGTCAGAACATATACTATCTATTCCTCTGGCTTTTTTTGAAAACTGATATTCAACTGATGCCTTTTTCTTCTGTATCTCTTGGAGCAGATCATATCCTTGTCTCTTTCTCTCTTTTGAACTGTGTCCAACAGATATTACCTTGATCTTCTTTCCTTTTTCTGCTTGGTATCTATTAAGAACAGGTGCTTGCTTGTCTTGGTCAACCATCCCTTCTGCCCTGGGACCTTTATCAGTATTTATTGGCTTTTACCTTCTTTCACCTTTGGTGAAAACATAGTTTTGAAATTACTTTTTCCTCTTCTATGATGCTGCTGTATCAGTTACTTGTAGAATTGAATTTACTTCTTTCAACTTTATTATTGCTGGCTCTGTTGCCTCTAATCCTGTGCTGGAATTTTGGTTTGAAAATATATTCTCGAGTGTATTCTTCGCATTGAATGGAAGTGCATTGGAACTGTGATGAATTATGGGCTGGGCTATTGAAACATGATGCTGTCCTGATTTCCTCCCAGCACCTCCTTTTGTGAACCAACAATGGAAATTGTTGATGATTTGCAATGGAGGTTGCAGCCGATGAAGGAACTTTTTAGTTCCGAGGCTCTGATTGCTTAACCCCTCGAAACCTGATTCCTATAACTAGCCCTAATGATGAGTTTGAAACTTCTTTAGCAATACCGTTTACGCTTACGTTTAAGCTACTGACCATGCATTTCTTTCTCTTGCTTTCAGGTAAACAATGTGGTGGACAAAAGTTCGGAGACTTGAGGGCGAAGAAAGGAAAGAATTGTCGACATCCTTGGAACGGCAATGGAGTCTAGTACGCTGAAGAGGCTTGCATAGTAGCCTGAGGATTAGGATACATCTTTGTTGTAAACCTTTAGGATTTGTGGAATTTGTAGGAACTTAAGAATTTTTAGAACTGTAACTTACAATTTGTAACAAGTTTAAAATTTCCATGGTAAACTTGAATACTTTGTAATAATTTTTGTAATTCAAATTTTATTGAGTTAATAATATGAACTTGTTTCTTCACATTTCAACTTAATCTTCCAATTCCTCACAAAAATGCATCATAATCTTGTAGAAACTCACAACAGCTAAATGCAATCTTGAATGATATCCGTAGCATCTTACCGTACTCAAAAAGTGGATTAACCGATATTTTACTTAACGAACTTGCATTGTTCCTTCTAGTGAATTTAACTTTCAAAGACAAACAAATCCTTTAACGTTTAAACCCCGAATTGGACAAAACACATACTTATCTTGAATGCCAATTCCGAAAGCAAATGAATTCCTTTTCGACATTCAACTCGTCTTGAATTAATGACAAAAATACAGTTCTCTCTGAAATCCAGTGTAACCTTCTTTCCATGAAAATTTCGCCTGTAGAATTTTGGAACCACCATGATAGGACATTTATGATAAAAAACACATCACCAAAGTGAAACAAAGGAGGAAATTTTTGGGGTGCGACAGTTGCCCCTATTCAATCATCTTAAACCTGATAAGTGAAAAAAAGCGACAGCTTTCGAACGTTCAAGGTGGAAGAGGATTGAATACTAGAGAACCCCGAAAATTTACCCTACGCGGGAAACCAATGCCACAAGAAAGTGGATAACATATCTTGACTACGGAGCCAAGAAACACTTGAAGGGAAAACTTGCTAAGCATCAACGGAATGCTTTAACACAGCCGTGCACACTGAGAAATAAATAGGAGATTCCAACAACACTGGGGATAACCGTGTAACCGAAATGACTTTGACAACAATTTTAATGAAAATACTATGAGAAGAGAAACGAACTTCTCAAGCGAAAAGAAAAACAAAGTATTGAAAAATTTGACATTATTGGGAACTTAACAAAGAGTTCCCTGAACTAAGGAATACCTGGAGACCTTAAACAAAATTGAAAAACGACACGATTGAGAACTTAACAAAGAGTTCTCTGATTGACAAGACTGAGAACTTAACAAAGAGTTCTCTGATAACTAAGGAATACCTGGAAACCTTACACAAAATTGAAAAATTGACATGATTGAGAACTTAACAAAGAGTTCTCTGATTGACAAGACTGAGAACTTAACAAAGAGTTCTCTGATAACTAAGGAATACCTGGAAACCTTACACAAAATTGAAAAATTGACATGATTGAGAACTTAACAAAGAGTTCTCTGATTGACAAGACTGAGAACTTAACAAAGAGTTCTCTGATAACTAAGGACTACCTGGAGACCTTAAACAAAATTGAAATGACATGATTGAGAACTTAACAAAGAGTTCTCTGATTGACATGATTGAGAACTTAACAAAGAGTTCCCTGAATTACAAGATTGAGAACTTAACAAAGAGTTCTCTGAATAGATGGCTTAGAACAATATCGGAATTGTTGGTGCACGAAAGTGCGAGGAGCCATGGCATGCTGAATGTCTTTGATCGTGTAACCTCTGAGTTACCCGCAAAACAAAATCAGTAGCGCACCCAAGAGTACAATTCTCTGGGGATAAACAAAACAATATCCAGCACACCGGCGTGATATAGATGTTTATGAAGTCGGTAAATCTTGTTTCCGACATTTCTGCTGATGAGAGATCTTACTGAACATGTACGGACATGTTGAACAACTTCTGAGTTGACAAGATCTTCAATTTGTATGCAGATAGCTTTACCGTTGATAGAAGAATCAGATTCAGCGCCTGTGAGTGAAAAACTTCTAAGGTAATGAGCTTCAATTTGCTGACATTGTATGGACAATGCGTTGCAGCAAGTGGATATATGGATTAACTTCTGAGTTGGAAAAATATCTTGAGATTTGAATAAATATCCCGCCGGGTGGATATCTATTATTGAGTAGTTGATAACTTCTCGGAAATAAACGCACCGTAAGTTTGTAATTTTAAAGGCGCTCGAGAGCGAATTATTGCCAAGAGAAATTGTTGAGAAGATTCTTGTCTGAAAGAAACCTTTGAAAATACCAAGGATAATGTTATAGTGATCCTTTCTGAAGGAGATTCACTTGGGGATAGAAATAAGCTTCGCTGGGGAAACCTCGTAAGAAAACCGTGTGGAAAATTCACTTGGGATTCCTGGTTGAATAATTTTTGTTGAAATTAGAGTCCATTGAAAGAGATAACTGTCTCGCTGGGGAAGAAATCTCGACTGGAGACATCAAATCATTTGTTAAGATCCATACAAGTATATCACTTGTGTTGGAGAAAGGAGGATAATTTGTCGTCTGAGAACTAATCCTTCCATTTGATCCTTACGAGGATATCTACAGTTCCGGTTGAAAAACCTGCAAAACAAATAGCCGAAGCTAATGCATGAGTATGGTATGCATGATATGATATGCATGATGTGATTTTTTTCTAATGCAAATGATGCATGATTTCCTGGCTGTTGGGAGAAGGAAGGCGTCACTGGGGAATCCAATTGAACGATCTTGTTGTCATAAAAGTTCACTGGGGAATGATCAACCACCTCTTTGGGGAAGAGACTTCATTGGAGAGTTGACACTACTGTCAATTGTCCTTCACACAAGCATTCTCCTGGCACTGGGGAGAAAAGCTAGAAAGTCTTCTGCTTATAATGGGATACTTTTAAAAGGACCTCTATGAAGAAGAATCCCTGGGGAAATCCCGAATAAGAAGTTTCATAGGTACAAGAGTTCACTTGGGGAAACCCAATCACTCTGGAATAGATTCAACTTGAGAATCGTCATCGTTGTAGACCAATTATGGTCGAGCCCTCAAACTTGTGATCGGAAGAACTAAATTTATCATTCAAAAAAGTCTTCAAATTATGATTTTGCTGAGAAGCATCACTAGCAGATTTTGAAACATCTCAAGTCCTGGCTGAGGTTTATGAATGAATGTGCTATGTAGTATATGATATGAATGCATGAATGAATGAATGCATGAATATACTGGTTAATGCACTGGCTATCAAACTGAATCCTCGACACCGTTAGTCCGGAGGATAAAAGAACATGGCACGACAAGATGATTGACCAAGCTCCACATGTTGAATTGCCGCTGGAAAGGCTGCAATGCTAATTCTTGTAGGAGGAAGAATAGCAAACTTCTGAGTTGATTAGATAATGATGATTAGAGACGTGCCCCATGCGTGGGAATGCAGCTGCATTAGATTTTGCACTTCAGAATCTCAATATGCCCCGGTCTGGTAGACCTTCTAGAAATCTTTCCTACAAAGGAGTGCCCCGACATCCTGTGTTCTGACGCAACACTTTACTGATCATCAGTATTTCAAAGGAACTGGATATTCTGATATGGGAATATCATGCCTTGATAGGAGCTTTGGAGGTGTTTCCGCATCTCAAAATAACCTCCTTAGATTTACCGAACCTCAGAGTGACGGACTTTGCATAAATGGCCGACATGCCCCAGGATGAACATTGGAGAGACTCCAACGTCTCGAAGTAGTTTCTTCAGATGAATCTTTTTAGCAAGCTTGCTTTAGAATGAGTCTTGGAAAGACTTCTACATCTCGAATATTTTCCTCAGATCGACTGCATCTGAATAAGGAGCCATGCGAGCATCGGGAAGACCTGCCCCAGGACGAGCTTTAGAGAGACTTCTACGTCTCGAAGTAATTACTTCAGACCAACAGCATACGAGCAACTAACTTGATGGAACGAGAACTTTCTGAAGGCTTCAACATCTCGAAGCAAATGTCTCAGATCGATTGAATCATGAAACGACGGTTGTCCCAGGTTAACCGCTCTTTGAGAAAGACCAAATCACTGCGATTGCTCTTTAAGGACTCCCCTAGATTGGCGGAAATTCGAGGAGCTGAATTTCGATTTGATTGCCCCCAAGTTAACGGAATCTTGAGAAGACAACTCGTGATATGCTCAAAGGAGTCCTTAGACGTCCTGCCCCTTGCTACACATAACTGCTGGCTCAGCAGAATAGTCAAGTTTCTCTTCTTTGGACAAAGTTAAACTCTTCACTGATGTTCATTATGAGAACTTCTTCAATGTCAAACAAATGTTTTACATGTAGAAGAATCTGTGTGACAATTATAATGCAACATTTATGCGTCTTGAAGTTTTGTATGAAAAACATTATGATTTTTTGTGAGTGAAACACTTTTGGAGTGCAACATCGAAAATTTTCTTTTGAAAGATAAGACGAGCATATGATACCAACATGTACTTAGCACACACTTTGTAGGGTCGTGTGCGATCTCTTCGTTATATGCTTTTGAATTAACCCGCTTCAATTAGGACTTTTGAGGGTTGTAACGTGGTCTGGTTCACGGGTTTTTAGAAAAAGGATTTTTAGGCTCAAAATATTCGGTGCCCGCCCATTCTCCATGATGTCCTTCAGTCTTAAGTTCAACTATCCTGATACGAGCACTCATCTCTCGAGAGGAGTTATGATGGTTGAGGAACCCATGTGAGGTTTTCTTGGACACGACAGTCACTCTTATTTTGTCTTTTGTATTTGACCACACAACTTGTTCTTTGTTGAGAATCCTTTGATAATGCATTTCGGGATTTACCTGACTTTTGCCTAAGCGACTTATTACTAAGTTCTGACTTAGCGGGCTTTTTGTCTCTTTTCAATTCATCTTCTTTTTTTTGAACAAGTCGTGGATTTATACACAACCTTTGATTTGTTAGAAGTGATGGTGACTGTCTGAGTCCTTGGGTAGATGAGGGATAACCGTTATGGTGTCGTCATCTGTTGACCTTCTGATGTGCGAGAGATACCCAACATGGTATCGTTCTCTTTTGATGCACACTATTGATAGATGGAGGTGGAACTCATGGTTTCCTTTTTTTCAAGGGGTTAGCGAGGTTTATCTCATTATAACTCCGGTGTTTAGGGATTCGAAACAAGGCCTGTACATCATTAGCAGGGTTCTACTCAAAAGCACATGACTAGAGACCTGACGTTTTTCAATTATCGTCATCCTCCCTCCAATCTTTGCCTAGGCGAAAGGATTGGTAACGTTGGTATCAAAATGCTCGCAAATCATTTAAAGAGTGATAACGAATGGATTGAGTGACAACGAATGGATTGCTTCAAGACAAACATACTCATTGCATTGAGATGAAAACAAACAAGTTTCTACATGCAAACAAAGTTTAAACAATTAAACAAGATACACATGAAAATGCAGTAAAGAAATAAAAGACTGTCGTTGTTGAGGAGACTTGAGCTCTGTCTGGACTGGTTGATTTAGATGACTTTCAGTAGTCTTGGCATTCACTTGAGTACAGGGGTGCCATTCACAAACAGATTTCCTCCTTGAATAGTCAAGTACTTCTGGTCGATCAACTGTTGAACTTTGGCTTTGTAAGGATTGCAATCCTCTGTTGAGTGTCCAACCGTACCAGCATGGTATCCACATCGCGCGTTATGATCATAACCAAGTGGGAATAACTTTGGTGGTTTAAGAAACTTGGGAACCACCAATGAGCTTTGAACCAGATATGGCAGAAGTTGACTGTAGGTCACTGGAATTGGATCAAGAGGAGCATTCCTTCTTTCCAAATTATTCCGAGGCACAGTTTGATTTTGAGAGTTCTGACTCTGAAGTTGAGGAAGATCAGACAAAAGTTGTTGATGCAAAGACTCGAAAGATGGTAATGGAGGATAATGGGTTGGTGTTGCAACCGACTTCCCTTTGCTAGAACTTGAGATATCTTTGCTGAAGGTTACCACCTCCTCGGAAGTGAACATCTGGTCTACTTCACCACTACTCTTCAAAGTCTCAACTTCCTCTTGGTAAACAATTGTCCCAATGAGTTTTGGAAGTTCCTCAAAGTTGCTATGATTAGGCCTTGCAAGCAAAATGTCTAAGCTCGATCCATTCTGTTTGAAAAACAGAATCTTATCATCAATTAGTTCCTGAACTGTGCATTTGAAGGCCGAACAATTCTCAGTTTCGTGTCCTACAGAGTCAGCATGAAAAGCACATTTAACTTTCTCATCAAACCAAGCTTTGGCAACCCCTGGTACTGGCTTCAACTCCCTTGGTATCACAACACCACTCTGAACCAAGCAAGGCAATAGTTGAGAATACGACATCGGGATTGGCTGAATATTCTGTTGAGCATATCGACGATAATGCGGATTAATACGCTGATTTGGTTCCTTCTTCTTCGATCGGGGAGCAAGCAATTGCTGTTGTCGAGGAATCCTCGAAGGTGAAGGCCGAGGATGATACTCAGTAGGAGAATTTCGAACTGGAGAGTTCGCCACGTGTGGGTGTCCTTGACTCATGGAGATATCAGATGATAGAGCAGCAACCAAACTTGCGGAGATTGGTGTGGTGTTGCACTCTCTTTTCAACACAACTTGCAAGAGATCCATGACCAGATTCATCTGACTTTTCAAGTGCTTAACTTCTGCTCTCAATAGTTCCTGACCACGTTGAAGCTCGTCTATAGCCCTCTGAGACATCCTTGGAGTTCTGAACGTGCGTCGAGTAGACAGTTTGATATTTCTGGACAGAAAAGATGAAATGAGCTTTTTTTTGGTGAAAATGGAATGCATGGTAATGTATGAAAGAATGCAAATGTAATATAATGGCAATGCATGTAAGAATGTGATGTAATATAGTAGTAACACATGTAAGAATGCGATGTAATGGTAATGCATATAAGAATGTGATATGATGGTGATGCATGTAAGAATGCAATGGTGGTGATGCATGTAAGAATGCCATGATGGTGATGCATGTAAGAATGCAATGTGATGATAATGCATGTAAGAATGCAATGTGATGCTAACATATTGATGTTATGTGCAAAATCATATGTAAAGTTGGATAGCACAAGGGTTCAAAAGGACGGTCGGACATGGTTTCGACGTCTACCCACAATTCCCCAAACAAGGTTGGTTCTAGTGTTTTTGTGCTAAATGCCTCTCGGAGTCTCAGATCCCCTTTTTAGAAATATTATCACCACGCGATCGGACTACGTGAAGATAATACTTCCAAAAGTATACCCCAAGAAGCGGCTCTTAAAGGGATACTCAAAAATCCTTTGAGCGGTCGGCTTGTTTTGGACATCCTAATACTTAGAGTTATAGGTCCTTTGTCCAAGAATTATCATCCCGCACTATTGTACGGTGCAATAACTCCCTTAAAAAGACCAACTCTAAGTTGTGGTCTTCACGTCGATCCAAGGAACACGGATGTCCAATGGACCTAAGCTACTCAACCACTCTAAACTTATGTTTCCTAGAAGCCTGGGTATTGGGCTTATCTATGAACCATAACCAACAAATGCCCCAATATCAAAATACATCAACAGGATATAAAGAGATAATAGGCAATGAATAGTAAACACACAAGCGAAGAATTAAATTAGGGTTGACTCGCTTAGTCAAAAATAATTTTAAAAAATTTCCCCAATGAAGTCGCCAACTGAAGCAACTCGATTTTCAAAAATCTTTTAATTCTCGAAAACTAGTGAAATCGCCACCTAATTTTATTTGTTCTAAAAAAGAACGGGAAAATATAGATAAAACCCAAAACATGCGGATAAGGCGGTCTACGTGACCAAAAAGTGGGATCGGGAGTCGGTTATGTAAGGGGAAGGTATTAGCACCCCTTACATCCATCGTACTCGATGGGACCCATTTAATTCTACGCGTTTGTGTGTGTTTATTGCTAAGTTATGAATATCAAAAGAAAAAGAATTTGTTTATTATTATTTTGAGTTTGACACGGTTTCAGAACCGCGTGCCTACATATTCCCTCGTGCAATGGGAAAGTCAAAACTCTGTAGTTCCTCTCAAAAAGGTTTTAAGTTTGTTGTTTTGATTTTATAAGAAAAACCGTGTATTTAGACATTTCAAATACTTTGAACTAGGACTTGTTCTGTTTGTTTGAAAAGCTTAAGTCCTCGTTCGTATTTGAAACGACTATTACACCCTCTTTATCCGAACAGAGTTTTTTATGATCGCGTATGAGCGAGAAAAAGATTTGAGTGAGTTGAATTGTTTTTTATGCGGATGAAAAAGTACCGAACAACGAGGCTAGCGTCTCACGATTCAAATACTAGAAACCCGAGGAACGAAAGTTCGCCCAAGTCGTCTATCACCCAAAAAGTTTTCTTATGAAAAAGTGAAGTGAAACGAGTTCACGTTATTTAGGAGTCTTTAAGCCATAGGTCTAGCGTCCAACGACTTAAAGACTAAAGTTTGTTTGGGGGACAAGTTTTTAAGCAACTGGTCTAACGTCCGACGACTTAAAAACTTGTACTTTATTATGAAAAAGATTTTGAAAATGCACTCGACGTTGGATCGAGGTTTGAGAAAGAGACTCGACGTTGGATCGAGTTTTATTGAAAGTGTTTTTGCGATACGTGCTGAGATGAAATATGGAATTGGATTGGTTTTAAATTTAATTGTGTGCAAAGTGTACATTGGTGAATATATACTGAATGAGTAAGTAAACAGACAAAAATACCATACAATACAATCGGAAACTTAAATGATTATTAGAGATGATTTTTTCTGTTTGATGAAAAATCGGCTAATAGTTTAATCGATAAATCATCAAATAAAACTATCGATCCAATAATCATGTAGTACATCGCAATGAAATATTATTTGCAACAAAATAAATTAATTGAAATAGATTAAGTTCAGAAATAGCCTGGATGACGCGGATTTGAGCGGTGTGGAAAGAAAACCATCTGAACTCGAATATTCCGCCAAATTCCTCATGTCGGCAATCGGTGTCGGATCTTTCTTCTTTGAAATGAACGCCCACCGCCCAAGTGATGTATCATTGCATTTTGTTCAATACTAACACATTTTTCTTTAAAATAGAATTATTTAAGAATAACCAAAATAAAATATATATAAATAAAAAAGATTTTTTCTATTATACAAATAAGGTGGTGACACTTGTCACCACCAATTTTAACAAGAAAATATAATTTTTATATTTTTTTAGAGAATAATAATAATAATAATAAAAAAAAAAAGAGTTTGGGGCAAAACGAAACCCACTCCTCATTCTCTCTTGTCTTCATCGTCTCTCGTTTTCTCACAAACCTCACTCGCCGCCCTCTCTGGGACCTCTCTCTCTCGATTCCTCATCGGCGCCGCTCATCTCTCGCTCTCAAACCCTCATCGCTGCCGCCATCTCACCCGTCAATCATCTCTCTCGGCCGATGGGTTTCCTCGCCTCACCGATCGCGATTTCATCTCTCTCTCTCGTCATGGTTTGTCCCTCTCATCTCAAACCGGATTGCATGTTTCGATTGGTTTCGATTAATTTGTTTTGTGTTTGATTTCGATGTGATTTCGGTTTTGATTGTTTGATGATGAAACGGAAAGGGAAAGGACGGACCGCAAACTCCTCGTCGGAACCCGGTACTACCTTTCTAATCTCCTCCTTCTTTCTCTATTTTGTCAGAACGATGATTTCTGGAAAAAGCAATTCTGAAGGCGTTAGTTACGAAAATGATGAAGTTGTTGCTTCGTTGCTTTGTATGCTTGCGCTTTCGTTCGGTTGGCTGCTGTCTGGGATTTCGTATGCTTGCGTTTATTCTGAACTGTGTTGGTTGATAATGCTTTCTGGGCCTGCTGCTAGTGTTTTCTCATCTTCTTTCTCCCTGTTGCCTGTGTCGGAAATAAGAACATAGATACTCACTTGTTTTCTCGTTTTGGTTTTTTTTGTAAGAACATATTACTACACTTGTCTTTTTGGGTTTTGGTTCTGAACTGTGTCAAGAATGGTTGTTGGTTGGTTTTTGATTCTCTTTGGTTGAGTTTGGAACTGATGTATATTTGATATTCTTTTAACTGGTCTCCCCTTGAACTGGTTTTCTTGGTCAGAACATATACTATCTATTCCTCCGCTTTTTGAAAACCGATATTCAACTGATGCCTTTTTCTTCATCTCTTGGAGCGATCATATCCTTGTCTCTTTCTCTCTTTTAACTGTGTCCAATGATATTACCTTGATCTTCTTTCCTTTTTCTGCTTGGTATCTATTAAGAACAGGTGCTTGCTTGTCTTGGTCAACCATCCCTTCTGCCCTGGGACCTTTATCAGTATTTATTGGCTTTTACCTTCTTTCACCTTTGGTGAAAACATAGTTTTGAAATTACTTTTTCCTCTTCTATGATGCTGCTGTATCAGTTACTTGTAGAATTGAATTTACTTCTTTCAACTTTATTATTGCTGGCTCTGTTGCCTCTAATCCTGTGCTGGAATTTTGGTTTGAAAATATATTCTCTGTAATTACGCATTGAATTGGATCATTGCATTTGGAACTGTGATGAATTATGGGCTGGGCTATTGAAACATGATGCTGTCCTGATTTCCTCCCAGCACCTCCTTTTGTGAACCAACAATGGAAATTGTTGATGATTTGCAATGGAGGTTGCAGCCGATGAAGGAACTTTTTAGTTCCGAGGCTCTGATTGCTTAACCCCTCGAAACCTGATTCCTATAACTAGCCCTAATGATGAGTTTGAAACTTCTTTAGCAATACCGTTTACGCTTACGTTTAAGCTACTGACCATGCATTTCTTTCTCTTGCTTTCAGGTAAACAATGTGGTGGACAAAAGTTCGGAGACTTGAGGGCGAAGAAAGGAAAGAATTGTCGACATCCTTGGAACGGCAATGGAGTCTAGTACGCTGAAGAGGCTTGCATAGTAGCCTGAGGATTAGGATACATCTTTGTTGTAAACCTTTAGGATTTGTGGAATTTGTAGGAACTTAAGAATTTTTAGAACTGTAACTTACAATTTGTAACAAGTTTAAAATTTCCATGGTAAACTTGAATACTTTGTAATAATTTTTGTAATTCAAATTTTATTGAGTTAATAATATGAACTTGTTTCTTCACATTTCAACTTAATCTTCCAATTCCTCACAAAAATGCATCATAATCTTGTAGAAACTCACAACTAAATGCAATCTTGAATGATATTCGTAGCATCTTACCGTACTCAAAAAGTGGATTAACCGATATTTTACTTAACGAACTTGCATTGTTCCTTCTAGTGAATTTAACTTTCAAAGACAAACAAATCCTTTAACGTTTAAACCCCGAATTGGACAAAACACATACTTATCTTGAATGCCAATTCCGAAAGCAAATGAATTCCTTTTCGACATTCAACTCGTCTTGAATTAATGACAAAAATACAGTTCTCTCTGAAATCCAGTGTAACCTTCTTTCCATGAAAATTTCGCCTGTAGAATTTTGGAACCACCATGATAGGACATTTATGATAAAAAAACACATCACCAAAGTGAAACAAAGGAGGAAATTTTTGGGGTGCGACACAAGCTCTTCTTCTTCTTTGCTCCATTCTTCCTCAGGTTTTAGACTAGTAGTCCCATCTTTCTCAAGCTTGGTAGGATGTTTCCATCCTTTGTCAGCAGCTCTCCAAGCTTTAATATCCAAAGGACCTCAAAAGGCAACCATACAAGGTTTTCAAGAATCATAATTAGATCCATCCAAGATGGGTGGTCTACCTCCAAATCCTTCCTTATCCATAACGCCGTAAACTATTATCCCTAGATCTCACCTGAAATAACAGTGTGGTGCCCTCGATGCCAATTGAGATTCTGGCGGCAGACACGATGTCACAGAGAATGTTATGACACAAGATTCGACACTCTATTAAAAATTCACACAAGAATTCAAAAGCAAGAAAGAACACAATAAATTGTTTACCCGGTTCAAGTGTGTAACTACACCTACATCCGGGGCTACCAAGCCGTGGAGGAAATTCACTATTAGTAGAATTAATTCAGAATAAACCAACCAGCTTATCTCCTTCACTTAAAACCTACCCAATGCAACTTCAATCTAAGTCCTACTTAGACCTGAGTTCCTACTCACTCCCCCTCAATCACAGCAGTGATATCAACCTATTGATTAATTGAATTGTGAAGACACTCTTCAATAAACAAACTTGATCTTGCTTCAAAGCTTTAATCAAGAGACACAACACTCGTGCTTCAAAGCTTTGAGTGATAAACTACCCTTACAACCAAATCCTAGTCCAAAGCACTTATCAATTGATAATTGTTTGGCTCACAAGAGTAACTAGAATTACACAAATTACAACCTGCTAAATCTTCAATTCAGTTCAGAGGCGCAGCAGCAGTGTAAGGGTTCTATTCTTATTATAGAAGCAGTCCTGTAACTTCATTTTTGGGCTTCCATAATAATAGCTAGGCTTCACTTAATTAATCCTAAAGACTTGGTCTTTTTAACAACCAATTTAGGTTTAACTAAGATCAACCAATTAGTCACGTGAGCATGTAATCTAATTAACATAGAACAAAATAAAACAGCTCAATAAACTTCCTGAAAACTCTCAGGAAAACAGATTCTCGAGCAATAATGTCACACGTAATGTCATAACATCGGTTATGACATCATCAATCTTCTCGAAATTCCAAGCACGATTTGCAACCGCCTCGAGCTGTACTTAAACTTCCTTCTCATGTAGAATTTATCTTCAACTCTGAATGTCATGACATCAATCAAGACATTGTCATATCCTAGTTTTACCAAAAATTAATGCCAACATAAAAACACTTACACCCCCTTTAGGGTATCCTCTCTTATTGTCTTTCAGATAAACATGGTCATGTCCCTCGAACGTAGGGGTACCATTAGTAAAGTCCCTCGATTCAAAAATCATAACAAAGATCATAGTCCCTCGATGACCCTTGATGTTGCCTATGAATATATGATCTCGTCCCTCATTTGTTGCCTACGAATAAGTGATGATCGTCCTTTCGAAATGCTAAAGGTATCCTTACATGTTGCCTTCAATGACCATACGATGATCCTATGCATGTCCCTTCACATCCAACAGATAGAGTTACCTACCAACTAATGATATGGATAACGTTGTCCTAAAGGAGAAGGAAAATAACAAGAACGACTCTTTTCTGAGTAGGTAATAAGATTTTTAATTACTTGCTCCACTCAAAAAATACTCTTCACACCTCAAAATTCTTTTTCAAAATACTTTCAAACAAACACTTTGTATACATTCCAACGTGAATCATTACAAAGTTACATTTTTCCAAACAAACATTTCCAAACAATTCATTTAAAATTCTTGAGGACTGATACAAGAATCATTACGAAGTCAAAGCGAAATACTTTTCAAATCACACACACACAAAAACAAGTTTTTAAAAAGTGAGCTAAGAAATTAAGAGCCCGTAGATAACTATGGATGGAAAGGGTGCTAATACCTTCCCTTTTCATAATTACCTCCCGTACACAGAATCTTACAAAGGTCTTGTTCTTTTCACCTTTCCTTTATTGGATAAAAGAAAAGTCGGTGGAGACTCTTGCAATATGCAACATTTGCGATAAAACGCAAAACAAACAAGTCAGCTCTCCCACCGTGTTACAGAACTGACGACCCTGCTGGGGAATAACACCCAAAAAGAGGTTACCTTAAGGCTTTAGATCACTTTTACTTGATTTCATTGTTTGACTTGTCTGCTTTATTTTTAAGGGTTTCCTGGGTATTATATCTGTGGGGGATCCTACACCCGGATCCAGGTTTCCTTAAGTAAGTAGCAATAGATCATCGCGACTGTCCGACATAGACTAAAATAGTTAAAATGATGGCTACGGTTAGTGCGACACTTTGGATGTCCTGATGTTCCTCATGTTCAGTTGAGGAAATATTTGGCATTTGCGTGGTGTCATCAAGCACTAACTAAAATTTTAGAACCCTAATTGACCCATCTTAGCCATTAGAAGGTAGTGAGATAGCCGACTTCGGTGCAGACTGAGGTTGGTTGATACTCGATGCTACGCTCATTGAGATTCGACTTTCGGGATGTTTTGGTCGACCATTTGGTAGCCGTACTGAAATAAAGCCTGTGAGAAATATCTGTGATATAAGATTCCTAGAACTCGGTTACTATTGTAGGATAGGTTAAACCAACTTAAACTCTGGTAGGGTAGACACCTATACCTCATGCAAGCCTTAAACCTAGATCTATTATATGAATTTGTTGTGCTTGCTATTTAAACACGGCATCATGACATCATAACATCATGACATTTCTAACCATTTCAAGAACCTAGGGATTTATCTTTTCTCTTTGTTGTAGGGTTATGGCTTCCAGGAAGACTATCCAAATCAACTTTGTGGGTATACCTTCTTAACTCAAGAAATTAGTCTCAGAAGTTCCCGATCACGCTCAGTTCATCAAAAGGCATGGTTATCTACTCGACTTGGTTATCTAGCTACTAATCAGTTCACTAATAATCATATATGAAAAAAATAATCAGCTATTTTATTCAACAATAAAGGATTATTCTCCGATTTTCTCATCGATTCAAGTCAATTCTTCAAGGTTCAAGTAAGTAGCTTATTCCTTAAGCACTTATTTTAATTGATTTTTTTTTTCGATTTTTGACTTTTTTTGAAATTGATTATTGGAATTTATTGCATTTATTGTGTTGATTCCGATTCTTGAATTGTTGATCAGAAATTAATTGAATTGAATCCGGTTTTTGAACATTATTGTGTCGGTGTGAAGAAAAATTGAACATAAAGCATACATACACTTGCATGTAGCTTTTTTTGGCATTTAGGTCGCTTTAATTGATCATTTGAATTGCATATGGTATGATAATCTATTAGATTGCATCTAGGTTGATTGAATTGACTTGAATCACATGAAATATGACCTAATTAGTGAATAAAATTGTGTCAAAATGTAGTCTTAGGTGCATTTTGGTTCTTCGAGCACTTGCATTGTACATAATGCATTTAGACTTGCATATTAGGTCATATTTTGAATGTACATGAATTTTTCTATGGGTACATATAATGTTTAAATGGAATTCAAGTGTCGATATTCGATTTTTGTGACATTAAAGTGTGTCGGAGTCTCACTTTCATGTGCATTTTCATGTAATAACATACATTCTTGTTCATTTAATTAAGGTATCAGAACATGATGAATGTTGATCCGAATTAACCTTTAATTTTCATTTTCACATCATGATTAGATATATGTAGATTGAATATCCATTTGATCTGCCTCTTGCATGTCATTGCATCTATGAACATATTGCATTTGCATCCATAAATGTACATTAAATATGTGCATTTGGCATCCTTTTAAGTTCAATTCCGATTAACTTTGTACTTTTGTTTTCACTTTGTGTTGTCTTGAATTGTTGAATACATGTACATGAATTAAATTCCAATTCATTGCCTATTCCAAAAATTAAAACAAAGTTGAATTGGAAGTTAATTCGGTACATGGATTTTGGTGTTCCGTAACCCTTTTTAGACGATTTTGTTTATCAGAACTCATTTTTCCTCAAAGGTCAAAGGTAACAATAGTTGTTCCCAATATTTTGGCATGTTCTAAAACCGTTTTTGATGGTTTTGCAACCGAATTTCAAGTGCAACATGCCTAAAACGCTATCGCTTCCACTCGGAGTTAATTAAAATCGATCATATTTTTGAATTCGTTGACGTGTTTGCAAGCAACCATGCGATTTTTAATCGATTTCTAGAAGTTGACTTTTTCGCTCCGATTTCGGAAAAGTGCTTTCCCAAGACGATTTTTATGATTTTATTTCACTTCTTACATGCTTATACTAGTTTATTATCGTATGTGCAACCTGTTTTGCATTTGGTATTTTCTTTCTAGTACTTGATTTGTTAATTCTGACACTTTATTTCACGTGCGAGGTACATTGAGCCTTTTGTATTTGATATAGATGTGCATGGTGTGTATCTTCTTGCTTGCACACATGTGCTATTATCTACATTGTTAGAGTTCTCCTTTCGTGCAGGTTATGTGATTGACTTAGATATGTGCATGATGCATATCTCTTGCTTGCACACATGTGTGTGCTTTCTATTATCTGGATTATAATTTCGTGCAGGTTTATTTGTTTCGGATGTGAGATACACATTCTGATCATGCTTTGATGTCTCCACACATTACTCACTGGTTTCCCTTGTTGCGTGTTGGCAGTACTTGAAGTATTCCAGAGTATTCCAGAGTATTTCCCTTTTTGAAGAAGGATTTTACCGCTTTCTTTTTCCATGAGAAGTAGGAATATAGATGCATGATGGGGCTTCCGTAGTTGGAGCATGTTCAGGAACCCCTCTGGTTTATTTAAAGACCCGTTTAGGGAAATTTTGTTTGCTACTTGTGTGTGGTTTGTTTAAAATCCTCTTCCGTGCATAGGTAGGTATTTTTTGTCGTGTGTTTACTTTCGTGCTTGCATAGGTCAAGAGTGGTTAGGCAAACCACTAAGTGGCACCACCAATCAAAGACCCACTTTAATGATATCTAGAGGTGTTGTATGTGATAATGATATGATGGGCACGTAGAAAGCGTTCGCAATCGACCCCAACATAGTTCTAGTCCGTGTCGGCTCAACGCAAGCAAATCGTGTTTCTTCCTTTATCGAGTAAATAATAAAAGTGGCAAGAGTTCCCTATTTTGACTCTCCCCGTCTTCTCTTGGGGTTCACACTTGTTGTTATGATACTCGCATTCTTATGCTCTTCACACTTGATAATTCATATCATGTTGTGATACCTTTCTCGAGAATCGAATGGTCGGCTCCTGGTTGATTCTGGTATGCTCGTCACGTCGCAGGCTATGGGACTTTCCTTCTCCCACGCATGTGTGAATCATTTGTTTGTGCATTGCATTGTGTGTGTGCTTCATCCAAAGCACTTGTCTGCTTAATCCCTTTGCATATCTTGGTCGTTCAACCAAGGTGGATGTTAGGATTGTTTCCCCAGGTTTGCTCAGTTAGGATAGCCTTCGAGCTTAGACTTTCAACCCTCAACCATAGGGTCATTTTTGCATGATAATATTAGGGGTATAACAAGTTAGCTTCCCTTTCTAGTTTCTTCTTTCTTTTGCATCCTTGCATGTAATAAAACTAAAACTTGTTTTCTTTTATTTGAAAGTCAAATCACTTAATAATGGTTCAAACTCCTTTTCAAAGGTAAAAGAAACCAACCTCACTTCAAACCTTTTTGTCTTAGGACTTCTTTTCTTTTAAAACCTTTTCAAAAAGGGTGTTCCCTTTCAAATATGAGCAAATTTCTAAGTGTGCGAGCGGCCGAGCATAAGACTTCTTATAGCTGCAACGCCAAGCACGAGTTGCAATTGTGAGGATGCGGAATTGAACTTCCCATAAAAACAATTACAATCCACCAAAACATGTGAGCCGAACTACGGCGCTCTGACTTTCCCATTACACAAGGGAATACGTAGGCATCTTGTCACGGGGCTCGATCGAGCAAACTTTGTAAATACTTCCTTCTTCTCCCCGTGTTTTCCTTATTTTCTCTCTTTCACATGCATTTTAGTGATTAAGCAATATATAGATATAACACACCCTTTAGATAGAAACTAGAAGTGGATACCGTAGAGTACTACGGGCGTGTGGGGTGCTAATACCTTCCCCTCGCGTAACAGACTTCCTTACCCGATCTCTTTGTCGTAAGATCATGATTTCTCCCCCTCAGGTTTAATCAATGTTTTCCTTTCCTCTTGCGGGATAAAAAACGTTCGATGGCGACTTCATTGATATTCTATCTGACATGTTCATCCAGGTTGTTTCATTAGCGCAAGTCTTTGAGGTGCTTACATGTCCATCATAAGGAGCATCATGATAATGGTAAATTATATTATCTATTTCATCTTCGGGGATACATCTACAAAAAATATCATTGGCGCCTCTCTTAAAGAGTAGGGGCTCGTCCCAATAATATTGTTTAAGATCATGAAAAAATTTCTTCTTTTGTTGATAGGTAAGATCTGGTGGAAGCACTCTAGTTGCTAGGTAGTTGACCAAGTCAACATATCATGGAAGTGTGGACTTAGTATAAACTACATCCATAACTTTCCTTGATTCTTCACTATTATCACTTAAGGAGCGTTCTACCGTGTTATGTTCCATTTAGGCTATTAGTCAATCATAAGGGAAATCATTGTTGATAGGGACTCGCTCGGCTTCAATACCTTCCATTATTGATAAGTGGTCAGCTACTATGTTTTTAGTACCTTTTGTATCTTTGATTTCTAAATCAAACTCTTGTAGGAGTAGAATCCATCTTGAGAGTCTTGGTTTAGCGTCCTTTTTACTCAATAGGTATCCGATTGCAGCATAATCGGTATAGATAATAATCTTTTCTCCTACTTGGTAATAATGGAATTTGTCTAAGGCGAACACAACAACTAGGAGTTCTTTCTTTATGGTAGCGTAGTTCATCTGCGCATGATCTAAGGTTCTACTTGCGTAGTAGATTGCATGAAGCTTTTTGTCTTTTCTTTGTCCTAAGACTACACCTAGGGCATAATCGCTAGTGTCGCACATGATCTCGAATGGTTTATTCCAATTAGGAGGTTGCATAATCGGGGATGGTATTAACACTTGTTTAAGTGTTTCAAATGATTTCAATCATTTATCATTAAATATGAATTTAACATCTTTCATTAATAGTTCAGTAAGAGGCTTGGTTATCTTTGAGAAATCTTTAATGAAACGTTGGTAAAAACCGGCGTGTCATATAAATCTTCTGATTTCTCTAACGGTTTTGGGAGGGTAAAGATTTTTTATAACTTCTATGTTTGCTTTATCAACTTAAATTCCTTTTTCTGACACTAGGTGTCCGAGTACAATTCCTTGTCGGACCATCAAATGTCATTTTTCCCAATTTAACACTAGGTTGATGCTAACTCATCTTTCGAGTACCATTTCTAGGTTCAATAAGAATTCTTCAAAGCTTTGCCCACAGACAGAAAAATCGTCCATGAAGATTTCCATTATTCCTTCATGAAAAACAGAAAATATTGACATCATGCATATTTGAAAAGTTGCGGGAGCATTACATAGTCCGAAAGGCATTCTCATGTAGGTGAATGTACCATACGGGCATGTGAAAGTTGTTTTCTCTTGGTCATCAGGATGTATAGGGATTTGAAAGAATCCTGAAAGCCATCTAGATAGCAAAATTGAGAATGTTTGGCCAAACGTTCAAGTATTTGATCGATAAAAGGTAAAGAGAAATGATCTTTACAAATGGCTTTGTTCAATTTTCTATAGTCGATGCACATTCTCCATTTTCTTTGAGTGCCTTGAGTTAAAGATTCTCTCTTCACATTATGGGTAACTGTAACACCTCCCTTCTTGGGCACGACATGCACTGGGTTAACCCATTTACTATCAGATATCGGGTATATAATTCCTGCTTCTAACAACTTTTGTACCTCCTTTTTGACAACATCACTTAAAATAGGGTTTATCCTCCTTTGATGTTCTTTGGAATTCTTACTATCTTCCTCAAGCATAATGCAATGCATGCAAATAGAAGGACTTATTCCTTTAAGGTCTGAGATGTTATAGCCTAAAGCAGTCAGATATTTTCTAAGGACATGTAATAATTTTTCAGTTTCTATTTGTCATAAATCAGCGTTGACTATAATTGGTCGTTTAAGCTCGGTGGCTAAGAATTCATACCTCAGATTTTTGGGAAGTGTTTTAAGTTCTACAACCGGTTTCTTTGGTAAAGGAATATGATCAGGAGTCATGGATAGACATTCGCTTAGATTATCGTCGTGATATTCGTCACACCAATTATCATCTTTGAAAATAGGAGGTATTGGTATCTTCAATACTTCGGAGTATTTATTTTGTTTCTTTTCCATTTCTTTAACGCATTCGTCAATGACATCTAGAAAACAACATGATACTTCTATAGCTGGTGTCTTAAAGAATTATGACAGAATGAATTCGACTTTTACTTCACCAACCTCGAAAGTTAGTTTTCCTTTTTTCACGTCTATGATGGCTCCTGTGGTAGCTAGGAAAGGTCTGCCTAATATAATAGGGATGCTGGCGTCTTCTGTAATATCCATGATTATGAAGTTAGTAGGAATATAGAATTTTCATATACGAACATTCATGTTGGTCGTAATTCTCCCATGTTGACCATTTTACAGATTGATAAAGACATTAGGCTAATACTGGCTCGTAGATCACATAGAGCTTTTTCTATTACGAACTTTCCAATTACACATAGTATGGAAAAACTACCGGGGTCTTTTAACTTAGGCGGCATGTCATTCTAAATTATGGCGCTACATTCTGTAGTAAGCATAATTGTTTCGTTATCCTCTAGCTTTTTCTTGTTAGACATGATTTCTTTAAGGAACTTGGCATGGGAGGGAATTTGTGTGGTTTCTTCTGTGAACGGTATTGTGATATTTAACTTTTTCAGAAGTTAGATAAATTTCATGAATTGCCCTACATTTTTTAATTTAACAAGCCTTTGAGGATATGGGATAGGTGGTTTATAAGGTGGTGGAGGAACATATAGTTCTTCTTTTTCTACAGCCTCTTCACCGTTTTCCTAGTTCTCTTTCTCCTCTAGTTTATCTTCCTTTCCAGTCTCCTTACTAGCGTTCTGATGCATGGCTGGACTACTAGTTCTCGGATTGGTAGGTCCATCTAGATCTATTCCACTTTGAAGTATAATAACATTGGCATGTCCCTTTGGATTAGGTTGAGGTTGTCTAGGAAATGCTCTTGTCGGGGCAACAGTGAATGTCTCTGTTGAGCCACTTGAGAAATTTGTGTTTCTAACATTTTATTATGAGTGGCCAAAGCATCAACTGTGTTAGATAATTGTTTAAGTTCCTTACTAGTAAGTATGTTCTGATTTAGAAAATCCTTGTTCTTTTGAGCTTGGGTGCTATGAAATGTTTTATCATGATTTCAAGGTTGGATTTCCTAGGGACATTGGGAGAATTTGGAACATTTAGAAGTCCTTTATGGTATCTCGGAGGTGTAGTAGGAGCTTGTCCAGGTGCATACAATGCATTGTTATTCTTGTATGAAAAGTTGGGATGGTTCTTCCAACCAAGGTTATAGGTATTACTATGGGTTTCCTTGTGCGTAGTTCACTTGATCAGATGGTACTCCTATCATTAGCAGACATTATGGAGAAACGTGTGCATGAAGTCTACATATATCACAATTTGGAGCTATTGCAGCCACGGTGGCTGCGGGAGTCGTGGTTAAGTTATCTATCTTTTGGGTAAGAGCTTTTACCTTGGTTTTAACTTGGTCCAAGCTACTCACTTCGTACATACCACTTTTCATTTGAGGTTTATCTACGATGGTCCTATCGCTTCCTCATTGGAAATGGTTTTGAGCCATACTTTTGATAAGGTGATAGGCTTCTTCGTATGGTTTATCCATCAGTGCTCTACCAACAGCAGCGTCTATTGTCAATCTTGTGTTGTCTAAGAGACCGTTGTAAAAGGTATGAATGATCAATCATTCTTCTAAACCGTGATGTGGACAAAGTCTCAACATGTCTTTGTATCTTTCCCACGCCTTGAAAAGTGATTCGCTTTCCTTCTACTTGAAACCATTTATGTTGGCTCTTAACATAGCTGTCTTGCTAGGTGGGAAGTATCTTGATAAGAATACTTTATTCAACTCATCCCATGTGTTGGAAGGTAAAGATTGAAGCCATGCTCTAGCTCTATTTCTTAGAGAGAAAGGAAAAAGGTGCAATCGTATCGCCTCAGGGTTAACATCATTCGCTTTCACTGTGTCTGCGTACTGCACAAACACCGACAAATGTAAGTTTAAGTCGTCCGCAGGGCTTCTTGAAAATTGATTTTGTTGAACAATCAAGAGTTGCGAAGGTTTCAACTCTAAATCATTTCGGTTGATCACGGGAGCAATAATACTATTGTGAGGTTCTGCTTGAGACAAGACGGCGTAGTATTTGAGAGGACGGGCCGGTGGTGGTTCAACCATTTTTTGTTCTATTTCCGGACTTGGAGTAAGGATAGAGGATTTAGGAGGAGTATAATAACTTTTGAAGTCTAGGACTCGGTGTCTTACTCCAATAAAACGCTCAATCTCGTCGATTCGTGACTCTAATTCTTCGCCTTTTGAGCGAGTACTTGGCATACAATCAATGAAAAATAAAATTTAGTGCCTTGGTCTATACTATGTAATAGAAGAGTTACGATATCAACTTAAATAGTCCCCGACAATGGCGTCAAAAACTTGATTGTGACTTAGTATGTCTATAGAATCTTGACTGTAAGTGCACAATCGTATCGCGTAGCTTTAAAGATTATCAAATCCCAAGAGACTATGAATCGATTAACCGTTATCTAAAATTACTATGTAAAGCTATGACTAATGATATTAATTAGGTTCAGAGGGAAATTAAAGAGAAAAATGTAGTTTGAATTTAATTAATCAGAGATAAACACTGGTATGCAATATGTTTGACTTCGGGGATTTTGTAAGTCATTGGCACAACTTTAAATATTAAAACTTATTTCAGTGGAAACTATCAATTAAAAAACCTTTATTTCACAGTCTCTTTCTATTGATTCGGGCTATATTAATAAACATAAATGATCACTATCGCTATATCATTTAAAATCTAAAAATACTTTTTGAAAACAGATAAGATCCAATTAACTCTAAAGCGCTCTCATTGTATTTAAAATTAATATCCCATTCCCATTGTCTAGTTAAAACCTCAAACTCTCATTCTGTTGATTTTAACTTTTATTTGTCTTTTACTCTCGTAATAGGACAGTTTAATATTAATTATGAAAATCGAAACCAAAAAAGTATTTTATAAGAGTTATGCCAAATTATTACCAAATTCCCTTTGTTCTATGACCTTACATACCGGTATTGGAAAAATTAGCCAGACATGGTATTAATTTCGAAAACGAAGCAACACCAAACAACAAGTAATCTAGACATTATTAATAGATTAAAAGACAATACTTATAATTTAAATAAAAACCTGAAATTCAATAATGGAAAAGTAGAATTTGTAGCAACACTTCGAGTACCTAATAAAACAATCCTCCACAAGTCGGCAGAATTATAAAAAGAAATTAATGATGCAATAGCTTTCCGGTGTAGAAAACTATTGCTCTTTTTGGTGGGTTTTATCTACTTAAGGATCTAAAAACAAAATGCTTTAAAAAATATAAAAGCTGGAATGATGGACCAGAGAGACCCTTTTGTTGCCAACTGCCTTCCTTCTATCTCTTCCCCTATAAAAAATATTGTTAATAAAATATATGAGTACAACATCATGGCCCAGTAGCAAATATCTCGTTGCGTGGTGAAGAATCAGGAGGAAGTGGTTGACTTGGAGAAAACTTCACGTTCAATGCTGAAAAGAGTTGTGATGAGTGGCAGTGTTGTGTGCCGTGTGGCACACATATTTTTGAGCTGTGCCAAGCGGGAAGGGTTGCGTGCGGAGGGGCACACATATGCAGAGTGTGGCGGGCGACATGGGTCTGTGGCGAGTGGAACACTCTTCTGTCATGATATTTTCTGCATTTTCTGCTACTTTGCAATTGACTCTTTTCTTCCTATTTTCATGTAAGCCTTGTGGAATGTAAATACCTGAAACAAGCTTAAAATGCAAACATAACGCGACATAATTAACAAAAAAAATGGAAACTTATTTATGTAAATCAAGTCGAATATGCGATGACTTTTCACGTTATCACAAATAAAATGAAACCGTAAGAACTTCACACTCTTCTGCAACATATGTTTTGGCTTCATCGACGCTCTCTTTAATCTTCCATAATAACCACCATATGAGGTATATAATTCATGTTCCATTTAATAATCTTATAAGCATTTGGATGAATTACTATGATGTTAATATGTGAGAATACATGCAGTGAAAACGATATTCTAGACAGTTGATAATTTGTTCCCTTGGTGTCATAAACAGATTGATCAGCATCACGTGGCAATATTAAATAAATATCTGTTCACATGTTGCTTAGCTATTACCTATGTATCTTCCTATGGATCCTTCAATTGTTTTATAAATGAACCATATTTATAGAGTATAACAACTGAGCAATTGTCCCAGTCGGGATGCCATTTAACTATAAATGCCAGCTCAAAGTCCAACATTTCATCAAGTGCTAATGAGGATTCTAATGGTCTGTTATTCCAGCCTAGATAACGAAATGGTAGGTATAGATTAGCAGTCTTATGTTATATCATTAATAGTAATTAGAAAAAGGTGTAGTAACATATTAAATGGATCATAGTATCCCGTATCTAGGCAGCAAACATTTTCAGAAGATCCGTACATTCCCTATCCCAGAATATGAACATGCAAGATACGCCCAAACGGACAACTTCAATTTCAATATTATACCTATTAACATGGATGGCTAGAAATGCTATGCAACGATTCCTTAGGGAAATTGCAACATGAAATCACAAAATAAAAATAAGTCTGGAAGCAAATTTACTATTATTTGGATATATTAGAGACATCATGGTCTCATTAAAGCTATCAGTCGATAAAGCTTTTGATTGATGGCAATTCTGCATTGATATAGAGCTTCGTAACCTAGAATATGTTGGTAACCAAAAATGGAAATTTCCCTATATTTACAAATAATAAGGTAAGTCATACCATATTATTGTATGATAATAATACATTGTGTTCTTAAACAACAGAGGATTAAATTTCTAACCCTCTTCTTTAACTTTTGCATATTGAAGCATTACTACTGATTGGCCAGACGTATTTTCTCGATCCTGGTTAAACTTTAAGAACTATGTAGCACAGGCCTCCCTAAGGGTGAAATTCATTGTGTTGTTGTTGGAAATGGTACAATAGACTGGTTACATAGCATGAAATATATATGGGGTCAAACATAGCAAATTTGAGAGATACAACACATACCTTAAATATGGTCAAAATGCAAAATATGGATCTTTAACAATATATGGATCTCTAAACAAAATGAATGTTTAACAAACCAAAGGAAAAAATAATTGTAACTACATTTAAACTTTAAATATGGTCATAAAATAACTTATCAACTATATACAAGACTGGAAACTTCAACATCAGATGAACAAAATAAACAACATACATAACTCTAACAAACAGAACGGTGGAACAAAAGCATTTTGTAAAAATATGTCGAATATACTAAAAAACAAAAACTTCAGAACAATGGAACAAAAACATAACTCTAACAAATAGAAAATCATCAAACATGTTGTGAAACTTATATCCTTATCAACGAAAATCATCTCAAAGAGTTTTTAATTGTCGGAAAAAAACACTTCATTTTGTTGAGAATAATTCATATCCAGAACTTCTGCGGGGAGTCAGAAGTTCTGATGTTCTGGTGCTGTCTAGAAGTTGATGTTCTGGTGCTATCCAGAAGTTGATGTTCTGGTGCTGTCTAGAAATTGATGTTCGGTGCCGCCCGTGTTGATGTTCCTGTGTCCGAATCGGTGCTGTCCAGAAGATGAAGGTTCTGGTGTTGGTCAGAAGTTGTTGAACTTTTGAGGTCGTGTCCAGAAGTGTTTAACTTCTGTTTCTTTATGTTAATTATTAAGTTTAGGTTTAAGGGTAGTTTAGTATTTTTTTAGTTTGTACTGTTAGTATTAATTAGCTTGATCACCAAGATTAGATTTTAATTAGGTTTATGGGCATATTTATTTTTGGGATTTTTTGTGTATAAATATGTACTCTTATTTCATTAATAAACAGTAATCCTTATTTTTTCTTTATTCTCTGTTAGCCGTCTTTTATTTTTTCTCATTTATTTCATCGTTCCTTCTCTTTGTCTTTGTGCACCAACAAATTGGTATCTAGAGCTTCCGGTTAGAAATACAGGGAAACACGAGTGAACGAGAGTTGTCTGTGTGTTTGATTTTTGTTTCTAGGTTTCATGTTAAATCTAGAACAAGAATCATTTTTTCTGTTTGTGGGTTGGGAAACACTGTGTGAGTTAATTTCTAAGTGTATTTACACAAATTAGAAGATGAACGGAAACGGAAACATGAACACCAAGCTTCCAGTTTTTGATGGCAAAAACTGGAATCGATGGATGATCCATATGTGCGTGTTATTTGGAGCTCAAGATGTTCTAGATCTTGTTACCGATGGTTATATTCCAGTTGCAGAAGATGCAACAGAAGATGAGAAAGAGGCGCAAAGAAATAAAAGGAAGAGAGATCAGAAAGCTCTGTTCTACATCCATCAATGTGTGGTTGCAAATGTGTTTGAGATGATTGCAGATTCTATGACGTCAAAGGGGGCGTGGGACACACTAATCAGATGTTACGGTGGTGACGCATCAGTGAAGAAGGTGAAGCTTCAGTCCTTAAGAAAGCAATACGAAAATCTCAACATGAAGAGCAGTGAGAAGTTTTTTGAGTACATTTCAAGAGTGATTCTGATCACTAATGAAATGAAGTCTTGTGGAGAAACTCTATCTGAACAAGTAATCATAGAGAAGGTTCTGAGGTCGCTTACTCATCAGTTTGATTACATTGTTGTTGCTATTGAACATTCCAAAGATCTGGAGACCATGAAAATTGAAGAGCTGCATAGTAGTCTAGAAGCGCATGAGTTGTGTTTGACTGGCAGAACTTATGAGAGGGAAGTGGAGCATGCTCTGAAAGCTTCTTTTGTCAAGAAGGACCAGAAGCAGAATAGAAGTGGTGATAAATTCCAGAAGTCAGAAGCTTTCTATTCTGATGAGAAACATCAAAAGGGAAAGGAGAGAAGAAAGGTTCAATGTTACTGTTGTAAGCAGTTTTGCCACTTTGATAGAGATTGTTGGTCAAACAAAGAAAGGAAATCAGAAGAAGCAAAAATAGCCAGAGGTGATTCAGATGATGAACCTGTGCTATTGATGACTTATGAATCTGATGAGGAACTTGTGAGGTTGTCATTTTCTGAATCCGAAGGGGATGAAGATGACTCTGAATATTCTGATTCGGAAGGAGTGTCTCTTTATGAGTCAAAGTCAGAAAATGACGTTGAAGAGTCAGAAGTTGAAACTTCTGAAGAAGAGTCGGAAGTTGAAACTTCTGAAGAAGAGTCAGAGTTAGAAGATGACCCTGAAGTTGAAGACAAGTTAGAATCAGAATGTGATTCTGAGTCTGAAGAAGAATCAGAAGATGAGTTAGAATCTCAAGGAGATTCTGCTTCTGAAGATGAGTCAGAACATGAAGGTTCTAATGATGAGTCAGAACATGAAGGTTCTGAAGATGAGTCAGAACATGAAGGTTCTGAAGAAGAGTTAGAGTAAGAAGATGAAGAATCTTCTGGAGACTCTAAGGATGAGTTAGATAGTGAATCTGATTTTGATCCAGATTCTGATGATGATCCAGAGTCTAGTGGTGATCATGCTTCTGGAAGGGAAAACTCTGAAGACATAGGTTCTAGAGGACAAGCTTTTGGAGGTGATCAAATTGGTCATGCTTCTGGAAGGGAAAACTCTGAAGACGTAGGTTCTATAGGACAAGCTTCTGGAGGTGATCAAATTTTTGGTAGTAATCATGACTCTAAAGGTGGACCTTCTGAAGGAGGAGCTTCTAAAGGTAGTCCAGCCTCTAACGGTGGTCATGATTCTGAAGGTGGAACTTCTGAAGCAAGGGCTTCTGAAGGCAATCCAACTTCTTAAGGTGATGGTTCTGGACAAGGTCTAGAAGTTAACAAAGGTGGAACTTCTGGTGGAAGTTCTAAAGGTGATGGTTCTGGACAAGGTCCAGAAGTTAACAAAAGTAAAACTTCTGATGAAAGTCCAGAAATAGATACAGTTCCAGAATCAGAAGGAGATTCTGAACAAATAGGTATTGAAGATGTTCTCAAGAAGAAAGCGTGGTTGAATGCCATGAGAGAAGAACTTGAGACTTGGAAGTTAACTAAGCTTCCAAGGGAGAAAAAATCCATCAGCGTCAGAAGGGGTTTTAAGGTGAAGCTTAAGCCAAATGGATCAGTGGGCAAGCACAAAGCAAGGATAGAGGCCAGAGGTTTTCTTCAGAAACCTGGACTAGATTATTTTGAGGTGTTCGCTCCTGTAGGTAGGCATGAAACAATCAGATTGGTGATTGCTTTAGGTACGAACAAAAGTTGGTCGCTGATGCATTTGGATGAGAAGTCAGAATTTCTGAATGGTCCATTACAAGAGGAGGTATACGTGTCACAACCTTCTGGCTTCGTGAAAAAGAATCAGGAAGGGATGATGTACAAGTTACACAAAGCTCTGTATGGATTGAAGCAAGCATCCAGAGCTTGGAATCAGAAGATTGATTCATGTTTCAAGAAGCAAGGATTTCAGAAATGTGAGATGAAGTATGGCGTGTATCTGACACATTCTGGATGCAATATGATTCTAGTGTGTCTTTATGTTGATGACATATTTCTTACAGGGAGTTGCAACCATAAGAAGAAACCTGCAGATGTTCGGATGAAGGATGTCAGGACTGAACACCTTATTCGTTTGAGGGATGGAATTGGTGTCGTGGATTTTGATGGATATGAATTAAGGGACGATGTTGAGAAGAATTCATATCCGAACTTCGAGAGTCGAATTTTGATGCGTCCAGAAGTTGATGTTCTGGTGCTGTCCAGAAGTTGATGTTCTGGTGCTGTCCAGAAGGTGTTGTCCAAAAGATGAAGGTTCTGGTGTTGGTCAGAAGTTGTTGAACTTCTGAGGTCGTGTCCAGAAGATGAAGGTTCTCTGTTAGCCGTCTTTTATTTTTTCTCATTTATTCCATTGTTCCTTCTCTTTGTCTTTGTGCACCGACACATTTGTGCTCCACTCGAACTGCCACCTTCCACAAGTCCTTAGTGTTGTTGATGTTGGAAAAATTTTCGAACGGTCTAGACATAGCCATGAGAGCAACAGTGAGACGAAGGGAGACAATGTGAGGAAAAGGAGAAGAAAATGGTTGACAGTTTTGAGTGGTAAGATGAAGGATGTTGAAGAGAGAACCAGAAACAAAGGGTTGTCTTGAAACTACCAAATATAACTTTTCAAGCACAATAGGTTAGCTACTTCCCTTTGATTTTGCAGATTGATGTGAAAGGAAGTAAAAAATTATATTTTTGAACTCTTGTAAGAAGAAAGGAAAAGGAAGAGGAAATACAAGTCAGTTGAAGGAAAAGGCTGAGGAAAAAGCAAGTTGGTTCAAGAAATAACAAAGGAAGATTTAAGAGAGCATACACATGGCTTGGTGAAATAAATATAGGGACAAATAGAAAATTTCTAGACCAGTTAATTTTCTTATATATATTGTAGATATATGTATCAATGTAACGTATACATAATGTACAAGCATTAAAAGATAGTGGAGGCATTAGCCCACACTTCCTTGCACCTGGCTCCGTCCATGAGTCACATGTGTCAGCTCTTGCAAGAGTGAGTTGTAACAAACATTTCCTATATGATGTCAATAACAGTATGATAAAAAATTATCCACTAGTTACAAAACAAATCTAATATTTTTCTAGAATCCTTCAAAACTCGAAAACTCGAAAAAGATGAGAGAATAATAATTTTTCTTATTTTTCTAGAATCCTTCAAAACTCGAAAAAGATGAGAGAATAATGATTGTACCACATTATTCTTGTTATCCATTTATGTATGGTAATTATTAGGGGTGGTAAAATGATTGGGTCCTCCAGGATGGTCCGTTTGACTCATTATTTTTGGTGGATTGAACTGAGGCTTAAGTTGGTCAATTCTGCCTAAGTCGCTTTAAAAAGCGGGCTGAGGCGGAGCGAGACGGATTTTGCTCGTGGGCTTTTTGATTAAATTTTTTTATTTTTTACTTCGAATTAAAACAATTTTAACTATAAAAATAACATTTTTCTCTTAGGATTATGTTGATCAAATTATATTTTAAATTATTATACAGAGACAAATTGAATTACAAGCTCAACGTTCTTTTTATATCTTTCTAATACATGCGTTGATTAAAAAATCTTGAAATAAATGAACAATTGTATGTCATGGAGAATTATTAAATTTTTAATACATTAGCTCACATGATTTCTTTATGAATAGATGTTGATTTCAAGAAAAGAAGGATTTGATTATTGCGCCAACATATGTGTGACAAATTTAGGATTTAACTATTAAAGAATCAGTCAATATAAGAGTCTACATGATGTAAACAATGAGAAAGTCAAATGTTGATATTTTTGCACTACTATTTTATGCATTGTGATGTTTTATGCATTGTAATTGTTATCATTGTTTGCCTTGTGTAAAATCTTAATATGGTTCTTTAGTAGTTAATTTTTAAATAGGATTAGAATGATATGTATCATTTAGTTTTCATTTAGATATTTTTTATTTATTGTAATTTAAGTTATTTCGTTATTTTTTGGTTGTAATTGGTCTTTACTGATTTTATTTTTTAAGCTATTTGGACTAACACTAGTTTAAGTTCCATTATGCGTTAAAAACATATTTTGTCGATTATTTGGTAATATTTAAAAAATTTGTAAATTATATAGTAAATCGTAAAATTAAAAAATAAAAATTTGACGAGTCAAATCGCCAATTCGTTAGTAAACGGAGTGAAATTAACTTTTGAGCTCGGACGCCTAAATTGGTCCATCCCGTCCCACTTCATTTTTAGACGTGTTTGAACGGGGCAGATCTAAACGGGACAGACCGTCCAATTTGCCACTCCTAATAATTATCATAAATATTAAGTAAAAAAAATTTATATTGAAAGTGATCATAAATATTAAGTAAAAAAAATGTTATATTGAAAGTGATGTAGGTAATTAACACAAAAAAGTGATGTAACTAGGTAGCATAAAATGAAGGATATAGTTGGAAGAAGGAAATGAAAATTATATTAAAAAAATTTTAAAACAATATTTATTTGGAAACAAATAATTTGTAAAATGTGACATTTATTTTAAAATAAAATGATATTTGTTTTTCAAACTTCCCTCTATATATTACGAAAGGCTAAGAGATAATTAAAATATTTAGTTGAGTTTAGTAAAAAAGATTAAACTTTTTAGATCTCCAAGCGTTAAAATGAGACTAGGGAATAAAAAAAAAATGTTTATTGGAGAACTCTAACAATAATTTCAATTTTATACAAGGTTTCTTGTATATCCTACGTGCTAAAAGCTATTTAATTGAAGTTGACAGAGTATATGAAAATTTTAATTATAAAGCACACAAGAATTCCCATTTATTACATAAGGAGAAAATATTATGGCGCAAATTCCCGTATTTGTTTCTACTTGTATTATCCTTCTTTCTATACTTCTTGTAACATATGGCGGTATGTCCCCTTTCACAGTTTTTTGAATTTTATAATTGATCTCATACACAATATGATATCAATATCATTAGATCACCTTTTAGTAACATTTCTCTTTTACTTATTTGTCAATGCAGAACCTATTCCATGCGAAAGTGACGACGATTGTCCATGGAAGATTTTTCCTCTAGTTATGAAATGCATTGACAAAACTTGTCAATACACAATAGCTTTATAAGCTTTATAATTAAAGAACATGAATGATGGCTAAACTATTTAAATGGTTTTGTTACCGAATAACATCTCTATCTCCAATACATGAGTGAAACCTAGTCTTATTTTCTTTGTTCTAAAATAAATGACATTTTTGTAAAATTATTTATTTTAAATAATTTTTATTTTTATTTTTAATAAAAATTTAAATTCTATCTTCTAATTATATCTTCTAATTAATATTTATTACTTATTATTTTTTTACCTTACATTAACTAATGATAATTAGAGTACACTAGTAACTAATAAAGATAATTTGGTAAAATTGTGATTCTCACTATTTCATTTATCATATTTTTTAAAAATATGTGTGAAAATGTCAACTAAGACACTTATTGGGACAGAAAGAATATCATCTAAAAAATATTCAAAGGATTTCATATAAAGATCTGGGGAAAAATTCTTATTCACATGGGTTCGAACCTCAACCATGCACATTTAATATTTTCAAAACGAGTGCATCAAATCTCTCGATTTATCAATAACACTGAAGATTAAGATTAATAATTTTTTGGATTAATATCATCTTACACCTTGACATATAGGTTATTTATGATTTATCCCCTGTAAAAAATATTGTAAAACCAACATTGTCACTTGAAGATTCTGTCGTTTTAAACCTTATAAAAAATTTGTTTTAAATACCAACCTTGTCACTTAAAGACTCTGTCATTTTAAACCGTGTAATTTTTTGTTCTTGTAAAACCAACCTTGTCCAATCAAGTTTCAAAGGGTTTAAAATGAAAAAATATTTAAGTTTACAGAGTTTAAAATGAAAGAATCTAAGGGACAAAGTTGGTTTTACAACAAAAAAATTGCAGGATTTTAAATGACGAAATCTTCAAATAGCAAGATTGTTTTTACAAAAAAAAATAAAATTCACGAGGTAAACCAGAAGACACCATTATGACAGAGGGTAAAATGATATTAACCTTATTTTTTTAATCTCATTAAACTACATAATATTAATAAATTTATTGTTTAGCCATAATATTACATTATTTACACATAATATTTTTATAATATATATAACAAATTAGGAATCTGATTCATCATCATCAATATTTGTGAAGATCAATTGTTGGATCCTCGTTTCATTGAAATGTCAGGCAAGAGAACAATGGTGCAATATATTCCAGATCCCTTTCACATTTATTTTTTTCTGATGTAAAACTAGTAAGAAACTCGTGCTATCGCATGAGTCCTCTATGAATTTATATTACACGTATATTAAACACTCATTTATAAAGTTTGAATTCATACTTCAATTGGTTACTATTCACATAATTACAAAATATTGACTAATAATATGCATCAACTTTTAAACATTGATCCGTACTTATAATAAATCATACAGTCGATTCTCTAAATTCAATTATATAAAACAATAGCAAAATAAAAAATTTAAAAGATGAACATTAAAATGAACAGTCTGCAGCTGGTATCTCATAGATACGTTTACATTTATCCGTGAATCAATTTCATGTATACAACTGGTTAACATTCATATAATTATAATATATAATTATTTATCAAATTTGAATTTTTCGTTTATAAAAATAGTTGTAACTTATCCTCGTTTATAAAAATAATTGTTCCAATAGATAGACTTTTTCTCGTTTATAAGCGCCTCGAATCAGTGTGTCCGTTTATAAAAAAATGTTTGAAATTTATTCTCATTTATAAAAATAATTGTATCAATAGTTGAATTTTTCCCGTTTATAATATATTTGTAATTTATTCATGTTTATAAAAACTATTGTAACTTATTTTCGTTTGTAAAAGTAATTATATTAATATGTAGACTTTTCTCATTTATAAGGGTCTTGAACCCGTGTGACAATTTATAAAAATAATTTAACTTATTCATGTGAAAAACAATTGCATCAATAGTTGTTTTTTTTCGTTTATAAAAATATTTGTAATTTATTCCTATTTATAAAAGTTATTGTAACTTATTTTTGTTTTTACAAATAACTATATCAACATGTAGAATTTTTCTCGTTTATAAATGGTTTGAACCCGTGTGTAAGTATTATAAAAATATTTTAAACTTATCCATGTTAAAAACAATTGAATAAATTGTTGAATTTTTATCATTTATAAAAATATTTGTAAATTATTTATGTTTATAAAAATAATTATAAAAATAATAATTTTTCATATCATTTTAAATTTATTTATTGAATAGTGATAAATATGTGTCTCATATTTAATTATGTTTATCAATAAATATCGCGTATTAGTGGTATATGTTGAATTTTTTATTTTAATGTCTAATTAATTTATTGTCAGTAAAGAAATTATTCTAACAAATTAAAATAAATTTATTATTGACAATCAAAATTTACAATATTAAATAATAATATAACATTTATTATTGTGTATATCAGTAGAGAAAGAAAAAAATTAATCTAAAAATATCAAAAAATTAATTATAATTTCAAATAGTAATTTAATATTTATTATTACGATGAATCATATATAATATTTCACAATTATTTATTTTATTTTTTATATTTTATTATATTTAATTTTTAATATTTTTTTTTCAATTTAGTGTGACTTTTCAATAATTAAATCTTAATAATTAGAGAGATCAATATTATTCTGCTGAAGTGTTTGATGCATCCACTGAAACAACTGCAAGAAGTTCTCAGCACATACATCTAACAATCCGTTTACTTTCATGTTTTCACTTTTACTTCAACTTATAAAAATAAGAGAATAAAGATCTAGCATTTAAAAATTAAATTAAAAAATAGAAAAAACACTATCAGAATTGTTCATTTTAGGAGTCTTTCATCTCCTTATTAACAAAAGATAAAATGAACTTCAATCTTGGAAAATGAAAACTGAAAATGTTTTTGTAAGTTCTCTATTTTTAGGATTGACATTAATTTTAATAAAATAAATAAGACAGTAATATGTTAGATAGAATATATATAAATTTTTAAGAACAAGTTGAGTAAGAAGTCCTATCTTATGTTAGGACATGTTAAGTTCAAGAAGTTTAAACATCTAGAACAACATTTCGAATTAGATGTCCTATGAAGGAGCATACGACATCGCACCTGAGTTGAAGTGGATTAGTTAATTCTGTTATGATTTAACTTATGCAAAATATTATGGGAATATTGTGTAATCCTATGTGGCGCTAGATTAAAGGTCAAGAAGAATATTTGAAGAATATGAAGTTTCTAAATATGGAGATTATTTAGGAAACATTTGATTGAAGACCTTGTTTGTAGCAGAAGTTACTGCTGGTTTGTAACAATTGATATGTTATGATTTGAAGCTCAAGTCCAGCTGGAAATATGTTATAAATAGAAGAGTTTGTAACCTAGCTTTGGCACGGATTCAAGATGTAGAAGTCTAGGGCTTTGTCAATGTTACCATTCTCTAGGAAAGTTGTTGTAGGTGAACCACTCGGGTTGTGAGATGGTCACTTTGTTCTCCTCGGAGCTGTGAAGCAAGAGGTAGTATTGTTCTTGGAGGAAGCTTGTAAGCAACTTCAAGTTATGTTCTTGGTTAGGAGTAAAGTTGTAAAATTGGAGTTTAACTTTAGGTTTTAGCTAGGTATAGTCGTGGAAGTGTGTCTTCCTGTTTGTTTAGAATTATTGTCCAATCGTTGTCTATGATTGATGAGGGATTGAGAAGGGCCTGATATCTAGATGAGTCTTAGATAGAAGTAGATGGATTTAGGTCTTAGCCTAGCTACACAAAGTTTTTTTGCAAGTTCTTGGACATTTTAGAAAGCTTGTAACAAGACCTACAACTTTCATGTTTTGAGTTTTTATTGAATCAAAATGGATCTAGGTGAAAAATGGCCATGAAAGTGAGGAAACACCATGTTTCTTAACACTTGAAAAATTTTCTAAGTGTTAGAAAAAATTCCAACTTTGACTTTTTGTTGACTTTTTCACATTTCTTGATTTTTTATGATTATGATGGATTATTTGAAATGATTTTATGATTGAAAAAGTTTGGATTTGAAAAAGTTTGACTTTTTTGAGCAGATGAATTTTCATTAGATGATTCAGAATTAGTCTGATAAAGAAACGTGGATTTTGTAATGTTTTGAACCAAGAAATTAGGTCAAGATGTTGCATTGAGGATGTTAAGATTAACCTTCAAGCAAATAGATCATTCATTGAGCAGAAAGTCAATGATTCATTATCCTCGATCAAAACCCTAATTAGTCAATTCAATGTAGACCATGAGAAAAAGTTGGGAATTTGAAGATCAAATGTTGATGATTGATTAAGATAGATCAATTGAGGTGAGTGGAGACTCAAACCCTAATTGATCATATCTTGAACAGATGAAATTTTGATAAAACCCTAACTTTGACTTTAGGAGCATACGCACGATCTATCATGTTCTGAAATTGTTAGTGATGCAATGATGCATATGTGAATGGTATAAGGTGGTATCTTAGGTCAAAAATTGGGGTATGTCACCTTATTTTACGATCAGCTTCCCAAAAGTCAAAACCTTATTTTTTACGAAACCTAATTCCTCTTCTTTCACTCTTTTAATCCAATAAATAAAATAATAATAATATAATTACTATTATTTTCTTAATGGGTCTAATATACATATTCACACCTCCACTTCGCTATTCGCCACTCACAATGCAAATTAATCTAATTAAATACAATTATTCAAGATAAATAAATAATATTATTCTTAATATTATTCCTCCAATTTAACTGATTAAATCCAACTTTAATTTTTTTAATAATCCAAACACGCCTCTTACAATAATACCAGTAAATCCAATTATTCCGATAAATTCTCAAACTTCGTCTAAATCCAATAATTAAATTCTAATATAATTTAATTAAATAATTAATTAAATTCGGGGCGTTACAACTCTCCCCCACTTAGATTATTTTCGTCCTCGAAAATCTATCCGACACAACCATCCTTATCACCGCATTTCTCATCCAATCCTTCGATTTAACAATTCAATCACAGTTTAAATCCAATACTTATGCTTCAATCTTCCAATTACTCTTGCAACATAATCGTCACCATTCTTCAACCGTTCCAGCAATACCTTGAAACAACATCTTACAAAATAGTAAGAACTACAACTCGCTTAATTTCTTGTACAACATGGTATCCTCACTTAACAACATTCTCGTTGTAGCATCCACCACTTACTTACCATTAAGATAGGAAAAAAATTCTATATCATCCAACATGATCCCGTCTACTATCAACAAGAGATTAAGGGTGATCAGTTCCCCAATTTGTCAATAGATAGCCGACAACCATAATAGAGATTAAATCGTCGTTACTAACATTAATAGTATCCTTTTTTCAACTTGCACTCACATTTCAAAGATCCCAACGACTCCAACAACTTCTACAACTTTTAAATCAATCCCAATAATTCTACAGTATGGCTTACTTAAACAACAACTTACTAAATTCTATCTCATAACAATTATTCTTGTCCAAGACATTCCAACTTGTCAAACAACCCAAATTCTCAAATTCTTATTACCTTCGAATTCGAGAAACAACAAAGCTCTTCCAACGTTTGCACTGTATCCATCAGTAGCATACTAATCTATTATCTCCCAACCGAACACCTTCGAGAAGCGAAGCTTCTCCCCCACTTAGCTTCAACTTAATTCCTGCAAGCATTCAACCAAAAAGCAACAAGTACCGACAGTATTCCACACACTTGTCGCGTACAAAGGAAGTAAACAACATTAGACAACACTGGCCGGACAGACCGACCTGCTCTGATACCACTATTGTAACACCCCAAATCTACCCCTCGAATATTATTCAAATCAGAGTGTGGAAAAGTTAATCATACAAGGGATGTCACAATTTCTTCGTAAAACAACATGCACTTAGTCACAATTATACAAATACATAACACTTAGATCATGGATGAACTTATAACAACATATTTCCATTGGATCAATTAAACATATAAACAACATGATCAAAATTCCTCAACAGTAACAACTTGTTCCTTTATTCAACGAGAAACAACTTCAAATTATTATTATTATTATTCACTTCAAAAATATTCACATTATTCATAAACTCAACAACTTAAGCAACAACGATAATTAAATAACAACGTTCATCCCCAGAGTGCTACGTATCAGAGCAAGACCCTTTTGACTTATCATAAAACAACGTAAAAACTTCAAGAATTAACTTCAACATCCACCGCTATGCTTGAGTACCTGCCCATTTCCCATGGTAGAGGAAATATCAGCAGAAGGGGTGAGATATCCAACAATATAAACAAGTGTATGATAAATAATATGCTAGGATTAAATCATACAAAATTACCATATCGCAATTAACACATCACAACAACTTCCCAATTAACAACAACACAAAACCACTTCACCGTTAACAACAACATAATTCACTTCACAGTTAACAACAACATAATTCACTTCACAGTTAATAACAACATAATTCACTTCACAGTTAACAACAACATAATTCACTTCACAGTTAATAACAACATAGTTCACTTCACATTTAACAACAGCACAATTTAAATGAGACACAACAATGCATATGCATGTGGTACCAGTGGAGTAAACTCCCAACTTAATCAATTGTCAGGTTATCAAGGCACAAGGCATAAGCCTTCAACGTGTTGCCATTAAGGCCAAGGCATGAGCCTTCTTCATAATCCGCCAATACAGGCCTTCACAATGCAAATGTAATGTGATGCTAACAACATACAACGACATCATAAATTCACTTCACAAGGCATGCGCCTATATCAATACTTCACTGGCCATAGGCCTACAACGTCATCAACATAATCATAACAGTTCACAACAATATTATTCATCTTCCCATCACAAACATCACCACGTCACGACAAAATTAATATCAACATAGAAACATCCTGCAACTTCGCATAAATCAACAACAATACACATCAACATATTTATTTCCATTAAATTACAAACAATTCATCAACACGATACATTCATAACAACATCACCACAATCACATTGTTACATATAAGCCAAGGTATACAACCAACAAAAGAAATATTGATTTCAACATAACCAATACCTTACCATTTCCAGTCACCTGCTGTAACCCAATAACAACAATACAACGCAGTACAACATTGACTTCTACAACGTTACAACATACAACGTATGACACCAAATTAAATAAAAATCCCAAAATTATTGAGTTACTGGTTTTGAAAGTATTTTTATAGTAAAGATCATGTTTTTAGCCTTCCAATGGTTTGAACGGTGCGTCAAACGGACACCCGAGCACAAAGTTATGATTTTTACAAGTTTTGAGAAAATGCATTCAGCTTCAGCAGGGACCCGGTTCCCCCTACAGGGTAACCGGTTACCCAGTTCCTAAATGAGCAAAGACGCTATTTTTTGAGTGGTAACCGGGTTCCCATATATGGTAACCGGTTCCCACTGTACCAGAATCAAAAAAACTAGAGTTTTATGCTACGGAAATCATCCTTTTCCATCCCAAAAACCCCAATTTTTCTAAATCCAAATACATAATCTAATTTATCACCTTGTCATACTTCATCTACTACATTCTAACTCAATTCACATCATCAATTTCATCAATTATACACAATTTCAACGGATTTAAATCAAAACAATCTACACCAAAACCTAACATTCTATATCATCATTTATCAAGGCTTCCACACCAAATCATCATACACAACAATCAATTTACAAATCAACACATCCACACAAGACAACCGTACAATCAAACCCCATATACCATTCATCTTAAACCCAGTTATAGAGTTAGAACCCCACCCTTACCTAGATTCAAGGCAGTTCAACTCCCTGATGTATCCTATTTTCCGGTCGAGTGCAAACCTTTGCCTCTTCCCAGCAATTCACCGATCGACTCATTCTTCTCCGTCAAAACCCTCGTTCCTCTTTTGTCTGCGGCCGTGTTTTACGATCAGCTTCCCAAAAGTCAAAACCTTATTTTTTACGAAACCTAATTCCTCTTCTTTTAATCCAATAAATAAAATAATAATAATATAATTACTATTATTTTCTTAATGGGCCTAATATACATATTCACACCTCCACTTCGCTATTCGCCACTCACAATCCAAATTAATCTAATTAAATACAATTATTCAAGATAAATAAATAATATTATTCTTAATATTATTCCTCCAATTTAACTGATTAAATCCAACTTTAATTTTTTTAATAATCCAAACACGCCTCTTACAATAATACCGGTAAATCCAATTATTCCGATAAATTCTCAAACTTCATCTAAATCCAATAATTAAATTCTAATATAATATAATTAAATAATTAATTAAATTTGGGGCGTTACAATATTCACAAGGACAAATTCAGAGTACGAAATGTGCTCTTTCCAATGATTACCAATTCACGAGCTTTCGACCACGAACGAACAAGATACAGAGTCGACAACATGGCTCCGGGATCATGAAGCTCTTAAAACTTAGAAAAAATTTCTAAGTCCAAGATTACCTAAAATGCAATAAATCTCTTTTTCTTCCGATTCTTCCGACTTTTCTCAACAGATGATCATATTTTCTCAGATATCGACTTTTGACAATAATTTTGACCAAAAATTTTACTCGGTCAAACTTTGAATTTTTGTTGACTTTTCGTAGAGTACACTCAAATCTATTTTTATCTGACCGCTCCCGATTTTCTTATGAATCGTACGGATCGATAAGCCGTATGCAGATACTTCAAGACTCACAGAAGGCCGTAGAATCATTTTAGGTTAAAATATTCGACCACAACATGCTCTTGCTCGAAACCCTTAATCAATATCCACTCGATAGGAGATCAGAACTCCAAAAATCCAATTCTCGTGAGATAATCAGAAGCTCTTAGACGTACACGTCTTGCACATTGAGATGATGCTTGAAATAACGTAACCTCAGATATTCAACCTTTATGAATCAAACGCCTCTTCTGAATTATGCAGGTTCACACGATTAGTAAATCTCGAACCCATGGCTAATGAATGAATGATATGCATGTAATGCGCCTACTGGTTAAATGTAAGCCAATTATTTATTAAAAAATGAAGAGGGCGAATTTTGGGGTGCAACACCAAAAAATAAAGAAAGAATAAGTGAACGAATCAATACTTGAGAAAAAAAACTTTACCAATGTTGTAGTTGTTTGTCGAAGAGAAATTTTTAACAAACCTACAAAATAAAATATACTGATTAGAAAATATATAGTTAAAGACCAATTAATAAGGGTGTAAGTGGATCAGTAAAAACCAATTAAACCAACAATCCAAATCAAATTGAAAAAATTAATTGCTTTTTGTTCAGTTTCAAAATCGATTCGACCCAATAATAATCTATGTGGTTTGGTTCAATAATTTATTTTAGTATTTAGGAATTGTCAAATCGATGAACCAAACTAATGACTATAATTACGCTATAAATCTTTTATTCTACCCATCATTGAGTCCAAATTTTATATAAGTCTAATCATTCTTCATCTTTGTTTACGTTTCCTTCTTTCCAACAAAACGCACATCTAGAACCAAACTCCAAAATATAGAAAGTGTCAAAAAAAATGTTTTTATCGAACTTCTACTCTCGTTGTCTACCACCATTGTTGCTCTCTCTATTGTCATTCTGATAAGTTATGATCGTCTTCTTCATGTTTAAGTTCTCTTTGTCAAATTTTTTTCTTCTTTTTTTTCTTCTTTAGCAAAATTCCTTCTTGTCCTGTTGCAAAATAGTTTTGATGTGTGAAACATGTTATTTATGTTTATTGAAAATTTTGGTGTTATTATTGTGTTTTATTTGTTAAGCTTTGAAATCTCATCCCAAGCTTCTAATGTCAAGTGCCAACATTTGTATTTGATAATAAACTTATTTTATGATAAAGTGGAAATCGTATCACTATTTCGTATGGATTAAGAATTATTTGTAATTTATTTGAAAAAATATAGCACGAAATAAATTAGATAAAATGTATTATTTAAAAAAATAATACTATAAAATACACTTAAAATACGATAGTGGAGAATACACCGATAAATAAAATATTTTAAAAAATATTGTATATCGATCAACCAAATTAAACTGAACCATACTAAACTGACTAATTTGATTTGGTTTCATTTTCGAAAAATATTAAAAGTCAAACCAAACCAAACTAATGGAGATATCATCGATTTTGACATTTGTTTGACAAAAAATCAATTCAAAATAAACTATTACCCCTAATAAAAAAAATATACTTTTAATATCTTTTTTAAATATGTATTTTAAATAGTTTAAATTATAATTTTTTTTAAATCATTTTTAATATGTTATATTGTTAGCAAGTTTTCATAGTGAGCATTCTTTACTATGCATGGGGAACGGATTCCCTAACTTAAAGTCTGTCAATTAGGGATTTTGTTGTGAATCGGATGCCTTGGAAATAAAATATATAAACTTGTTGCTCAAGGTAGAGAAAAATAATGAAGAACACGATGAACACAAGGATTGGTTATTAACTGCTATTCTTTCCTTTATCTTCAAATCAAGATTACAAGTATACAAGAATAACAAATAACCCTCTCACCCTAAATTAGAATTTGCAGTATGCAATGATGAGAGACTGGTATGCTATTTATAATAAACCTAACATACTAAACTAATGGGCTTTTATCACAAATACCCATTACAAACTAACTTAGGGTACAAGCTAACTTAACCAATTGGACATAACAAACGTGCCCAATTCGATGCTAACACTTCTAGCATCCTTCGACACTACAAGCTGGAACACACTTTGACTACGGCTTGTAACACTTCGACAACAGCATGTGAGCAACCTTCGACTGCATGCTAAACTCTGTCGAACCGTCGAACCAATATACTACCTTCGACCCAATAGAGTTTGATCCAATATCTCACAATTCTCCACCTTGTAACAAACTCTATTATCAACTAACGAATTAGTTTTCTTCAAGCGGCTTTATCAACTGCATATAGTGGAAAAACTTGCAACTGGACAATGCCTTGGTGATCATATCAGCAGCATTGTGATCTATCGAAACCTTCAGCACTTGGACTTCTCCACGCTCGATTACCCCTCTGATGAAATGCAGTCTCACATCAATGTGCTTTGTTCGCTCATGATAGGCTGAATTCTTCGACAGGTGTATTGCACTTTGACTATCACATTTAACATTGATAACTTCACCTTGAATTTTCAGCTCCTTAGCAAAACCTTCAAGCCACTATGCTTCTTTCACAGCTTCAGTAAAGCAATATATTCCGCTTCAGTGGTTGATAATGCAACAACCTTCTGAAGTGTTGCTTTCCAACTAATTTTTGTACCAAACAAAGTGAAAACATATCCGTAAATAGATTTTCGGAATCCATACAACCCGCATAATCGTAGTCGACATATCCTTCGATTACTGCTTTACTATCTTCACCAAAGGCTCCACCATAAATTAAGACTCTGTTCAGAGACCCATTTATGTACCTTAGAATCCTCTTCAATGCTTGCCAGTAAGCCTTTCCAGGATTCGCCATGTACCTTCTTACAAGACTTACTACATATGTTATGTCGGGTCTAGTACAAACCATAACATACATCAAAGAACCTACTGCATTAGCATATGGGATGCTATTCATATAAGTTCTTTCAACCTTAGTACTGGGACATTGATCAATACACAACTTGAATTGAGGGTTTGTTGGAGTCACAACAGGCTTCGAATTCGACATACCAAACTTTTCGAGAATCTTCCGTAAATATGCCTCTTGAGATAAGCATAATTTTGACTGATTTCTATCTCTTTGAATGTTAATCCCAAGAATTCTAGAAGCTGCTCCTAGATCCTTCATTTCGAACTCCTTTTGAGTTCAGCCTTCACCCTCAATACCTCTTCGACATTGTTACTTGCTATGAGAATATCATCAACATAAAGTAACAAAATAACAAATGAATTACCAGGACAAAATCTAAAGTAAACACAATGGTCGAACTGACTTTTAACGAAACTTACGCGTGTCATGAATTTGTCGAATCTCCTATTCCGCTGTCGAGGAGATTGTTTCAACCCATATAAGGATCTATTCAACTTGCACACGTAATCTTCCTTTCCCTTTTCGACATACCCTTCAGGTTGCCTCATCAGGATTGTTTCATCTAGATCACCATACAAGAATGCAATCTTCACATCCATCTGTTCCAGTTCAAGATCAAATTGTGCCACCATGGTAAGCAACATTCGAATGGACCTATGCTTCACAACAGGAAAAAACACATCATTGAAATCTATACCTTCTTTCTGAGTGAAACCCCTTGCAACCAACCTTGCCTTGTATCTTTTCGATGCCGCTCCTTCGATTCCTTCCTTAACTTTGAAAATCCATTTATAGCTGACTAACCTGGCTCCAGGAGGTTTCTTGATAAATTCCCAAGTGTTATTATAATGAAGATACTTCATCTCATCATCCACGGCCTTCATCTATTTAGTCTTATTTCGAATCCTCATAACTTCCTTATGGTCTCTTGGTTCTTCGTCTAGAACCTCACTTGCAGAGATTAAGGAATAAGCTATAGGATCTGCATACCCAAATCTTTGAGGTGGTTTGATGACTCTTTTTGTCCTATCTCTTGCCAATAGATAGTCATCAATAGTTTCCTCAACTTCATCAGCATCATCTGCTTCTTCCACTTTATCTGGGATATGCAACTCAGCATCAACATGCTCCACCTCAACAGGAATCTCTACCTGTTCCAACTCTTCGTCAGATACTTTTGCACTTCGACCAACATCATTCGTTTTCTTGAAAGCCATTTAAGCTTCATTGAAAATAACACCTCGACTGGTGATAATCCTTTTGTGACCTGACTCTAGGCACCATAGCCTATAAGCTTTGACTCCTTCAGGATATCCCATGAACATACATTTAAGAGCTCTAGGTTCGAACTTGTCTTGCCTAATGTGAGCATAGGCTACGCAGCCAAATACTCTCAGTTTGTCGAGATTTGGTGGATGTCCCGACCAAACTTCTTCAGGTGTCTTCATATCTAAAGCAGTCAAAGGACATCTATTTATCAGATATGTTGTTGTTGAAACAGCCTCAGCCCAAAACACCTTCATTAATCCAGTACTAGTCAACATGCATCTAACTCTCTCCAAGATGGTTCGATTAAACCTTTCAGCGAAACCATTTTGTTGTGGAGTGCCTGCAGTAGTTCTGTGCCTTACAATACCAAAGGCAGCACAAAAGTTGTCGAATACCTCATTGCAAAATTCAAGACCATTGTCTGTTCTCAACCTCTTGACCTTTCTGCCAGTTTGGTTTTCGACCAGAGTCTTCCAACCTTTAAATTTCTCAAAAGTTTCATCCTTAGTCTTCTGAATGAATACCCATAACTTTCTGGAATAGTCATCTACTATGGATAGAAAATACCTTGCTCCCGAATGTGATGGACACTTTGCAGGCCCCCAATGATCAGCATGGATGTAATCAAGGGATCCATGTGTTCTTTGTTTGCCTTTGTTGAACTTCACTCTACAAGTTTTTCCAAGTACAGAGGGTTCACAAAACTTCAGCTTTTCAACTTTGTCTCCACCAAGCAAATTTTGTTTCCCCAATTCGACCAGACCCCTTTCACTAACATGGCCTAATCTCATGTGACAAATTTTTGTCTTCGACAAAGGTTTCGTGGATACAACATTTGTCGAACCACTTACAACTTCAGCCACAAGGGTATACAAGCCTTGTTTCTTCACGCCTCTCAAGACTTCCTTCGACCCCTTCATGACTCTTAGGATACTTTTCTCTCCTTGAAAAACATATCCTTTCTTGTCGAATTCACCAAGAGAAATCAAATTTCTCTTCAAATCAGGTACATACCTGACTTCAGTCAATAACCTTATTGACTCATCATGGAGCTTGAATCTCACAGATCCAACACCTGCAATCTTGCAAGCTTTGTTGTTTCCCAGCAATACAGATCCACCATCTTGATCACATAATTCCTCAAACAAGTATTTGTTTGGAGTCATGTGCCAAGTGCACCCAGAATCCATAATCCATTCCTTTGACGAGTTGTTGCTCAAAACCAAAAGAACATCAGATGAGTCAAAATCATCTTAAACAATAGTTGCATTGCCATTATCCTTCCCTCCATGATCTTTCAGGCGTTCAGGGCACGCTTTTCTTGTGTGACCCTCCTTCTTACAATGATAGCGTCGAATACCAGATGCTTCACCACTGTAAAACTTCTGCTGACTTTTACCTTTCTTCTTGTCGAATTTATTATCCTTTCGCAAGAATTTACCTTTAACGCCCAAACCTTCATCAACCGTCGAAGGTTTATGCTCCTTTCATTCATTCATGTCCTTCGAATACAAGGCTGATTGAACCTCTTCAAAGGTCAGGGACTCCCTTCCATACAAGAGAGTTTCTTTGAAGTGGGTATGTGATCCGGGCAACGCGCACAACAGCAACAGCGCTTGATCTTCATCATGGATCTTCACATCAATATTTTCAAGATCAAGAATCAGCTTGTTGAATATATCCAACTGCTCAGCCAACACTTTGTCTTCAATCATCTTGAATGAATACAAATCTTGCTTCAGGTAGAGTCGATTCAACAATAATTTGGTCATGTACAAACTTTCAAGTTTCACCCATAACCCTGCCACCGTCGTCTCCTTTGATACATGTCGAAGAAACTTATCACCAAGGCTCAACAAAATTGCACTGTGGGCCTTCTCTATCATTGCCTTCTTCTCAGCTGCCGTTAATGCTTCGTTCATGGCTGATTCTCCCTTCAACGCTTCCAAACAACCCTGCTGAACCAGTAGGGCTTTCAACTTCAAGCGCCACAGGCCAAAATCGTTCACTCCGGTGAACTTTTCAATCTCATACTTTGTCGAAGGCGTCTTCTCCACGCTCACCGCACCAATTGTTGTGAATCGGATGCCTTGGAAACAAAATATATAAACTTGTTGCTCAAGGTAGGTGATAAGTGCCAAAATATAGTTATTTTGTATATACATTTTGTGGCACTTATTCGTTCTTTTGTTGATATTCTTCGAATAAATCTCCCGCTTTTAGTATATTTGTGTACATAATAGAATAATTGAGTTTTTGTGTAAATATTGTATCATTTGATAGTTTTTCATCTCTTTTATAGGTATTCGTTCATAATTGGAGCATTGAGTAATAAAGGCCAAAGGCTAGGCTTCAAGAGTGCGATTTTGCACAATACCTCATCGAATAAAGCTCAAATTCAACACAATAAAAATCATCAATTTGGTTGATATTTCTTCATGGTTGGATAGAACATTGAATAAGCTTTCCAACGCTTCAAACCGGGCGTAATTCCGAGTTACGATTCTCAAGATACGGCAAAAATAAAATCTTTGAAAATAGCGAGGCGCTTATAATACGCTTAGCGCGCCCTGCGACATCAGAATTCTTTAAAAGGGGATCAAAACACATTTTTAGGTTATGGGTTGGGTATTTTTGAGTCCTAACACCATCAACATCATATTTTTGATAGATTTGCTTGGAAAACAACATTGGAGCTTGCATTTGGATGATCCGGAGTCGAATCCCTCGTCGATTGGTGTTGACAAACCAAGAAATGTTTGGTTCCTCTTCTTCTCTTCTCTTTGTAATCTCTTTTGTTGGGTTTTGTATGTATATCTACTCATAACTCATGTATATTTATCGCCTTTGGCGTTGTATAAAGCTTGCTTTACTAATTTGTGTCGGTGTTTGTCTTGGGTTTTTACTTTATGTTAGGGATTTGAGCTTTGCTAGGGATAGATTGCTTAGATTCTTACCTAGGATGATTATCATTAGTTTCTGAATGCTAGAGATAGGTTTAGAGCTAACATTCACTATAGAGTATCCGAACTTAATGCCTCCGCTCGGTGAAGTATGCCAGAATGGGTATGGAGGTGACGCAATTGACTTTTTGTTGTCGAGGTATGCCAGGATGGATATTGAGATGATCTAGGAGGATTCTCAATTTGGGTTAGAAATAGCTTAGATTGTGAGAGGTATGTGATGACACGACGAGTATCGTGTCGAGTACGACATGGGTGGTAGATTTAAGTCCGTGACGGTAGTTTACATTCGTTCGTCGCCTATCCTTTATACTTTTTGTTCATTTACTTTTGTCTTTTATTTTCATTTCTTTTAATCCCAAACTCATTAATGGTAGAATTGTCGAACGACGAATCAATAACCAATCTCTGTGGACACGATACGATATAACCTAACCGGTATATATCACCCGGTAAAATAATACCAACTCTTTGCTTGTCGCTATACCGCAGCAACAAAATGGCGCCGTTGCCGGGGATTGGTTTTATTGGTTTTGTATTGCGATAATTCCGTTGTTTTTGAGTTTTGTAATTATTGTATATGTTGTATAGACTTTGTATATGAATTTGTATATGTTACTTGTACATGTTGTGTGTTTACTTTTCATACTTGTACATATTTGTGATTTTCTTAGCTTTCTTGTGATGTTGTGAATTGTCTCGTACTCGTAACGTTTGTTGTGTGGTTGTTAGGATATTTTCTTTAGGTTTGCACGATGTGGCAATACCATGGCATGACGAGAGGAGGTTACTGGTGCTCGCACAATAAAGGCGTCGAGCTTACGACGTAAAACAAGCATGTTTTTGTCTGTTTATGTTTATGTTGTTTGGTGGATTATGTTTTAACAAGTTGAAATAGGACTTGCTCTTAATTTCAAATTTTCACTTTTCAACTTGTTAATTCATTGTCACCATGTTTTCGTATTGTAATTTGCTTTTGTTTTGTTATGTCAATTTGTTATTTTCCACAAGTTTGTAGTGTTTTAGCTTGTGGAAGTGTGTATGTATTGTAAATATTGTTTGGATGTGTAAATGAGATTGTATAGGTGTGTAAGTGGAGCTTGCATAGCAGTTGCACCTGTTGCTGTCATTTTTCTGAATCGTAGCGGCTTAGCGCTTATTGGCGCTTATGCCAAAGGAATTCTTTAAAATTTCACTCGGTTTTCCTTTTTCCCACTTTCACCAAGGTTGTTTGTATTGAATAAAATTAGTATTGTTCTTCTAATTCTTTTGTTATTGTTTGGACTCAAATTTTTGGTTTGTTAGTTTAAGGTTGCATTTGGTGATTTTCCGAGTTTGGTCGTTTCAACTCGCGGATGTATGGTAATGATAGTTTTCAAAGTTGGTACATGTCAGGTACTCGTTTATCGCTTTTTATAGCATAACATGTTTAGGAAATTTATCATTTGTATAATTGCCATGCTATTCATTCTTTTTGCATTACTTGCTCATTAATTGAATCACTTTAGTCCCCTTTTTACCCATAAATGTGAGGAAACTTTACATTGTTTACATATGAGAGTCCACATTCTTGTTTTAACTGGATTTTATTATGCTTAATCTTTTGTTTTGCGTTGATTGTATGATTGCAAGAAAATGATCAAGGCATTTTGTTGATTTTGAGCATAACTACCTTGGCCAAATATTCAATTCACCTTGTGAGTGTGTGAACCTTTGTTGCCCCCTTTGAGCTTTTATCGATATCCATGTTTATTTGAACTTGATGCTTGTCTATGAGTGTCAATTCATCTTTTTTGTATGGATGTTGATTTCTTTGTTTCTTGAACCCTCAACTATATGTTGTTGTATGGATTTTTACCTTGCCTTAGAAAGTAGGGAGTATTCACACATTAATGTTGGTTGAATTCAAGTTGGGGAGAGGAATATTTATGTACTTATGTTGTGATTGATATGAGGTTAAGAGAAAAGAAAGAAAAGAAGAAAAAAAATGTGAAAAAGAAAGAAAAAAGAGAAAAGTTTTGAAAAAGAAAAACAAAAAGAGTATGAATAATGTTATGTTAATAAGTGAGGTGTGTTTGGTGTGAAATTTGTGATGAAGAATAAGTTTGATTGAAATTATATTGTTTGGAACTTTGTGAGTTGATCACTCCCTTAGGTTTAGGCAAGTCTTTGTTTCGATTAGCTTTAGGACTTATCACTTGTTTGTTAACCAAGCCACATTACAACCTTGAAAAGCCCTTGTGATTCTTGCATTTGTATTTTCAATACGTTTTTGGATGAATGCATAATTTAGTCTATTGTTTGCAAGATTGTGGAGGAGTGTTTTTTTATCCCCACCTTTGTGTGTTCTTCATCTACCGATGAATTTTTGCTAGGTGTGATTCATGATTGAGCTTGTTTTGTTTTAGAATGTTTTGCATGACTTTTGTACTTAGGATTTGTTTCATTTATATGTTATTGTTGTAGTATAGTGGTAAGTTTGTATTTGTCGTGTACATTTTTCGTTTGAACCAAACATTTGTTTTCCGTTTTCAAAACTTGTTGATTCATGATTATTTGATTATCATTCTTTGTTTCTTTAAGTTATTTTACTTTGTTTGAGGACAAACAATGTGTCAAGTTGGGGAGAGTTGATAAGTGCCAAAATGTGGTTATTTTGTATATACATTTTGTGGCACTTATCCGTTCTTTTGTTGATATTCTTCGAATAAATCTCCCGCTTTTAGTATATTTGCGTACATAATAGAATAATTGAGTTTTTGTGTAAATATTGTATCATTTGATAGTTTTTCATCTCTTTTATAGGTATTCGTTCATAATTGAAGCATTGAGTAATAAAGGCCAAAGGCTAGGCTTCAAGAGTGCGATTTTGCACAATACGTCATCGAATAAAGCTCAAATTCAACACAATAAAAATCATCAATTTGGTTGATATTTCTTCATGGTTGGATAGATCATTGAATAAGCTTTCCAACGCTTCAAACCGGGCGTAATTACGAGTTACGGTTCTCAAGATACGGCAAAAATAAAATGCTGAAAATAGCAGACCGCGCTTAGCGCGCCCTGCGACATCAAAATTCTTTAAAAGGGGCTCAAAACACATTTTTAGGTTATGAGTTGGGTATTTTTGAGTCCCAACACCATCAACATCATATTTTTGATAGATTTGCTTTGAAAACAACATTGGAGCTTGCATTTGGATGATCTGGAGTCGAATCCCTCGTCGATTGGTGTTGACAAACCAAGAAATGTTTGGTTCCTCTTCTTCTCTTCTCTTTGTAATCTCTTTTGTTGGGTTTTGTATGTATATCTACTCATAACTCATGTATATTTATCGCCTTTGGCGTTGTATAAAGCTTGCTTTACTAATTTGTGTCGGTGTTTGTCTTGGGTTTTTACTTTATGTTAGGGATTTGAGCTTTGCTAGGGATAGATTGCTTAGATTCTTACCTAGGATGATTATCTGTTAGTTTCTGAATGCTAGAGATAGGTTTAGAGATAACATTCACTATAGAGTATCCGAACTTAATGCCTCTGCATCGGTGAAGTATGCCAGGAATGGGTATGGAGGTGACGCAGTTGACTTCTTTGTTGTCGAGGTATGCCAGGGATGTATATTGAGATGATCTAGGAGGATTCTCAATTTGGGTTAGAAATAGCTTAGATTGTGAGAGGTATGTGATGACACAGACGAGTATCGTAGGCTGAGTATGACATGGGTGGTAGATTTAAGTCTGTGTGACGGGTAGTTTACATTCGTTCCGGACAAGCTGTCTATCCTTTATACTTTTTGTTCATTTACTTTTTGTCTTTTATTTTCATTTCTTTTAATCCCAAACTCATTAACGGTAGAATTGTTGAACGACGAATCAATAACCAATCTCTGTGGACACGATACGATATAACCTAACCGGTATATATCACCCGGTAAAATAATACCAACTCTTTGTTTGCCGCTATACCGCAGCAACAGTAGGGAAAAATAATGAAGAACACGATGAACACAAGGATTGGTTATTAACTGCTATTCTTTCCTTTATCTTCAAATCAAGATTACAAGTATACAAGAATAACAAATAACCCTCTCACCCTAAATTAGAATTTGCAGTATGCAATGATGAGAGACTGGTATGCTATTTATAATAAACCTAACATACTAAACTAATGGGCTTTTATCACAAATACCCATTACAAACTAACTTAGGGTACAAGCTAACTTAACCAATTGGACATAACAAACGTGCCCAATTCGATGCTAACACTTCTAGCATCCTTCGACACTACAAGCTGGAACACACTTCGACTACAGCTTGTAACACTTCGACAATAGCATGTTAGCAACCTTCGACTGCATGCTAAACTCTGTCGAATCGTCGAACCAATATACTACCTTCGACCCAATAGAGTTCGATCCAATATCTCACAGATTTGTACTCTTATAGTCTTATATGGGATTTTGGGTTGGAAATATTCAATTGTAACATTATTCATCATAAACAATCATTTGAATTTACTCCGTTTAAATTATAATGATACGTTGAATATTTTATACGGCTTAAAAAACTTAATTATTATTTATAAAAGAATAAATTATATATGATTTTATATTAATATTTCTCATAATTATACAAGGAAAAAATTAAAAAAGCAAATAATAGTAAATATTTGAGAATATACTAAAAAAGTATTAATATTAAATTAGAATTATAAAGTAATTTATAATTTAGGATATATTTTTTTTGTAAATTATCTCAAATGAATAGTAATTTTGAAGAAAAAAATCAATCGTCTCAAAATTTTGTGAATAAATTAACGTCGAGTTATTTTGAAATTTTTTTGAAAGTGTAAAATGTGACATCCTTAATCCTTTATTGGAAAATAAATATGTATACTCTATTTTAAAATTATTACATTGTATTACAATGAAAGATAGATACAAAAGAGGAAGAAAGCATCTTGGTGGGAGCAAGTGAGTTTGAATTCATGAAAAAGAAAATTATTATATTACAAAACCACTAACTTACATAGAAGCAAAAAGGCTTTATATATATATTATAATAATGGGCTTTAAGCAAGAAATAGAAGGAAAAGCCTAATCAAGATGTATGGTCTTCTAATACCCCCTATAAGCTTGGGGTTAAATGGAGTGTAAACCAAGCTTAGTCATGTTGGAGCGGAAAGGCGTTGTATCTAACGATTTTGTAAAGATGTCGGCAAGTTGTTGGGAAGAAGAGATGGGGAGAAGGTGGAATAGTTGTTGTTGTAGTCTCATGAACGATATGGCAATTAAGGTCGAGATGTTTTGTTCTTTCATGAAAGGATGAGTTACTTGCAATGTGTCTAGCAGAAGCATTATCACAATAGAGGAGGGCAGGTTGTTTGAATTGTATTTGAAGTTCAGTGAGGACATTGGTGAGCCATTGCAGTTCACAAACAGTAGAGGTCATGGAGCAGTATTCAGCTTCTGTTGAACTTCTGGAAATAGTGGCTTGCTTTTCGATTTCCAAGATATGAGTGAGTCACTAAGGTAGATGCAAAAACCTGTTATGGATTTCCTTGTTTCTGGACATGTTGCCCAGTCCGAATCAGAGAATGCTTTGAGTTAAAGAGGAGAATTGTTGGGGAAGTAAATTCCTTGGGTTGGGGATGTTTTGAGGTAGCGAAGAATATTGAGAGCAGCATTGTAATATGCTATTGTTGGTTGTTTCATGTGTTGGCTGAGTTGTTGCACAATATACGAAATGTCTGGCCTGGTATTGAGCAAGTAAATGAGTTGGCCTATGAGTCTTCTGAATTTTGTTGGATCTTGCAGTATGATGTCATCTGTGGGTGGATTGCGTGTGTTACGTGTCATAGGGGTAGATGCTGGTTTGCAGGCTAGTAATCCAATTTTGTGCAGAAGGTCCAGAGTGTATTTGCGTTGGTAGATGTTGATTCTAGAAGCATTTATGTCTATTTCGAGACCAAGGAAATACTTCAGTGTGCCAAGATCTTTGATATGAAAGTTTTGATTCAAAACAGTCTTGATGTGTGTTATGTCTTGTAAGTTGTTTCCTGCAAGGAGTAGATCATCAACATAAACCAGAATATAAGTAAAAAATTCACCAGTTTTGTGAATAAATAAGGAATGGTCTTAAGAGCATTATTTGAAATTGTTTTTGAGAAGAACTGTAGACAGTTTGTCAAACCATTGTCTGTTGGATTGCTTTAACCCATAGATAGATTAATGTAGTTTACAAACTTGATTTGGATTAGTGGTTGTCATGCCTTTAGGTACTGTCATGTAAACATCTTCATCCAAATCTCCATGTAAAAAGGCATTGTGAACAACTAATTGATGTAAATGTAGATTTAAAGATAAAGGTAAGGCAAGAATTAACCTGACAGTTGTGAGTTTAACAACAGGGGAAAAGGTAGAAAAGAAATCAATACCTTGTATTTTCTTAAATCCTTGGGCAACCAACCTAGCCTTGTGTCTTTCAATTGTTCCATCTGAGTTAAATTTGGTTTTATAAACCCAGTTGCATCCAATGGCTTTCTTGCCAGGAGGAAGTGTGGTAAGAGACCAAGTTTTATTTGCAATTAAGGCCTCTATTTCAGTGTGCATAGCTTTGATCCAATTTGGATCAGTGTGTGCTTGTTTATATGATGTAGGATCACAAGTAGCAGTTATATTTGAAATGAAGGAATGATATGTAGGTGATAGAAGTTTATATGAAATGTAATTTGATATATCATATGGAATAGAAGAGTTAATGCATATAAAGTCTTGTAAGTAAGCAGAAGCAGATTTGATACGAGTAGATTTTCTTAGAGTGTTACTAGTGTCATCATCTGTGTCATCATTGTTATCAACAGAATTATCCAAATTATCAACAGAATTATCAGTATCATCAGCATTATTAGTATCATGATCAGCATTGTTAGCACTATTATCATTATTATCATAATTATCAGCATTATCAATATCATGATCAACATTGTTATTACTATTATCAATATAATAATTAGAAGTATTATCAGTGTGTTCATCAGCATTATCAGTTTCAGTAGGATTAATGGCATTGTGATCAGTAGGAGTATTGTCAGTTTCAGTAGGAATGTCAAATATGAAGGGAATGTGGGAATCCTCTTTAGAAGTAGTTTGGGTATTTTGTGGTTGAGGGTTTGGTTGTGATGTATAGGGAAATATGTGTTTATAGAATATGCAGTGTCTTGTGGTAAAAGTGGATCTAGTGGTAAGATTAAAGAGGAGAAATCCTTTGATGTCTATGGTAAAGCCTAGAAAGAGACATTTGGTACTTCTAGGATCAAGTTTGTCTCTGCGTCTAGTGAGGGTGGAGGCATATGCAAGGCATCCAAAGGTTTTAATATTGTCATAATTGGATGGTGTTTTGAAAATGATCTCAAAGGGTGTGTGATTTTGTATAGTGGGACTACATATTCTGTTTATTAAAAAGGTGGCATGGCATAGGGCATAAGACCAGAAATTCTTGGGTAGATTGGCTTGGAATAGGAGAGATCTAGTGACATTAAGTAAGTGTCTGTGCTTTCTTTCCACAATGGAGTTTTGTTGAGGTGTTTCAACACAACTCCTCTGATGGACAATGCCAAGGGAGGCATAGTAAGAAGGCATCAGAAACTTTTTGCCATTATCACTCCTGATGATTTTTATAGTGCATGAAAATTGAGTTTGGCAATATGTTAAAAATTCTTGATATGCAGTCTAGTGTCTGACTTCTTAGCCATTAAAAAAATCCATGTATATCTAGAATGGTCATCTATTATAGTTAAAAAAAAAAATTGGAAGCCATCCATGGATGGGATAGCTATAGGTCCCCATATATCCATGTGCACTAAGTCAAAACATTGTAAAGTAACAGATTTGCTATTATTGAAAGGAAGTTTACATTGTTTTGAAAGATGGCAAGTATTACAAGGAGAAACTTTACAGTGTTTGATAATGGGAAATCTTTTAGACGTTGAGTGTAATACATCATTGGAAGGGTTTCCTAAGCGATGGTGCCATGAATTTAGACCAACATTGACATAATCAGTAGTATTTGCGGTATGACAGTTATTAGGAGGAATGCATTTGTGCACAGTAAGCTGGGATAGTATGTATAGGTTGTTATGCTGTCTCACTTGACCAATCATCTGTTGTGTAGACACATCCTGGATAAAGCAGGAGTGTTGTGAGAAAGTGAGTCTATAAGTAGAATTTTGACAAAGTTTAGATATAGAGATTAAGCTAAATCTAAAGGCAGGTAGGTAAATCACATTAAGAAATTTGAAATGGTTATTTAATTTGATAGTTCCGGAATAATAAGCTGTAAGGCAAGCACCATTGGGGAGATATATTTTAAGGGGTTGTATTATGGAAATATTGGAAAAATAGTGGATATGAGGGCAGACATGAGTAGAGGCTCCTAAATCCAGAATCCAAATAGCATTTGTATGAATAGAGTTACCTATTATGGACATACCTGAGATGACTCCTGGGTCATTGGTGGATGTCTTGTCGTTTTTGGAGTGAGCTTGATCTTTGCGCGATTGTTGTAGTAGAAGCATCAGATGCTGGTGATCTTCTTTGGTCAGAGTGTTGTCTTTGTCAAGTGTAGAGTGAGATTTGGTGTCTAGAGCATTTTTAGGGTTCTTGTTGCGGTAGCCTGGTGGAAAACCATGCTTGAAGTAGCAATTCTCGATGGTATGATTGGTTTTGCTGCAATTTGTGTAAAACATAGAGCTTTTGTTGGTAGTTTTGCCTTTGTTGCGAGTATTGTTGTTGCTGTTGGCATAAAGAATGTTGGAGGTAGGGTTTGTGGGGATTTGTTGTTGAATAATCAAAGAATACACACGGCTAATGTTGGGAAAAGGATCAAGAAGTAAAATTTGGGTTCGTATACTGTGATAATTGTCATTTAAGCCTTTCAAGAAACAGGTAACGTATTCCATGTGTTTGAAATTGCGCACGGCTTTAGATAAATCACAAGTGCAGGGTTTAAGCATGTGCAAGAGGGTGTGGGACGAAGATCCTCTAATTAATCCCACAGAATTTTGAGGTCTGTAAAGTATGCAGAGAGTGATCGATCTCCCTGTTGGATTGAGTGTAATTCACGAAGGAGGTCAGAAAACCTAAAATGATTGTCTTTCGTGAATCTTTCGCGAAGGTCTTCCTAGAGGTCGAAAGCAGAGTCGAAACAAATGGTGCTTAGAGCAATGTGTGGTGAGAGGGTTCAATTGATCCAAGAAAGAACCATGCTATTGGCGCGATCCCAGAGTTCAAAGTTAGGGTCAGAGGCAGCGGGTTTAGGGAGGGAGCCATTGATGAAAGCAATCTTGTTCTTGGAAGTGAGAGCGCATTTCATAGATTTGCTCCAGTTGTGGTAGTTGTTGTCGTCAAGCGGTGGTGCAACGATGGTGGCGTCGGGATTCTCTCTAGGATGCATATAGTATGGGTTTCTGGGGTTTAGGGTTGGATCAATAGGATCTGTTTTGGGTGGTTGTTTGGGTGTGTTTGGTTCTTCATTTACAGAATCTGCCATTGATGAAAGAAAGAAGCTATGTTAAAGAAAGGATGAAAGAAGAAGAAAGAAAGGGTTTAAGTCACTGATATCATATTACACTGTATTACATTGAAAGAGAGATACAAATCAGGAAGAAAGCATTTTGACGGGAGCAAGTGAGTTTGAATTCATGAAAAAGAAAATTGTTATATTACAAAACCACTAACTTACATAGAAGCAAAAAGACTTTATATATATTACAATATTGGACTTTAAGCAAGCAATAGAAGGAAAAGCCCAATCAAGATGTATGGTCTTCTAATAAAATAGAAAAGGAATAATGCATTTATGGTGTCAATGATAATTATATATAATATTTATATAATTAAATATTTTAAAATATTTTAATTGAATAAATATATATATTTATTTGTGCATATTTTCTCAACTAATAATTTTTACATTTGACATCTATTAACATTGATATCATTATTACTGTCTCTTCAGAGACAAACTAATATATGTTAATTATAATAAATGTGTTTCAACTCTTCGATAAGTTATGTATACAAATAAATTTTTCTTTATTTATTACTTTTGTGTCTATTTTGGTCTTTCTTTTAATATATTATGAAAGGTTAAAAGAGAAATAAAGAATATATAATGAAGTTGAATAAAAGAATCTTCAACTTTGACTAAAGATAAAGGGATAAATTAAAGATATTGGCTGAAAATCTTTAATATTAATTTAATTTTATAAATGGCTTTATGCAAATGCTAAATGTTAAAAAAATAATAATTGAAGTTGATAGAGCTTAAAGTTTTTATATATAAATACGGCAAAAAATTCCTATTTATTAAATACAAAAGAGGAAAAATATGTTTCAGATTCATATATTTGTTTATGCTTTTATCACATTTCTTTTTCTATTTCCCTTTGTAACAAATGGAGGTATGTTCTTTTTCACACATTATTCAAATTTCATAATTTAAGTTTTATACACTTTTTTGTATTATCTTTTAATAACACTCCTTTTTTTTTTGACAATGCAGAACAAGTGCCTTGTGTTACCGACGATGATTGTCCATGGAAGCCTTTACCTCTATATGTGATATGCGTTGAAAAATTTTGTCGGCATAAGCTACATTAAAAATTAAATTTTAAAATAATTATATTACCTCTACACAAAATAATTTTATTTGTACAACATAATGCTTGTACTTTATAATTTCATTAAAAAACTAATTTATGTTTTTATTGCTTTCCAATTTTTATTACAAGTTTAAAAGTGTAGTAATATATTATACAAGTACCCTTTCATTTCTTCATAAAAAAAAACTCCAACAACAATGTCATGGCATAATTATAGAGAACTATTTTCATAAATGATTTTATTTCATATTTATTATATTAATATATGTTCAAATATAAGTGCTTGTTAACAGTTTTAAAATATTTTTAATATTTGTTAATTTTTTAAATAATATAATATTGATTGATTTATTTATTTTCATTGAAAATATAGATAGGGTATAGATAGGATAATTAAGTACCATAAGACTCGGGTATGGTATAAATTAGGACATGGGATTGAGTGTTATAGAATCATATTTGTAGTGTTATATTTATAAATAATCATGTTTAGGATGATAACTGGGGACTGTTCTAGGAAAAGGCAACGACGTGAGGCTGCCCGGATGGAGGTATCATATATTTAAGTCTTTACACATCTTTGTAACTCTAAGATGAATACTCAAGTAACTCATGTGACCTTCTTCAAGAATACTCTTTTTAATTTCTAGCACACCCGAAACACAAACTTTGTCTCTGAATCTGATCACATTGTTCTTGTCAATTCTAAATTCACTACTTTTACCATGATGATCTACACTAATCGGTCCATCAATCTCAAGTCGATTTTATGGCCTTCTCTAATCTCTTCTAGAATACCACTACTTAACTTCAACATACCCAATTTAATAGTGTTATGAGTTTCTTCACATATCAAGCTCATATCTTTGAATTACTCAATCAACTCTAATTCTTGAACCATAAGCATTGACATGTGCAAGGACTTCCTGCTCAACGTATCAGCTACCACATTCGCTTTACTTGGATGTTAATTTAAACTAAGATGATAATTTTTCCAAGAATTCGAGCCATTTTCTCGGCCTCATATTCAATTCTTTCTAATCAAACAAGTACTTCAAACTCTTGTGATCATTGAAAACTTCAAATCTGGAACCAAAAAAGTAATGCCTCCAAATTTTAAGAATAATCTTTCATGAACTTTCAACTGTCTAGAAGTGTAAGCAACAACCTGACCATTATACATTAGCACACCTCCTAGACCCATCTTTGAAGCATCATAATATACCACAAAAGGTTCATTCAGATTTGGTAAAATCAAAACTAAAGTAGTCGTCAACTTCTTCTTGAGATCTAGAAAAATCTCTTCACACGGAGTATCTCATACATAAGCTTGACCCTTTCGAGTTAACTGAGTCAAAGGCATTGCCAACTTCGAGAAGTCATCTATAAACCTGCGATAATAACCAGCTAAACCAAAGAAACTTCTAATCTCATTAACAGACTTTGCAACCTCCTAATTAATAATGCAACACAACATCAACCTTCGAGGATCAACAACAATACTATGACTACCAATCACATGCCCAAGGAAACTCATTTCATTCAGCTAGAATTCACATTTGGATAACTTGACATACAACATGTTATCTTTCAACCCATGCAACACAACCTCCACATGTTATTTATGCTTTTCATTAGACTTTGGATATATGAGGATATCATCGATAAACACCACAACAAAGTGATCTAAGTACGGATGGAATAATTTATTCAGGACTCCATGAATATTCCAGACGCATTAGACACTCCAAATGACATTATAGAATATTCATTGTGACCATACATCGTTCTAAATAAATTCTTCGAAATATCTCATGGTTTCACTCTAAGATGATGATAACCCAATTATAAGTCAATATTGTTGAACACACAAGCACCCACCAATTAATCGATCAGATCATCAATTCTCGGAAGAAGGTAGTTATTCTTGATCATTACCTTGTTCAGTTGTCAATAGTCAACACCACAAGGGTAAATACTTGGTCAAAGAAACTTATTCTCAAGTAACTCTTCCAATTGTTTATTCAGCTCACTCAACTCTGGAGCAGACATTTTATATAGAGCCATTGACATCAGACTCATACCTGGTACTAATTTGATGGAAAATCCCATCTCACTCTCTGGCGGTAAATCGATGATATCATATGGGATATCATTAGCCGTTACATTCCTTTATACTTTATGAGAAGAAACATTCAACAATACCTAATTATGTAAGACATTGACTTAAAATTCAAAACATGAAACACATTTCATTGCACGCTCACCTTCACTTAGGGTATCATTAGAATTTATCAAATAACATAATATGAATCATGTATGTCATAACTCAATACTTTATTAAACTTCAAACAATTACGGTAACTAACTTCGCAAAATAACTAAAGCAAAACAAAACGTTGAGAGTATAACATTCAACCCTACAACATAATAAACATAATAAAATAACGTTCGACCTCACCCAGTGTTATAAAATCAAAGCATGTGATCCAAAATGCTAACGAAACAAAAATAAGAATAGCTTATCGCCATCCTCCAGCTCTAAGCAGCTACTCATTTACCTTCTTATATTATTTTGAAGAGGAGCACAAATCACAACAATAAAGGGGTGAGAATTCACAGTCAATAAATTAATGGTATAAAATGCTTGGTAGAACATTCATACATCTACACATAATTCACAACAACTTAACAAGCATATTCTCAGACCTTCGCAACACTAAACACAACCACAATTCAAATACATCATTCATTATGCAATTTGACTCGACTATGCAACTCAATCAACTATGAAAATCAATTCATAAGCATGTGGTACCAATTAGACATCAGAAGTTTATCACTGATCTCATCCACTCAATAATAGTTCATTATTAGAACTTAGCCCTAACACCAAGCTCCAAACCCTTACACTGAGCTTGGGATAAGCCACTAATATCACATCGAACTTGTGAAATCACCTCTTTCTCAACAACTACTACATATGAATGCATGTCATATATTACTCGACAACTTGACAATAACAAAAAAAAATTAGGTCCACACCGACCATTAACAACTACACAATAATCTCGCACTGAATTATCATTCACAAACAACAACAACAACACAGATATGCTTATAAATCAACAATAACTCAGCAACACACCTAGCCACTCATCACAACATCATTGACATATTTCACATAATCATTATTCATTGATTAATTTATAAAATCAGTTAAATCATTTTTTAAATGGCACCCAATAGTCATACAAGAAATAAATCAAATACTAACATCAATTTATAGTTCTGTGTCTAATGCTTTGAACGACACTCAGTTTGGAATGACTGAGCCAAAGTTACGTCTATTATGTCATTACTGGCTACCTGCTCGCTAAGTGAAATCTCGCTAAGCAAACACGCACATGACACCAAAACCAAAAAATGTGATTTTGATGATGGAGAATTATGAAGTCTCCCAAAATTATTCTCATGCATCTAAAATCGGCTTAAAATCACGCACATGTGTCATGTACTCAACTATAACATATAATTTCATCAAAAAAAACATTTATCTATAGTTATCTCATCAATTGAGATAAACTCAAAAACCTTTAAAACTCATCCATCGTGAATAATACAACATCAAACCAAAGCATATTTTTACACATACATATGCACACGAAAATCATCATCCAAATTATGACATAACATAAATTGTAACATCCCAAATTTTAATATTTATTTATTATTTATTATTTATTTATAAATTATTATAGGGTTAATACCTATTTTCACCCCTGACATATGGGGTGTATTTGAAAAACCCCCCTGTCAAAATAAAAGTTCCAAATGTTACCTTGACAAATTTTTAAAGTTTCATTTTTTACCTTTAGGATGCCACATCACCTAAAAGGCTGATGTGGCTTATGTTTTTGTTACATTTGTAAGTTTTTGTTATGCCACGTCACACAATTCCAATTAAAATGACCAGAATGCCCTTAGCTACATTTTTCTTTAAATCCCAAATTATTTTGCAAAGGCTATGTTTCAATTCAGACCCTCTTAAAATCCCAAATTCAGGCCCTCACCACCACCATCACCGCCACTACATTCTAATTCCTCTCCTCGCTGCAACCGCCGTCTTACTAACCATCCTCTTCTTCTTCATCTTCCTCTTCCGCCGCACCCGTAAAAAACGCACCGTTCCATTCTCAATCACCGACGACAATCCACCGCACCGGTTCTCCTACTCCCTCCTCCGCCGTGCAAAAACTCCTTCTCAGTTCCACTTGGCCACGGTGGTTTCGGCACCGTCTTCTCCTACTCTCTCCTCAAACCGATCGCAGCTAAGCTCATGGATGCTCATCTCAAAGGCGACGGGAGTTTCACAACGAGCTCTTCTTCTCTTGAAGCTTCGATCACTGTATATCGTTCCTCCGTTAGGATTTTCGTCGACCCAAAACGGTGTCGTTTTCTACTCGTGTATCCTCTTATGCAAAACGGTAATCTTCAAGACGCTTTTGAGCGTAAGTGTTCAACTTTTAATTGGGGTAAAAGGTTTGAGATTGTGATGGATATAGCTAAGGGACTTTGTTATCTCCATTCTTTTGATCCTCCTGTTATACATGGTGAGATAAAGCCTAGTAATATTCTTTTAGATTGTGATTTTGCTGCTAAAATTGGAGATTTTGGACTTGCTCGGTTGAAATCGGAGCCGGTTAGGGTTGATGTTGAGCTTTTGGATATTGATAGTGAGGATGAAATGAAGAAAAGGGATGGAGATTTGGAGTGTGGTGGTGTTAGGGTTTTGATTGATGATTGTGGATCTGTGGAAAGTGTTCATACTACTTTTTTTGAAGATGGTACTAATTTGGAGGGTCTGAATTGAAACATAGCCTTTGCAAAATAATTTGGGATTTTAAGAAAAATGTATCTTAGGGCATTCTGGTCATTTTAATTGGAATTGTGTGACGTGGCATAACAAAAACTTACAAATGTAACAAAAAAATAAGCCACATCAGCCTTTTAGGTGATGTGGCATCCTATAGGTAAAAAATGAAACTTTTAAAATTTGTCAAGGTAACAATTGGAACTTTTTTTTGGCAGGGGGTTTTTCAAATACACCCCATATGTCAGGGGTGAAAATAGGTATTAACCCATTATTATATTATATTTATTGTGTGATTTGGTGAGTATTTGGATTATTTGATTATATGTGATATTTGGATAATTGGAATTTATGGGTAAGAATAGTAATTACCTAGTAATGGGCCTAAATATTAGAATTGGTGTGGGTAAGTAAGTTAAGTTCATTAAGAAATAGAGTAGTAAGAAGATAATGAGAGTTATGTTGTCATAACATAAAATAAGAGAAAAGAGGAGAAAAGAAGAGAAGAGAAGAAAAAGGAAGCAAGAAGAAGGAACATAGAGATTTGTCTTCAAGAGGTAAGAGGGGGAATCCTTGTTATTATGGGTGTGTATGGTATGCAATAGGTAGTAACATGGTAGGATTTGTAGTTAATTTCTATTTCTAAACCTAAGATTTTCATATGTTAGGGTTTGTGTAGAAATCCATGAAATTAGGTGAAATTGATGTGTTAAAGTTAGGATTATGTTATATGATGTGTGTTGTTGATTACATGAAGCTAACATGTTTGGGTAATGTATATAAGTAATTTTGCGTGAGAAAGAAATGGAATTCGTAGCCTTTAAAATGCAGAATTTTTCTATTTATAATAGGGGTAACCGATTACCACGTGTAACAATGTGGTTTTGGGAATTTTGTGAATGTAACCAGTTCCCTCTGGGGGATAAATAGGTTCCTCGATCTGAACTGACATAATGTTTTTGAAGAAGATGGTAACCGGTTGCCACCAGGGGGTAACCGTTACCACTGAGTAAAAAGGAAAAATTCTAAAAATCTTTAAAAACTCATAACTTTATACTCGATTTTCCATTTGACTTGTTGTTCGTATCATTGAAAAGCTAATGAAATAATCTACATGATAAAGATAGGTTTGCTGGCACTAGATTCTTAGATTATTAAGTGAAGTTTGTAGAATGGCATGTGTATATGTATATGTATGTCATGAAATTGGTAAAATGCGAATAACATGAGTAGTATCATTTTCAATAAACTAATTGTGATTGTGTGGTGATGGAGATGTTATATGTTATTAGTGAATGCGTGTAATGAAGATGAATACTTTATGTATTATTTTGTTGTTGGTATTAATATGATGTATGTTTGTTGTGAAAATATGGATAATTCAAGGTGTTGGATTATTGTGATATGCTTGATAATTAGGATTGGTGGAAAATCTTAATTTGCATATGTTGTTGATGAATTGCACATGCATACATGGTGGCTTTGATCCTTGAGTGGAAATAAAGGCGGTGAAACTTTGGGTTCACATGGATGACTTTGATCCTTTAATGGAAATAGAAGCGGTGAAACTTTGGGTTCACATAGGGTGTCTCTAGTCTTGTCCGGATCTAGAGTGTGGCTCTAATTCTAAGATTAATGAATTGAGAGCGAGGTGAGCTTGATGTTCACGATTGTACCACATACATGAGTCACATTGAATTGCATTAGAGTCACATTTGTTGTTATATGATATTTTTCTTGGAATATGTATGTGTAAGTGATAATATGCTTGGATATAATTGTGTTGGAACTTGATGTATTAATACCATGATGTATAGACAATTATATGAAGCGTGATGGATTCTTGTATGTAGGCGTGTTATATACATTGTTATATTATATATATTCGTAATGACTTGAATTCTCACCCTTTTGTTGTATGTGATGTTCTATGCAACATGGTGCAGGTTCTGAGGATAGCGATTGTTGTACCCCTAAATTTGCCCCCCATTTTGAGATCAAGATACATCTCCATGCTCAAAAATCACCCAAAGATTGATCAGGACAAGTCCTCTCCTAAGCAATGGACCCCCAATTAGGGTTTTGTTTCTCTCAAAGAAAAAGTGATTTATAATGGATCAAGTGAATGTCATGCCTCCTCATATATCTCAAAGTGTCTCCATGTCATGTTTCAAGCCTCGCATCATAAAATTTGCTCAGTCAATTGCTCAGATGGTTGAAAATCAGTTGTATTGGACAAAAGTAAATTGTTGTCAACATACAGTCAAACTTCATCATTTTTTGTCAACATCAATATTTTGAAGTCACATTCATCATTTGATCATGGGTTGATCATGATTCATCAAGAAAACTCAAGATTCATCAAAAGTCAAAAGTTACTAAATTAAGGTTTCTTAAGGGAAAGTCAACAGAACTTTGACCAAGCATAACTTTCACATACTTCATCTTAAATTTCTCAACCAAATCTCATTTTGAAGGGAATTCAATTCTCTACAACTTTGTCTCTTAAAAGATTTTCTCAACCAAAGCTCGATTTTAAAGGGAATTCAATTCTCTACAACGTTGTGATTTTATTCCATATTTATTTGAACTTTTATTCAATTAAAAGATAAATAAATTAAGTAAAATACAAAAATAAAGAATCAATTCGTGGGGCTTTGTTTTCAATCACTTGGAGGCCCAAACGATCAGCCTTGAAAGCCAAGAAACCGAGCTAGCATGACTGGAGTTGATTGAGGATCAAAATAGCATGATTGGGTGATGATTTCAAATAAAATATTTTTGCATTCATGGCCATGGATTTCCTTCAATTTTGTTAATCTAAATAATTCTCCTATATATGTACAAGAACACCACGTGCTCAGGGACAACTTTGCTGCTTCAAGAACCCTAATTCAAGCTTCAAAAAATCGTGAAACAGGGCCACATAACAGACGAAGTTTCGAGCCAATTCAAGCCATTCCAAGCATCTAAAAAGGTTCCTCGACGTGTTCTGAAGCGAAACCGATCATCACCAATGTCCAAAACTTCCTGAATCGATCCAGTCAAGTACCAAGGTTTGCATCTTTTTTTTATTTTCGATTATAGACATTTCCACATCATAAACATGTTTTGATCATATATTTGTGTTTGTATGAATGCTTAGAAGCTTTCTGGGCGATTTAATTTGAGTTTCAGTGCAGGTATAGAGGAATACAATGGTTAGGGTTTCGACCTCATGAATTGGGGAAACTGGGTTAGAGGAAAATTGGCCAAAACCAAGGGCATCATTGAATTCAGGGGACAATTTCCAGTCGATCCATGCCTCTGGGTGGAATTTATAACTTGTATTTTTGAGTTTTGATTTTTGCAGGGGCTATAGTGACGCACAAAACCGTGGGTAAAGGCTTTACCTACGAATTTTCTGTAGGTAAAGGTCCCCAAAAAATTCAAATTTGGGACGATGATGAACAATGGACGAAGAGTGCATTATTTTTAAATTAATTTTCAAATTTTGTTTTAATATATAATCAATTGTTTCCATTTCAATAACAACAAAGCATTATGACTCAAATGGCAAGGGAATCGAGTTGGTCACTAATAGGTCCTGGGTTCAATACCCAGGGGCTGCATATATTATGGCTTCATTTTTTTCACACTTTTTCTAACCTTTTCTTTTCTTTTTCAATTTATTTTCTTATTTTAATTCTTTTCACCAATTTATTTTACTATTATAAAAAACCCTAAAAAATATTTTAATATTAGATTTAGGTTTAAAAAATGTTTAATTATTTTTAAACGCAAAAATATTTTATTTTTCTTTTCACTTAAATTATTTTTGCAATTCACTTTTAATTAATTTAGAAATTAGGTTTTTTTATTCAAAATCAATTCCAAATAATACCAAAAAATATTTTTCTTCTAATACTAGGGTTTTAGGACATTGTCATATTTATTAAAATAATTTTCCTTTTATTTATGCTTTATTTTATTTTTTAAATATTAGAAATCGATGTATAGGTCACAAGTATATTTTTGTAATATCGTAGCTCTTTATTTTTCTCGTATTTTTTTCTAGGGTTAGTACCTATTTTCACCCCTGACATATGGGGTGTATTTGAAAAACCCCCCTGTCAAAATAAAAGTTCCAAATGTTACCTTGACAAATTTTTAAAGTTTCATTTTTTACCTTTAGGATGCCACATCACCTAAAAGGCTGATGTGGCTTATTGTTTTGTTACATTTGTAAGTTTTTTTTATTCCACGTCACAGAATTCCATTTAAAAAGACCAGAATGCCCTTCTCTTAAAATCCCACATTTAGTGAAGAAACTTGCATATGGCCAGAAACCCTAAACACCTGTGGCGGTTCATAAATGGTAGGAAGTGGTTCGGCAAGGGCTGTGTGGTGGCAAGATTGACAGAGTATTATGGAACGGCGGCGGTGGTTGAGAGAGTGAAGTTGTGCAGCGAGGAAAAGCTGCGCGGGTGGGTATGTATGGAAAGAGTCAGAGGCTAGCTGAAGCTTGAGGTTAGCTGGCGTTAGAGCATGACAGGGGTGGTGAGTGAGCAGTGGAATGGTGAACAGAGGGTCGATTTGGGGTTAATTGGTGTTGTTGATTTAGAAGGTTGAAGTGAGTGACAGAGGGAGTAACGGCTGGGAGTGAGATAGAGGAGATACGGAGATAGTTATGGAGGTTTCGGCGATGAGAATGGACGGATTGACAGAGGGGTTGAAGAGAGTATTACGGTGGGAAGGCAGTGGAGGTGAGAAGGTGAGTTTGAGAGGGTTACGGCGAGGGTGTGAGACGCGAAGGAGAGTTTCGGCGGAGTTGCTGGAGAAGGACTTATGAGCGGCTGGGCGTGAAGAATGGAGGCTGTGAAGGGAAGGAACAGGGGTGTGGAAGAAGGAAAATAGCAATGAGAGTTATGGAGGGTACGGCTGGAGATGAGTTACGGAGGAGTATGTTGTTTTTTATGGCAAGGAGGCGGCAGAGAGAGACGGATGAACAAATGAAGATGGCTGCGCCCTAATTTGGAGGGTCTGAATTGAAACCGTGCCTTTGCAAAATAATTTGGGATTTTAAGAGAAGGGCATTCTGGTCTTTTTAAATGGAATTCTGTGACGTGGAATAAAAATAACTTACAAATGTAACAAAACAATAAGCCACATCAGCCTTTTAGGTGATGTGGCATCCTAAAGGTAAAAAATGAAACTTTTAAAATTTGTCAAGGTAACAATTGGAACTTTTTTTTTGGCAGGGGGGTTTTTCAAATACACCCCATATGTCAGGGGTGAAAATAGGTATTAACCCTTTTTTCTATTATGTAACTGCTCATGGAATGTAATAGTTTAAGTTAAATTTACACACCTCCTTATTATGTAACTGCCCCTAAGCCATGTAATAATGTAGGACCTTTATTTTTCCGCAATTTACTTTTCTGTACATATAAACTGCTCAGATGTATGGTTATTAGAATTGTATGGCAAGATCTAAAATCAACCATAGAATAACCTTAATCCCAAGACAAAATATATGAAAACAACACACTTCTCACACTTACACCTCTAGGTTATCCTCTCTTGTTGCCTTTGGATAATGGTTATGTCCCTCGAACATAGGGATACCATTAGCAAAGTTACCTACGAATAACATCATCATAGCCCCTTCGATATAAAGACCATAGTCCCTCGGTGACCCTCGATATTGCCTACGAATATATGATCTTATCCCTCGGTTGTTGCCTACGAATAAATGATGATCGTCCTTTCAAATTACTAAGGTATCCTTACAATGTTGCCTTCAATGACCATACGATAACCCTACACTTGTCCCTTCACATCCAATAGATGGGGGTACCTACCAACTAATGGTATGGATAACACTATCCTAAAGGAGAAGTAAAATAACAAGAACGGCCTTTGAGTGGGTAATAACTCTTAATTGCTTGCTCAAAACAAAATGTTTTTCACACCTCACATTTTCAAAGAAATATTTTCAAACACTTCGTATACATTCTTGAGGACTAATACAAGAATCATTACAAAGTTAAAGTCAAAATATTTCAAATAAATCACACACACAAAACAAGTTTAAAAAAGTGAATCAAGCAATTAAGAGCTCGTAGATAACTACCGATGAAAAGGGTGCTAACACCTTCCCTTTTCATAACTTATCCCCCAAACTCAGAATCGATAAAAGGTATTTCCTGTTCTTTTCACCTTTCCTTATCGGATAAAAGAAAATTCGGTGGCAACTCTTGCTAACCGCAACATTTGCGATAAAATGCAAAACAACTAAGTCAGTTCTCCCATCGTGTTACAGAACTGGAGTTGCGCGTTTCCTCGATATCCCCAGCAAGGTAGTGCGTCGCTGTCTCCCCAGCCGAAGTCATGATGGGTAACGGTGGAAGATCTTCTTCAGATATCTCCTTTATTCCCCAGCAGACAAGCTTCTTGTGGTTTCGTCTCTTCAACATGTTCACCTGACAAGGTTCATTTGTCTTAGGCGATCTTTGTGATAAATCATCAGTTGTACTGTAAGCCAATGCTTTGTTCTCCGACAGAGTTTCCTTTTTCAGTTGGATGATCCGGTGACCCGGACTACCAGCTCGTTCATTTTATACATTTTTGCAAACATGCATCATCACATTGGCATTATTCCTTAAAGAATTCATGCATTTCATAGGATTATGAGCCAAGAATGTAGTTGTCACTCCCCAATGGTGTCCTGTATCGCTTGGAATCCGTTGCGTCCCGGTGTCCCCAGCGTAATATGTCTATCATCTCTTGTGTGTTGAGGCTGCCAGTTCTTACTCTGGTGCAACACGTCTTCAATTTTGAAAACAAGCCCTACACTTGTTTTCTCCTTTTTGCACAAGAGTTGATTCGCTACCAATTCTTGAATAGGTTTGAGTATTACTCTTTCTCCTATACGCATAACGCAGATTACTCTGTATTGTGTGTGGAGTCTGGTCAGCATTTCCAGTCTCTGTCTTTGTTGAAACTGCCAGCACATCCCTTGGTGCAACGTCCCTAGGACAGTTTCTTCCCCTGTACCTTTTCGAGAACAAGAATACACTTGTTTCTCCCCTCAAAGTACAGCGCTTTGAGTCAGTAAAGCCTAATCGGCACTTTTAGCCTTCACATCACAAACCGGCCTAATCTGTAACACCCCATTTCTACCCAACGTTTATTATAAAATCAGAGTGCGGAAATTTTAAACTAAAAAAACATGGGATGCCACATTTCAACATTAACAACACAAACAGGTAAGATACATAACACTCTTTAATTCGGAGGATCTCATAACAACTTTCAATAACTTTCAAACAAAATACTTTTTATCACTACGCAGCGGAATTCATAGTTATACAACATAATATATTATACTAATAACAACTTGAAACATGTTATTCAACTTTCAACATACTTAACAACTTTTATCTCACAACATCACTTAAGATTCAACAATCATACTAATATCATCAAGAGTCAACAATATAACGACATAGACAGAAATATCCCCCCCCGAGTGTTACGTATCAGAGCAAAGACACCGACTTGAACCGACATTAACTAATTCCTCCATTCTTGGATACCTGCACGTTACCAATATAAAGGTAACGGCCAACAAAATAGAAAGGGTGAGATATCGAATAATATAAGCGAAAGTACGATAATTCATATGCTTAGGTAAAGGAACATACAATAATTACTACTTAAATCGATATCATATAATACCTACCAAACAACATAAAGTCAACAACATATAACAATAACAACTTATAACAACTTATAATGTTAACATCTTATAACAACAACGATTCGCAACAATAACAACTTATAATAATAACAACTTACAACAACAACTTATAATAGTAACATCTTATAACAACAATAATTCGCAACAATAACAACTTATAATAACAACAACTTATAACAACAACTTATAATAGTAACTTCTTATAACAACAATAATTCGCAACAATAACAACAACTTATAACAACAACTTATAATAGTAACATCTTATAACAACAATAATTCGCAACAATAACAACTTATAATAACAACAACTTATAACAACAACTTATAATAGTAACTTCTTATAACAACAATAATTCGCAACAATAACAACAACTTATAACAACAACTTATAATAGTAACATCTTATAACAACAATAATTCCCACTTATAGCAACAACAACTTATAATAATGACAACATCTTATAGATACAACACAACGACAATCAACAAACAACAAATAATAACAACAACTTTAACACGCGACTCAATATGCGACACAACTATGCAAATGCATGTGGATCCATCGGAGTAAAACTCCCAACTTAAAAATCATGCCAGGTTATCGAGGCATTTAACAAGGCATAAGCCTTCAACTTTCAACTTGTGCCAATCCAGGCCAACGTGGATGAGCATAGCTCCAACATAAAAATTGCCAATCCAGGCCAACTTAATAATGCAATGTATGCCATGAGACCTCAACTTAAACAACAAATACTCAACAATGCAACAACAACAACATCATACAACAACAACTTAAAATATGCATCAATGGCATCAACTTAGATCAACACTGGTCATTCGACCTACAACTCAAACACGTCCATACATTGGGACGATTCAACTTAATCAACATTGGTCACAAGAATGGAAACTTCAAAACAACTTAACAACGTTGGTCATAAGACCTTCAACTTAATCAACGCATCATCAACAACAATTTATAACAACAGCAACTTAATCATGCATGAACTGCATCAACTTAATCAACACGATCAACTTGGACTTCAACAACAATTAACAACTTTTACAACCACACTACTCATAATAAGCATAATCAACTTAAACAATGATTATCAACTTCAACAACCATGCAACTTATAAGTTAACGCAATCAACTTCAACAATAATTAACGACTTCAACAACAACACAACTTATATATATATATATATATATATATATATATATATATATATATATATATATATATATATATATACATAATCAACTTTAATTTCAATTAACAACATCAACAACCAAATTCGTAATTTAATCCATTCCACTCCATTCTTCGACTTTGGCCATTTGAGCCTACGACACTTAGACCATCTAATTTGGACATAAACGACATCATCCCGACAGTATCGACACTTCAGCAACTAACACGAGTTAAGACGAAATAACACTATTTTAATTAACTACCCGTATACCCGAACTATCTCATAAAATTTCGTCCAATTCCGATAAACTATTTTCTCCGCTTAATTCGACTGACAGTATAATTTTCTGCACTATTTTCAGTTTTCTGCAACTTTACTACTTAGTATTAATTGTCCTATCAATTAATTCTGATAGGTTATTAATAATCTTGCATTATTATGAATCATGTTATTAATTAACCTATACTACTAGATACCCCTGCACTGTTAATCATACTCTGCTGATGTAATTCTTTCCACTCATGCTAGTATATTTTCTGCATTATATGAAGCATTCCTTAATATATATTTGTTTTTATACTACTTGTTGCAATTTTATTCTTCCTAGCACTATTTTCCATTCACAAGTCACTAACCAACACTCATCAACCCACGTGGCACAAAGCCACGTTTTGAGACGCCCCACTTGGCCCTGAGGCGGACGCCTCTTCTCCCTTAAGGATTGGAGACGGTCGTCTCCCTTCTCTACTCTCCTAATGAGGCGGACGCCTCCACACTCTCCTCACCAGGAAGGCGGTCGCCTCCTCCTATATGTTCATCCAATTAATTCACACCCACGCACAGAATGACCACATGCATACCAGGTAATTAAATCGATCTAGTTTCTTCCTAATACAATTACATGAAACAATTAATTTTAATAGTATATTCCAGCAATAATATTTTGTCGACGAAATCGGATTAACAGTATAATTAAGCAGCCTTAAACCCCACATATGAACCATCCTACAATCGATTATAAAACCCGAACCCCACCCTTACCTTTGGATTGACGGAAACTCGGAAATTCGATCGGAATAGCGGAACTCTCGGACGGCAACGATCCCTCCTAGCACCTTTGTTTCCAACTTTTCTCCCTTTCCTCTCCTTCTGGTTTTTCTCCACGGCTAGGGTTTTCTTTTTGTTTTGAAAGCAATAACATAAAAATCCTTATTTTTCTAGGTTACTCAATATATAGTAGCTTCTAATAAAATTAGTTTATTAAATAATTCTCCCCAAAAAAATACTATTTTTCTCCTATAATTAATATACCACATTTAATTTATTAATTCCAAATAATAGAATAATTCTAGTATTATTTTTATTCTAACTATTAGCCTTATATTTCTCCTTTTATATCTCTTATTTATTTAAACCTAATTCCTTCTCTTATAATTAAATCCAACCAATAATATTATTATAATAATAATAAAATAGTAATAATAATAATATTTCTATTATTTCTACTTAACTTAATTTCACACCTTTTTCTATATTTCTAACACCAATAAATAACTCCATTAATTCCACACTTATTTCTAATATTATTTTCAATAATATTCTACCACAAAATTAATTCATCACTAATTATTCTAGTTAATTACTCTCTACTCATAATAATAATAATTCTCCGACTAAACTGATTATTTCACTTAAATAAACTAGTCCAATAAATAAATACTATTATTCTTAATATTAATCCTCCAATTACACCAACCAAATAATCCGGCTTAAACTTAATAATCCAAATATGTCTCTTAAATAGTGCCAATAAAATCCAATTACTCCAATTAATTCTCAAACTTCATCTAATTCAAATAATTAATTCTTTTAATAATTTAATTGACTAATTAATTAACTGCCAGCACATCCCTTGGTGCAACGTCCCTAGGACAGTTTCTTCCCCTGTACCTTTTCGAGAACAAGAATACACTTGTTTCTCCCCTCAAAGTACAGCGCTTTGAGTCAGTAAAGCCTAATCGGCACTTTTAGCCTTCACATCACAAACCGGCCTAATCCGTCAGCGTAATGTGGTTAGTCTAATTGGTGTATCTAGTCTTTGCTTTCGCTTGCATGTCAGCTCTCCCCTGACATTGTGGATCTTTTCTTGAGAACAAGAATACACTTGTTTCTCTCTTTCGTAAAGTCTAATCGGCGTTTTCCGGTCTTTGCATCACGGTCGCCCAGTTATTTTCTGGCGTAAAGTGGTTAGTCCGGTCATCGTATCTAGTCTTTGCTTCCGCTTGCATATCAACTCTCCCCTGACGTTGCGGATTGAATTGGGTAGAGGCCAATTCTTCTTTTGGGTCAGGAATACACTTGTACCCGTCCTTACAGCATTCAACATTTATCCCGTGTTTCTTCTTGTTGTGACCCAGTTGGGCTCTGGCGAAACATTTTCCTTCCCCAGTAAGGATCTTGATTCAGAGCGTAAATTTTCGAGTCCATTTCGATATTCAATCACCTCACGCTTGTCGCCCGGAAGGCAGACGCCAACCTTGCTTTCAAGCTCGAGGATGATTGAATAGGGGCAGCTGTTGTACCCCAAAATTAACCCTCTTCTTTTTAGCGTTCTTGGCTTATAGTCCGATTGCATAAGCATACATGTAGTCGCATGCATAAGCATTGATCATGAGTATTACCAAGTTCAAGGTATTCTGGATGGCAATACAAAAAGGGGTTACTCGCCTTTTTCTTAATAAAGAAGATTTCGGGTTTCTAGTGCGTTTTGGGCACTCCCGAAGGCGTATCTCTTATCTCCTGGGGTATTTTCTGTTGATGTTCGACGAGCAGGTCCCTCCCATTATTTTCTACAACTTTCGTTTGGAGGACGAGAGCAGGTTTCATGAGGAAGGTCCTCAGAGAAACGGTTTTCTCCAGTGGATCACGCTAAACTTTAATGTTGAACCGTGCGTTTTGCCCATTAAAAAGCCGTTATTTCCTAGCTGGAAACCCGGAATTGAGCGAGACCGATTTCTAAAGTTCCGTATTGAAGTCCCCTATGACTTTCATTTGCAACTCGAGAGCTGGTTCCTGACCAATCATTACCAGAATTTCATTCTCTGAAGTTGGTTTTGAGTTGTACTGAGAAATTTTCATCTGATACATGAGCTTCGAAAAATCATATCTCGTTCGATTTTCATCGAAACGAGATGGGACCAGTGCCAAAAGTTCACAAATTTCGTTAGCTTCGTTTGTCTTACAAATATTCATTTGCAAATTTTGATCAGAGGACCCTCGTTCGAGGAATTTTCTTAGAAGCGCGCGAATAAGATTCCGCATGTGTCGGTTGTCCAAAATGGTGCTGAAACTTCAAAAATTCTTATTTTCTTGACCGTTCGCCAGATCAAGTCGGGATTTTGATTCACGCAAGCAAAATCACGTTTTGCACATTTTCGTTTACATTCTGACTCTGAATTTTGCACGGATTTGGCTGTTTTGGATTAATTAGGAAAATTATTTGGATAATCTTGATTTAGGCTTAATTATGGCTTTTTAGGCCCAATTCCTAGAAACTATAAATAGTTTTTCTCTTCACAAATCAAAGGACGACAATTCATTTGCTAAATTTCTACTACCAATCACACTCTAATTCTCTCAACACACAAAAGCAAAAACTCAGAAAAGTTCAAATTACAACCTTCCCTCCAAGCAACCACCACAGGCCGCCACCGGACCTCTGTACAACACCTGCTTCAGCCACAGACCGCGCTAAGCGCGCCCTGCGATCTCTGGCTTTCTTCTCCGCATCATACCTCTCTTCAATCTAGATCTTCCTTTCTTCCTTCTGCACGTGTTTGACATGGAAGGAACGACTTCATCTTGATTTTCTCTCCAATTGCAAGATTCAAGGATTTCTCCTTCATCTTCTTCAATCCTCCATTGAAGACTTCAAGTTTTCTTCAAGAATTCAAGGTTGATTTTGAAGATTATCATCAATTCCTTACTGATTTGGTATTTTCTTTGAAGAGCACAAGGAATTCCTCTTCAATTGGATTCAAACTTCAAGTTCAAGTAAGTGTTAGGTTCAAATAAGCACTTATTTTAAGCTGTTCTTGACTTTTAGCTTTTCTGGAAATTGAATAATGAAATTGCATGCAAATTCAATGTAGATTCTAGATCCTGAACTTATACTCATGAATTCTTTGATTTGAATTGGATTTTGCCGCCTTATTTGTGTCAGAGTGAGGATTTTGTACAAAGCATGCATATACACTTGTGCATTTGCATTCCCCTTGCATATAGGACACAAACTCATACATTTTGCATCATCTATCACATGTGCATTGGAGAGCATTTATCTTGATTGATTTACATTGATTGATTTACATTGATTCATGATGATTTGAGGCATAATTTGCATTCGAAGTGCGTCGTCATGTAGACATCAAAGCATCTTGGCCACTAGGCACACAAATTCATTGTACATGAGCTCATTATATATGCATTCCAAGTGTTTGTGTTAATGTATAACCTAGATTTGAATGAAAGCCTTTAACGCTTCTAGGTAGCATGCCTTGCTTGCATTATTTCCTTTGCACATGAGCATTAGGATTGTTATCGTAACTCGCATCCTTGGCATGTTCATGCATCTTCTACCTTGCACATGAGTATTAGGATTGTTATCGTAACTCGCATCCTTGGCATGTTCATGCACCTTCTACCTTGCACATGATCGTTAGGATTGTTATCGTAACTCGCATCTTTGGCATGTTCATGCATCGTTTTGCTCCGCAAAATGAACATTGGTTTTATCGATTCGATTTGCATTCCTCGCATATTCATACATCAATGAACATTGGTTTATCGATTCGATTTGCATTCCTTGCATGTTTATGCATCAATGAACATTGGTTTTATCGATTCGATTTGCATTCCTCGCATGTTCATGCATCAATGAACATTGGTTTTATCGATTCAATTTGCATTCCTCACATGTTCATGCATCTATGAATATTGGTTTTATCGATTCGATTTGCATTCCTCACATGTTCATGCATCTATGAACGTTGGTTTTATCGATTCGATTTGCATTCCTCGCATGTTCAATTAACTTTCACTTGCTATGTGATTGTGGCCTAACAGTATGGATCGAATCTTGGCACGAGAGCATCATGAACAAGTGGTACAACCCGAAAATAATATTTTTGTAGGTTGCAGGTCGCGCTTAGCGCCACCAGGAGCGCGCTAAGCGCCAAACATTCTGACTTTTGTTTTGCAGGTCGCGCTTAGCACGGTCAAGGGCACGCTAAGCGCGCTGGTCACTGTTTGGGCCGCGCGTAGCGCGATATAGCAGGCTTAGCAGGGTCTGTGCTAATATGTTTTTCTGATTTTTCTTGATTCTAACAGCAAACAGTGGGCACTCTAGCCATGCCTAGTTGTTGTTTGTGCTTTGTTTCATGCAGGGGCTTGCGTTGCATATACATGCGACACATTCTTCCAATGTTTGTATACCCACATATACTTTCTTCTACTTGTTTTTTGGGTCTAACTCCCTTCTTGCAGGTGTTTTGTGCTTGTACACCCACATGTGCACCCTTCATATCCTGTTTTGTTCGGTCTAATCTTGTTCTTGTAGGCGTTATCACTTCGGATGCGTATCGACGCATGTTTCGCTTGTTTTGATGCTTTGAACAATTCTCACCGGTTTACTCTTATTGTATGGCTGCAATACTTGAAGTTTTCCAGAGTATTCCTATAGCTTGCAGTGCTCTTCGGATTCTATATCCGTTCGGTAGTTTCTACACCATTTATCGCATTCTCTTATAGCTTTCCTAGATATGATGAGAAGTAGGGCTTTACAACTTTCTTTTGCCATGAGAAGTAGGAATAGAGATGCATGATGGGGCTTCCGTAGTTGGAGCATGTTCAGGAACCCCTCTGGTTTATTTAAAGACCCGTTTAGGGCAATTCTACTTGTGGATTGTTTTTGTTTGCTTGTTTATTGCAGGTTCCCTAGGTTAGGATAAGTTCTTTAACCTAGACATTAGGATTCACATCCTTTGCATGTCAACATAGGTAGAGATTCCCCTACATCCTAAACCATAGGTCCACCTTTTGCATGTCAACACTAGGGTTAGTACTTAACTAGTCTCCCTTTTGTTTTGCTAGTTTCTTTTGCATGTGGCATGTGATTTAAAACTAAAACTTGTTTTTTCTTTCCTCTTGAAAACAAAACACTTAACAATGGTTTAAACTCCTTTCTCAAGGTAAAAACAACCAACCAACACAAACTCTTTTCGCCATTGTGCGCTCCTTTTCTTTTGTGTTCAAAACCTTTTTCACAAGTAAAAAACACAAAACCCATCAAACAAGTGAGCCGAACTACGGCGCTCTGACTTTCCCATTGCACACGGGAATACGTAGGCATCTTGTCACGGGTCTCGATCGAGCAAACTTTGTAAATACTTCCTTCTTTTCCCCGTGGTTTCTTATTTGCTCTTTTCTTTTGCATTGCATGATAGCGATTAAGCGTAGATAAATATGATCATGCATAAAATCCTCAGCCGAGATGGGTGCCGGGAAGGAAGATTGTAGGGATCCGAGATAGGACTCGGCCTTAAAGGAGGAGATCTACGTCCGACATGGGTCTCGGGAAAAGGCATGAGGACGGCCTAGATCCGAGAAGTAGCTCGACAGATACTCCAGTATGAAAGATTGAATGGACGTTATGAAGATGGAGAGTTCCTAGAGTCTTTATGAGACGTTACTAGTGAATGATTACAAGCTGTAACAGCTAACTCCTTACCTTCAAAGCCATGGTTAATGAGCTGAGGCAGTTACGGAAGGAAAGAAATAGCTTCAAGGAAGGAATGATATAAATAGGGCTCCCGCCAGCGGGATAAGCAAGACAATCATAAGCTTGGAACTTGAGTTATGACACTTGAGCTTCCAAATCCCTAAAATCACTTTAATAAGGTTTTTCCTGCAAGAACATTTGGCGCCCACCGAGGGGCCTCGGTGAAATCATTCCCAGGCCCCACAAGCAAAAAAAACACATACAGACAATAATGTCTCAAACATCACCAACAGATCCACCGGATCTCACTTAGTTGCTGGCCATGATCGATGACCTGCGCCAGCATAACGAAACACTTCAAGATAACGTTCAAGCCCTTCAACTTAAGAGCTTGGATGAGGCGGAGGATCAAGAAGTAGAACCTCTGGAGCCGCAACCTTTATCTCAGGCAATCTGGGAGGATGTCGTTCCAGATAATTTCAAACCCCCTGTGCTGGCATCATATGATGGCAAGACGGACCCCCAGGAGCACATCATCGCGGTTAACAACACAATGGCACTTATTGGAGCAACCGACTCCCTCAAGTGCAAGCTGATGGCCGGTACCTTCAGAGAATCGGCCTTGCGCTGGTATATGGGGCTTCCCCGGTTGTCTATAGTGAGCTATCAAGACTTCAACCGGAAAATCATTCAGCAGTTTTCAGCTAATCATCATCACAAAGCAAGCAATCACTTCCCTACGAACCTCTCCCATAGGCTCATCATGGTTCAGCACGTGTGGGCATCTGTGTTTCATTTTTAATTCAACAAAGGGGGGAAACACAGGCGAAACACCCCCCCCAAATGATTAATTCAACCTCACCTAAAGGAGAGGAGAATGGGTTTAGGGTTTAATAACTCACATGTTACGCTGTGTGTCAGAGGAGGATATGTCAACAGTGATGAAAGAGGTTCATGAGGGGACTTGTGGAAATCATGGAGGAGGAAGGGCTTTGGCTGGTCGGATCTTAAGGGCTGGGTATTACTGGCCTACGTTAACTAAAGATTGCCAAGAATATGTGGCACAATGCTCAAAATGCCAAACGTTCGCTCCAACCATTCACACTCCATCCGAGTTCTTGCACACCGTTCTGGCGCCGTGGCCTTTTTATCAGTGGGGGGCTGACATCCTGGGGCCGTTCCCGGTGGCTCCGGAACAGTTGAAGTTCCTGATCGTCGTGGTGGATTATTTTACTAAGTGGGTGGAAGCAGAAGCTGTGTCCCGGATCTCGGCGGACCGAGTTCGGCGTTTTTATTGGAGAAGTATCATTTGCCGATTTGGACTACCTCGGGTCATTGTCTCGGACAACGGGGCACAATTTGCAAGTACCTCGGTGTGGAGTTCGCAAAGAGCTCGAATTCAAAACAAGTTTATATCCGTAGAGCATCCACAGCAAATGGGCGGTGAGTCATTAACAAGGTCATACTTAATGCAATAAAGAAGAAGTGGATTCGCCAATGGGTTGGGCAGTGCCTACACGAAGTTTTATGGGCATACCATACCACAATCCATTCCACAACTCAAGAGACTCCTTTCCGGATGGTTTTTGGAGTTGATGCCATGATTCCGGTAGAAGTGGTTTTACCCTCTTGGCGTCGAGAAAATTTTGAAGAGGAAGCCAATAACCAGGCTTTGAATGAAGAGGCGATTTCTTGGGCGAGATAAGGGACACCCCATGTCGGGAAATGGCGAAACAGAGAATGACGTTTCAACTTACGGGTGAAGCAACGAGGGTTCAAGGTTGGAGATTTGGTACTTAAGAAGATAATCGATCCTACCAAGAAGGGTAAGTTAGATCCCAACTGGGAGGGACCATTCAGGGTCTCGGAAGAATTGCAAAACGGAGCCTATAAATTGGAGACGTTGGACGGATCAGAATTACCAAGGACTTGGAATGTTGCAAGTCTTAAATTTTATTTTAGTTAAATATATTTATGTAAAATAATGGTGTACTCTTTTCCTAGGCAAGGGCCGGGTTTTAATGAGGCATCTACCTAATGAAATTATATTGCGATCTCGATCAGAAAAGAAATGGCGACGTCGCTAAGCTCGGTCTAAGGATCGTCTTTCGATCCGGAAGGCTCTCCCATGTGGAATACTCCTTGGTCAACCTCGGCATGAGGCTCTGAACCCTATGGCGACGTGCTGCTAAGCTCGGTCTAAGGATCGTCTTTCAGTCACGAAAAGGCTCTGTTCCCATGTGGAATACTCCTTGGTCAACCTCGGCATGAGGCTCTGAACCCTATGGCGACATGCTGCTAAGCTCGGTCTAAGGATCGTCTTTCAGTCACGGAAAGGCTCTGTTCCCATGTGGAATACTCCTTGGTCAACCTCGGCATGAGGCTCAACCGCTGGCGGCGTGATGCTAAAACTCGTGCAGGATCGTCTTCCGTCACGGAAGGTCTGTTCCTCCTGAGCAACCTTCAAAACGTATAAAATAAAAACATTTTTACCGAAGTTGCATCTAGCGTTCCCTTAACACTTTCTCCAATCTCGGCAAATCGGGATTGACGAGAGATGCATGTGGGGTTACGAACAAATGTTATGTGTTTCTCTCTAAAACCACTAGGATTGCTTGTTGCATCCTATGGCTTGGGGGGCTCGTAAATACTACATAAAAGTTCGCAACTAGGCAAAAAAACTCGGAAATTAATAGCGAAAATTCAGAAAGCAATTAAAGTAGCCCAGCAGGGCGAATATTCAAAGTACAAATTGCATAAGCCCGGCAGGGCGAATATTCAAAGTACAAATTGCATAAGCCCGGCAGGGCGAATATTCAAAATACAAAATGCATCCGCCAAAAGGGATGACTAACTAGGGAAACAAAAGAAGAAGTCAGGGATTGGGGTCGGCAGGGTCGGCATCCACCTTAGCGTTTTCTTCGCCGACATCCACCTTAGCGTTTTCTTCGCTAATAGTGGTCTCGCTGTCATCTTCATCAATCTCCACCAATTTCCCATCTACAATGGTCTTGAAGTAATCAACCTCCGAGATATCTATGTCGGGGTATAAGCAATTGACTTGAGCTTTGGCGCGGTCAAAAGCTAAGTCCCCGGCGTCCAGCACACCCATCTGGGACTTCTTTAGTGCTTCCTTCAGCTCGGAGCATGATTTTTCAGAATCCTGGAACTCGGTGGACATCTGGGCGAGCTCATCTTCCAAGGTCTTTATCCGTTTGCTTGCTTCTGAATTCTTCTCTTCAAGACTTGTGATGTTGTCGGCAGCTTCGGAGAGTTTATTTTTGAATACATTGTTGGCGTTGAGAAGGAATTGCTCGTTGTCAGCCAACCTCTTGACTTCGGCCTCTAACTCAGTCTTCTTCTTCTCCACATGATCACCTGATTCAAACAGACTTCGGGGGAGCACAACACACCTCATCAGGTATGAACTCAGCTGTTTGGTGATCTGCTGCGAACCCAGATGGGTCAACTTGTTCACATCGGTGGTGGCGTTGAGATGATCATACAAAAATTTAAGGCCGAAGTCGGCGTAACCGATTCTCGGAAGAAGCTCGACCGAGCTATCACCGATTCCTTCAAAAATTGGATAGCCCTGAATTGGTCTCGTTCCCCATAACGGTCTTCAGTTTTTTTGGGATAGGCTCGGGGGCTGGTTCAGGGGCGCCGAGGAGAGGCTGTGATGATGTTTGTTTCTGCAGCAGGGTCACGGGTCGTGGCGTTTTTCTTCTTTTAACGCGTTTCCCCGACCAAGTTGGACTTGGTCTCGGAGGACCACCCATTCGGGCAGCACGAGCTTCGGCCATTAGCTTCCTCTGTTCCTTTACGGACATATCAGTCATTTTGTCTGTGGGAAATAAAATGAGGAAAGGAAATTAAGTATACAAATAAAGCATAGGAAAATAAAGATAGTCGAGAAATTCTTACCTAGGAAGTGGGGACTTCCTCGGAGATAAGTAAATCCTTGACCGAATCGGCTGAAGGAGTCCAAGATTTCTAAAGAAAGGATTTCGGTATCACTCAGTCGTAGTCAAACCGGAGATAGGGAGTGGGTCACAAGTCCAAGACAAAGGAACTTATGATGTCCATCAGAGCCATAAATAACATGAGGGCACCGAGACCCACATCTTACTCGGATGAAGCGCTCTTTGTAGCCTTTAAAGTTGGAGGTATAGGCTTGGAGGAAACTTCTTTTTGGGATGCCACTGATGGCAACCCGTCCGTCCGTGCTTTTATTTCGAAAAGAAGAACAAACCAATAGTGGGGTTATGGATGGGCTCGGCAAATTACTTGGCCGGATGAAGCCCATTGTTGACGGAGTTAAGGAGCGTTAATAGTACGGAGGATATCAGTCTTGAAATCGGAAAGTGGGAATTGAATGCCAAATTCCTCGATCACTCCAGTATAAAAGTAAAACCATTCCGTCTCGACTCCCTGAGGACGGATCATACAGACACTCTCTCCACATTCACAGGATTCTAAAATCACATCATTTTCGTCTCCTGTGGACGAGATACTCCATAGAGAACGAAGCGATTTCTTCATCTTGTATCGCTTAAAGCCAACCTTCCCTTTGATCGTCGGTTGGTTTCCATTATTAGCTCCACCGAACACGAAGAGTCGGGTCGAATCACTTTCAGTAAAACTTGACAAACCCCGTCGTAACTCTCTTTCGGTTACCCTTTGGATACCTCTCATCTCGCACATGCATTCCTCGAACAGGGGTTTTTGTTCCTCGTCTCCTAAATGGATTTTGCGACCAAAGTCATCGCATTCCCTAATGACGACCATGTTTGGATTGAAACAAAAATAGTGTAAAGAAAGAGGATACGAGTTGATGCTTGGTGATTGGTATGAAGGTTTTGTCGGCGGCAAAGATTGCAGTAGGGTTGAGAATTTGTAGAACAAAGGATTTCCTGGAGAGCAATTAAATGGAATATAATGAGTAGGAGGAAAGGGTGGCATGAAATCAGGTTTTCCCTATTATAGGGCAATCATGCAAAAATACAGGTGACCGTTGGACTGGTGTCACGTGGGTCACGTGTCACACTTTTTGGGAAAGTTTGAAAATATAACACATCTCGCTAAGGGATTAAGGGTTCAAGTTTGACACGGATTCAAGAAGCTTAAAACCGAGCGACCAAGGGGGCTTATGATCATGCATAAAATCCTCAGCCGAGATGGGTGCCGGGAAGGAAGATTGTAGGGATCCGAGATAGGACTCGGCCTTAAAGGAGGAGATCTACGTCCGACATGGGTCTCGGGAAAAGGCATGAGGACGGCCTAGATCCGAGAAGTAGCTCGACAGATACTCCAGTATGAAAGATTGAATGGACGTTATGAAGATGGAGAGTTCCTAGAGTCTTTATGAGACGTTACTAGTGAATGATTACAAGCTGTAACAGCTAACTCCTTGCCTTCAAAGCCATGATTAATGAGGCGGCTGGAAGAAAGAAATAGCTTCAAGGAAGGAATGATATAAATAGGGCTCCCGCCAGCGGGATAAGCAAGACAATCATAAGCTTGGAACTTGAGTTATGACACTTGAGCTTCCAAATCCCTAAAATCACTTTAATAAGGTTTTTCCTGCAAGAACAAAATATAACACACCCTTTAGCTAGAAATAGAAAGTGGATACCGTAGAGTACTATGGGCGTGTGGGGTGTTAATCCCTTCCCCTCGCGTAACTAACTCCCTTACCTAGATTCTCTTGATCTCTCGGTCACAGGACCGTGATTTATCCCCTCAGGTTTACTTGATGTTTTCCTTTCTCCGTCGTGAGATAAAAGATGTTCGATGGCGACTCTATTGATACATCAGCTATCTGTCGGAGGTTCAGCCGAGTGATTTCACCTACCAGCCTCATCAGCTTTAATGATCCTAAAAGCCTCGTCAAGCTTTAATGACCCTATCAGCGTCACCACGCCATGTTCGGTCTCCTAACAGTAACGAATCGTTTCATATCATCCCCAACAAGGTCTATGCACAAGATCCCCAACCGAGTATCCTCAATCATTGCTATTCTTTCAGCAGCATTAATATCTAGACTGAAGATTTGGTCAAATAGTGCATCGGAGGAATCAAAAGCATTTCTTTTTCTCCCCAGTCAGGGTTTTCAACAACCCTATCCCTAAGCGAGCGTCAGAAGTCTCCAACAGAACGTTCCCATCTTCTTCAAGATGGATATGTTTTGAAATACCATAACATCTACATTCATACATCTACATAAAAAGTCATAACATGTGCATAACATTGTCATATACTCATACATCATAATCTGCATAGGACTAACCATATCCTGTCAAGGTTTTATTTCTCCAGCAGGTAAAAGTCATTTTCCAAATAGAAGGTCAAAGATTAATGCCTGAAACAAGACGAGAAAACTATCTGAGAAGCCACACAAATTATTTCCAGGCAACAGATTATGGATTAACACCCGAAGCAAGACGGGAAAACTATCTGCACCATGCCAAGTATTCACCTCAGAAATAGCCAAGACAAAGGTTTATTTTGACTCTCTCTTATTATCAACCGCCTCGGATGGCATCTTTAAGCCCATCTTCGATTATGCATCTTCATAATCCTGGATGGCATCTTTAAGCCCATCTCCAATGTCTCTTCTATTCAAAAGACAAATACAGAGTCTGGCGTATGAATCACTCTCCAATAGCAGCTTCTCCAAATGGCATCTATAAGCCCATTCCAGCGTATCATCAACTGACGATCCTATTCCATACAACAGCGAGTGCAAATTTTTAGGTGTGCTCGAGTGTTCAATCATCTTCTACCTTCAGGTCACGAAAGGCAAGCATGTCAATCTAACCCTTCCGGTACAAGAAGATTGAACAGGGGAAACTGTTATACCCCAAAATTTGCCCTCCTACTTCTCAAGACAATTCACATCTCAATTCTCAAGGATTTCACAAGGGTTGACCAGACAAACCCTCTCCTAAGCAATCAATCCAAGCTAGGGTTTTGCTATTCTCAAGTCAAGATGGACTTCCAATGCTTCAAGTGGTCATCATACCTCATCCTATGTTCCAAGGGATCACTATGTCAAGTTTCAAGCCTCACAAGTCAAATTTACTCATCCAATTGCTCAAATAGCTGAAAATCAATTGTGTTTGACAACAAAGTCAAGTTGGGCTAGATATTTGCATGGCTTGGGGTCCAAGATAGCTCACTACAAGCTGTCAATTTCGTGCAAGAAGATTGAGGAAGAGATTGATCAAAATTGGAAAGATTTTGTGCAAATTTTCAAATCAAATATTCTCCATTTAAGGAGAATATTTCCTCTTAATGCCTTGACCTAATTCCACTCTCCTATAAATACCTAGCACTCTTACAAGACAAGAAGACTTTTTGGATAGCTCTTACACGGATTTCCAGCCTATCACAAACCCTAGAATTTTCTCAAAAAATTCTCAAAGTTGGCAAACTCGTGTTCTACTTTCCAGCCACTTTCAGTCACTTTTAAGCATTCCATTGTGATCCTGAGGTAAGTTTGAGTAAGTATGCATCATTATACATGATCATAACACGTTGAAACATGTCATATGAACTACTCCGATTTGCATTTTTCTTTGAATTCGTGTTTTACATTTGAGCGTGTTTTGCTTGCAACTAATGTTTCTAATATGTTTATAGCATGATATAGAACAAATCTGGGCAATTGTTTGAAGTTTTCCATGGCTTAATCGCTAGTTGCCATTGTTAGGGCATGAATTGGAAGAGCTTCGTATCTGTAGTTCTAGGCCGATTCAGAACGATTTAACACCACCAATCGATTCGTAGCCCTTGAATTAAGGGGATAGGGTACCCTAGTTGCATTCATATTGCTTATTTTGCAGGTTGATGATTGAACATGATCGGAGAAGATGACCGGAGCTTTGCTCTGGTGCTTCTGACTCAGAAGCCAATAACCTTTACCTATTTATGGGTTCAGAAGGATGAATGGATGTATCACCGCCCCAGCGGTTCACCTTGTGCGCACTATGTCATTCTCTCTATCAGGTCGTGGGTTCAAACCCCACATTTTGCCTCTTATTTTCACTATTTATTTTGGAGGTTTCCAGATCTCCAGAAGGAACGCCTCTAGAAGCTCTAGCTTCTGGGCATCCCCAGCACCAGAAGCTCCAGCTTCTGGGCCTCACCAACATCAGAAGTGCCAACTTTTGGGTCTCCCCAGCGCAGAATCCTCCAGAAGCTCTAGCTTCTGGATGGCCCCAGATGAGAAGTCCTCAAAAGCTCTAGCTTCTGGACGCTCCAGATCCAGAGTCTCCAGAAGCTCCACCAGAACCCCCAGAAGCTCCAGCTTCTGGGTGCCTCAAGCAATGAAACCCCCAGAAGCTCCAGCTTTTGGGATAGCTTCTGCCAGAAGCACGTTTTTTTTTTTGTTTCTCTCGTATTTTTATTTATTTTCTGCTTTTATTTTTTCTTAAAAAATAATTAATTAATTAAATTAGTAATTAGGTTAATTAATTAGGGTAATTAGATAATTTCACAAATATTTTCTTTTAACTAATTTAATTAATTTAGGTTAGTATTCACTAATGTTTTCTTAATTAATTAAAATCAACTAGAATTAGGTTGTTTTTCACACAAATTCTGATTTTCAAAAATACCAAAATACTAGGACTAGTCTTTTCTTCTGCTATTTATTTTTTCCTTGCATTTTCTTTAAATTCTAGAAAGGATGTATAGGTCGCAAGTTTTTTATCATGTAATAGCGTAAGATTTTACTTTCCGAACTTTACTTTCTGCACCTCCTATTATGTATCTGCCCCAAAGCCATGTAATAGCGTAAGACCCTTTATATTTCCGCAATTTACTTTCTGCACCCATTAAACTGCTAGTAATTAGGCGTGTATGACAAGATAAAATCAACATAGATCACTAATTGCAAGATAAATATCTGAAAACAATACACTCTTCTCACACATACACCCCCTAGGATATTCTCTCTCGTTGCCTTAAAAATGGTTAAGTCCCTCGAACGTGGGGGTATCTTAGCACGGTTTCCTACAAAATATCATCACAGTCCCTTCGACTTAAAAGATCATAGTCCCTCAATGTTGCCTAAACGAATACATGATCTAGTCCCTCGGTTGTTGCCTACAAAAAGTGATGATCGTCCCTACGAAGTCAAAGCGAAATGCCTTTTCAAAACATTTTCAAACACACACACAAAAAGCAAGTCATAAAGTGAGCTAAGGCAATTAAGAGCCCGTAGATAACTACGGATGAAAAAGGGTGCTAATACATTCTCTTTTCATAACCAACTCCCTTACTCAGAATCTAACGAAGGTCTTTTCCTGTTCTTTTCGCCTTCCCTTAATTGGATAAAAGAGAAGTCGGTGGCGACTCTTGCTATCCGCAATATTTGTGATCAAACGCAAAACAAACAAGTCAGTTCTCCCACCGAGTTACAGGATCATAATCTCCAGACTAAATCAACAAAAGAATTTATGTTAAGGTAAATGGTAATCAAATAAGGAACATAAATGACATTTTAATTATACCTTTATCAAATCCATTTTCATCTGAAGAGCGGACTTCCCTATCAACTTTACACAATCAACATCCCAAAATATGAACTTGTATTTTAACTTTCCATCAGAGGCAAACACTTCAAGCTTAAATCTATATGATGTGTGATAAAAATACAAATTGCCATCAATGAAGCATTTGGTTATAACTTGATAAAGCTTCTATATAGTAAATAAAAAATACCTTAGGACCGGCTCAGATGAAATGTGTTTGGAATAAGTCATGTGTACTCCTCCGACGATATCTGCAAAATAATTTACCACATAAGTCATGTGTATTCTTGAACTTAAACAATAAACTGGTTTATTCTAAATAATAAAATGTAACTCAATATATAATACATTAGACCTAAATTTACCTCAACAATATCATCCATTCCAATTAAGTTGAGGTAGTTCACAGGAATGTCATTTAGTTGGACCTTTTTGACAGAAGTAGATCCACAAAAAACCAATTTAAACTTATGATCTGTAGATTTGAAGGAGAAATCATTACTGGAAACTTTGAAGTTCTGCATAACATAAGAACATCCAAGCTCAAACTGCGATTTGAATTTTGGTACCAAATAAGGTGGCAAAATCACCTGAATCAAATCCAACTAAAACAAATAAATATTATGCAATCAGTTAGGGTATAACAGAACTGTAATAAAAACTGGCATAAAAATTTGAGCATACCTTTGAATCAAACAAAATAAACTCCAAGTGCTCCTTATTCTGAGCACTCGTCACCATCCACAAATGCTTACACCTAACAACAATCTTCTATAAATATTTGGAATTGTTAATGTTATTGATCGGTTCAATAGGGCGCGCCATGGATGGACATATGGTATCTGTAAAAAATTTGTGAAAAGCAAGTTAGGTAGTATGAAGAAGGATGAATGGATAAAGAATGATAACAGAAAAACAACAGATCGAGCGATGCTTCCAGGTGCAGCTTGGATCGAAACAAGCATGGATATATGTATGTCGTTAGGGTTAGGCATGATGTAAGTAACTAGATTATAGGGAAATACAAAGTGGTGAAGCATTGAAGGAGGGAAGAAGAACATTTCGTTTCCCATAGCAAGTTCAAATTAGATTCACAGAAGGATGGTTAATGGCATGGGGAAGGCAAGTGGCTGATGATGTTCCGTTTCACCAATGTTTGCTTACGTGATTATTAGGTTAACAATAGGTGTTTATTAGGGGGAGTTAGGTTAGTTGAAAAATATTTTAATAGTGTGAATAAAAAAATTATAAATTGGAGAAAAAATCTGAATGTAATACATGAGCCATATTTATTGTCAAATGAATATGATGCAAGTATTTCAGAAAGTTACTGTACCTGTAAAATTCAAATTTTAAACTAAATTCCAAAAAGCTAATTAATAATTTCCACAACATTTTTTTATATATAGATAATTTAAATACAGAGACTTCGTCAACTAAAAAAATCAATTATTTTCTAATAATTTTATCAAAATAATGTTCAAATTTTCATTTTTAAATGATTGATGGAGAATATTTTTTTTTAACATTGTAAAAAGTAAATTGGAAAAGGATTACAATTATCATTTTTTATAATACGTAGGGTGGAATGGTAAATTCCTAGATTGATACTAGTTACTTGGGCCTTGGATTTGAAGCTTGAGATCCAGCCCACTTATGTGTACCGAAACCTAGCTGTTTCGCCGACGACTCATTTATAAGCCCTAATTTGTGACTCTTCACTCACTTCACTGCCAATATATTCCAGCCTCATCGATTTTACTCTCACACCCAGATCTAAAATACTGGTTTATGGTTCTTAATTTTAGTAAGATTTCGGTTCGATTTTTTTCTCCTGTTTTTCTGTTTTCATTGCTGAATATTGTGCGGTGATGATAGTATTGTGGACTAGAGTTTCTGATTTGGGAATCTTCACCCAAAATTTGATTACAAACCCTTGGCTGTCTGAGCACACTTCAATTTCTATCTGTCTTTTTGGTTATATATAATTTTGATGATTAATAAGGCTTATGATGATAATATACTTATCTTAGCGGATTTCAGTGAGATTTTAAATCAAGGATCTGATTGTTACACACACTGAGGCCTTTTTGTATATGTTAATTTTAATGGGTGCAATGATGAGATTAAAACACCAAGGAAGTGTTTATGGGCAGTGGTTATGCCGTGAGCCTAATTTTAAAACGACTTCTCCTTCCACTGAGCACCTTTCAATGTGTATTTGTTTTTGTTGTGATATTGTTATTAAATAAATAATTGTGTTGCGTCCATTTACCAATTCTGAAGGATAAATTGTTCCTTTCAGCGTAATGGCTCGGACGCCAGATTGATTGTGGTGATCCTGATTCATGGCCTTCTTCAATGCCATCGGGTCTTGGAAACGCCTCGTACATTTTTTGATTTTGACTCAAATCTCATTTTATATTGTTACAACTTTTTTAGATTTTGAAAGATTTACCGTGTTTCTGAATATATATGGTTTCGTATTTGATTGTCTATGCTTTCACTGTTCTCAATTGATATTAGTTAAGGTTTAAATTTCTGTAATAGTAAATGAGCCATAAGTTCAACGTAAATTACTAGTGAATATGCTTTCTTATTTGTTTAGTCTAGATTTTGGTCATGTGTTTTGTCCAGGTTTTGTTGATGTGTTTAGATATCATGATGACTCGTTGGCATACGAAATACAATTTTTAGTTAACCATTACCGATATTAGCATTAATCTCTTTGAAATTTTTTATTGATACTCATTTTGTAAACTTGTACATATCACTTAATGTTTTTTTAAAATCTTGTATTTAATTTTCAATAACAAATGTTCGATTTTATTGGGAGATTTTTGTTTTGCTAAAGATTCAAGTAAATGTTCCATTTTCTCTTGAGATCCTTGTAACCCAGGAGCAAGATTAATAGATTATTTTTGAATAGCCAAATTTTTAATAAAATTCTCAAATAATCTTTTTTCAATTTTTTTGCCATTTAGATTATGTTATGCATGTAAGTTGAAGTGTATGTGCCACATAAGTTGACTTCCGGAAGTTTAATGCATTTTCTTTGACATATTATGTCATAGAAACTTGTTTACATGTCTCTTAGGTCTAGGAAGACATATTGTAATTTTGGCCTGCTTATCAAGCCTTGGGTTTAAGAGGACATATTGTCAAATTGAAATTTTGGCCTGCTTATCAAGTCTACTTTATGTGGCACAATTATCAATTGTGTAGTGAGTAAAAATTGAATTTTTTAACCTAATGCCATTATTTAAAATAGTTTTTTTTTATTTATAAAATAATTAAAATAATTTTAATATAATAAAATATTTTAAATTAGTTTATTTGTTATCTATGCTTTTACAATTCTATAATTAAATGAAACAATAATAATTTATTCTTTATTTAAAGAGGTGCCATTCCATTCCTTCCTCTTTTCTTAGGGGAGTATTATTTGATTGTTTCATGTCAAATTTTCTTCTTGGTTTGATTGTCTTTGTCAGTAGTGTATTCTATTCAACATTGTTGTCTCCTAATTTTAAAAGGTCGTCATTAGTTGGAGATGTGAGATGAGGATATGATTGTTTAAGAAACATTTAGTTTAATAGGTAGATGATAAACATTTTCATTTGGTTGGAGTGAAGAGGTAAATGAATGATGTTGTTGAAATGATGATGGATTGAAGGTTTTGTTGTTGGGATTTAGAGTATGCAAAGTTTTGGAGGATAACTAGGTGTATGTTGTTGAGAGTGAATGGGAGAATTTTTGGTGTATGTTGTTGAGAGTGAAAATTGGGTTGGGAGTATGATGTGTGTATGTTGTTGGGTGTATGTTGTTCGGAGGGTGATTGGGTATATGTTGTTCGGAGTGTCGGTGATTGGTTAATGTAGTGAAAATTGGTTAAGGTGGGTGATTGGGTATATGTTGTTCGGAGTGTTGATGATTGGTTAATGTAGTGAAAATTGGTTAAGGGGTTGTTGTTGAGAGGTAATGCATAATAATTGTTGTTGTATCTATGGGGTGTGATGGTATATTTGTTGTGTGAATTATGATGTTTGTGATTGGAATGATGATGGAATTTGTTTGAGGAATGCAAGAGTGGTGTGTTGATTTGTTGTGTTGAATATGAAGAATATTGATGTGGGTCATTTTAAAATTGTCTTTGAAAAAGAAAGATCAAGGGAGTATTTCTAAATCAATTAATATATTTATAGATTTCATCAAACCAAATTTGTTATATTATTTCACTCGTTATTTTCTTTTTTGAGATTGGGTAACACCTCTAAAAAGTTGAGTTGGACCATCAATAGTTTGACTATGAGTTTATGGTCTTCATTCTTTTACAAAAGCAACAACAAAATTTGTGTAATATCTGACTATGTGTTTATTATGTGTTTATGATCTCCATTGTTTTTAAAAGAGCAACAACAAACTAAACTTTGAATTTGCTTTGGTCGTATGAATTTGTGTAATGTTGTTATATCTGGCTTGACTCAAATGTGGAATGGTTAATTCATTGGTTTCATCATGACAATGTGGAGTGTAAATCTAAGGTTGGTTCGGTCTTGTAGAAAAAGTGTTTAAAAAAATATTTTCGTTAATCTTTGTTGGTTTACCAAAGTGATTTGCTTAATTAGACTCCATTGAACTTTATGTTCGTGTGTCGTTGATGTAGAAACATATCAAATTAAAGAGTCCTAGTACACCAATATAGATTGAGTCAACCTACTGATGGGGAACTTATACAAAATGACGAACCTTTCATACTAAATGGGGAGGTTGGTGAGTATAATAAAGATGAGCTCGATGACTTACAATATGTAGATCTATTTGGTGATGATGGTGACAACGAGACCATTCTGTCACACACATTAGAGGTGCCACCCACGAACTTGTACAATCCACCAGTTTGTATGACAAATGTATGTTTGGAGGCATAATTAATTTCTGTTTTTGGTAACTTGACTAGGGTTTAGAGGTGAGAATGGAGTTTGAAAACTAGGAAGTGTGTACTATTGATTTACAACACTAGCATATAACCAATTGTCTTGACTATTGGGCATATAAATTTGATACTACAAGGTATATAATCAAGTGTACGAACAAAACATGCCCAAAAGAACCCAAAATGGGTGATTGGTAAGCTACGTGAACCACACACATGTACAAGTTCTTCCATGAGACATGACCACAAAAAACTTTCTTTAGAAGTTGTAAGTCAAAGCATCAGAGAACTTGTTAACAATAACCCTTCACTTAAAAGTCAAGGTAATCATCGCCCATATTATTGGAAAGTTTGGGTATATAATATCATATAGGAAAGCGTGTATTGCTAAGATAAAGGCCATAAAATCACTGAATGGTAATTGGGAAACCTCCTACAACGACCTTCCATAGAGGTTGTTGATTCTGAAAACCTATCTCCTAGGTACTGTTATAGATTTGTAAACACAGTAGGATATTCTATAGGCTCTTTTGGGAATTTCAACCATTTATTAGAGGTTTTGCTTATTGCAAACCTATTGAGCAGGTTGACGAAACATGGTTGTATGGGAAGTATATAGACACTTTGTTGATGGTCGTTGCACATGATGGGAACGGTAACATTTTTCCAATAGCTTTTGCATTAGTTAAAGGTGAGACAATGAGTGGTTGGAGTTTCTTGAGGAATTTGAGAAGACATGTAACACCTCAAGCTAACTTGTGTCTGATATCTGACAGACATGCATGAATCAAGAGTGCATATAATGATCTTGAAAATGAATGGCAACAACCTCTAACTACACATGCATAAGACACATAACGCAAAACTTCATGCGTGAGATTAAAGACAAGAAACTTCACAAAAAATTGTCAACATGGGTAAGAATATGCATTTACAATTACTACATATAGTTCAATATTTTGGCAATTTTTTCTGAACATTTTTAACACAAGATATGCCTTGACGGAGGCAACATTTAATTACTATCGAGGTGAAATTCGTAGAGCAAATAAGGATGCCATTGGGTGGAAAGCAACATTCCATGAGAGAAATGGGCAAAGGTTTATGACGGTGGATAACAATGAGGACACATGACAACTAATCTTGTAGAAGCATTGTAATCAATACTTAAGGATACTCGTAATCTTCCAATCACAACTTTGGTTCAACCAACATACTATTGAATATGATCGTTGCTTGGGAAACAAGGTCATGAGGGGACACAATTATTGGCTTCTAGTCAAACCCATACAACTAGCTACATCAAGGGATTGACACACAAAGTGAATAAATCAAGCAGTCATAATGTCATGTAATTCGACCGTGAAAGATTCTATTTTATGGTGGATGAAAGAATTATCCAGCACGACGTTCTACCATTAGGTACTTTTTGTGTTAATCTTAAAAAGCGGTTCTGTGATTGTGGAAAATTTCAAGCATTTCACTTGCCTTGCTCCCATGCTATTGCAGCATGTGCTAGTATACAACAAGAATATACCATTCACATACCAGAGGTGTTAACCATTCTTAATGTTTTTAAAGTCTACCAGGAAAGCTTCCTCGGACTACCACATGAGGAAAATTGGCCATAATATGGAGGACTTACACTCTGCCATGATGAGAATATGCAAAGGAAAAAGAAAGGTCGCCCAAATAGTACTCACATTAGAACCGAAATGGACGATGGTGAAAAATATAAGAGGATGTGTGGGATCTGTCGCGAAGTAGGTCATATACATAACAAATGTCCGAATGTAGCTGACCCGTCTAATAGGCATTAGTGTTTTCATCAATATTTTAGCAATGTAATATCATGTCTTTATAATTCTATTTTTCTTTGCCCCGAGTCTCAATAGTTGGCTCAACAGCAGAGATACGAATTGGTGCAGCAATATCTTTTGGAGGAGAGATTTCCGGGGAGAAGACTCTGCCAGTTCTGGTCACCTTACTTGATCCTGTAATGTTATCGATATTTGGTTTATCAGCTTCAACATCTTCAATGGCCAATGGCTCCTGCTTGACGCCATAGTAGTAAACATCAGCTTCATAATTCCAAGTTACGACTTTGTTAGAGGAATATGGAAGTGGCCCAAGTGAGGTGATAATCAAAGGAGCCACTATGGGTGTAAGAGTAATCTTCACAGGACCTGTAGAGGTGATCCTTATTGAATTCAAATCTCTAACCTTTGGAAACCTCTTCTATAGCGTGGATTTCATCAGCATGTACTTCGGGATAGTCGTCATCTCCCCATCTAGTTGGTTAGATGTCTTCGATTGAATTTTTTGAACTTTCAGGGGCGGTATATTTTACCATGAAATCAAATTTCCCACTCGGCTTCCCCAAGGTGTCCCAGATCTCCGGTAGAATTTCTTATTTTTCGTCTTGTCTATCCATGTCTTCAATATTCAAAATTTTGGAAACATCTTCGCAAAAACCTTCTACAGACGGAGTTTTCATGAACAATACGTCTCGGTTGTCCATCAGGATCTTCAACCATTCACAACCGTTGGATTGAGACACACAGTAACAACAATTTTTGAAACATCCAAGAAATAAACTGGCTTGCAATAGATTCTTCTTGACAATAATCAGGGGAGTGGTAAATTTGCTTACAGCGAAAACATAAGAGTCATCATCAATAACATTGGCGCACTTTCCATGATCAAGCATTGGTGCAGTAATCACATTTGGAATTTCAGCAGGAGGATCAAATTCAATTTCTTGGGCTTCAATCATGTCCTGAATCTTATTTTCCAGCGCCCAATAGTTGTTCGTGTCATGTCCATGGCTATTAGAATGGTATGCACACCTCACATTAGGATTGTATTTAGGTGAAGATGTATTAACATGCTGGGGAAGATCCCTTAAAGTAATCAACTCTGCTTTCAACATATGTTGCAGTGCTTGAGACAATGGCATATTGATCCTTGTGAATTTTCTTCTCGGCGTGTTTTGCCTACGCGTATTGTCTTGTTGAGGTTGCACTGGTGTGGGATTGGAGATCAAAACTTCCCCCACAGATTGATGGCGATCACCTTTATCATGACCCTTATAGCCGTACACATCACTGGCTTCTTTCTTCCCACCGAAAGAATTCTTTACAGCACTTGAAGTTGTCTTAACTTGAATCTTCCCACTCTTGATTCCAGCTTCAATACGTTCTCCTATAAATGTCAACTCGGTGAATCTGGCTAAAGAATTTCCAATCAGATGATTGAAGAATGGACCTGTTAATGTTCCCATGAACATTGAAATTCTGGTGCAATAGACTCAAATGTCCTATAGAGATGTCGAGACATCTGATCTGACATTAAACATACACACAAGGTAGAGTTATACAACAATGCAGGAAAACATAAACAACACACATAATTTTTTACCCAGTTCGGTTCAAACCAACCTACATCTGAGGGCATACCAAGCCCGGAATGAAATCCATTATCAGTAGTATTAATTCAGAGCTAAACTTCCCCATTTACAACCCCTCACTTAATCACTACCCAATGACCCTTCTACCTAGGTCCTCCCTAAATATGGAATATCCCCATCCCACTTCCAATCATCACAATGATGTCTAGCAGTCAACATCTCAGCCGCTGCATCAACAACTTGGTTTCCAATAACTCTTCAACACCTGAAAAGTAGAAGCTACACTTCTATCACAAACTACCTAAGAGTTAAAGCCTCTTGCTTCTAACTTAGGACACGCCTTGTAGTTACTTCACAGTTTCCTCCAAGAACATAATACCCTTTTACCTATAGGCTTCGAGGTGTACACAAGTTGACCTTCCCACAATCCGAGAGGTTCACTCACAAACCAACTCTCCTAGAGAGTTGTTACAAACTTAACCCTAAAAACTACATCATAATAAATCACGGATGGTGCTCAACCTAGGTTACAAAGCTTCTATTTATAACATATTACTCAACTAGATTTGAGCCTTCAAATCATAAGAAACTGCTACTAAAAATTCTCCACAATATTCTCCAAAACAACTTGCTAAAACTGCTCCAAGATATTCTCCACAAATTTAGCACTTCAAGTAACAACAATTAAGTTGTTACAAATATGCAAAAGATTCTCCTATAAAATCTTCCTTCAACATTTAGTTTCCTAAATGTTCTTCTTGATTTCAGATTGAGTCTCCTTCAATATAGTGCCACATATGATTCATAATATCTTAGGAATATTCTGTTTCTGTTAAAGACATAACAGAATCCAAGTTGTCAGCTCAGACACGATGTCGTGACATCTTCTTCGACATGTTGTTCCAGATGTTGAAACATTTCAACATAACATGTCTCTTCATTAAATAGAACTTCAACTTGCTTTCTCCTTACAAGTTATAAATCCTATTTAACCTATCCTGCTATATTAGTTTTACAAAACATAAAGCCAATCCCAAAAATAGAGAATCAACAAACATGTCAACCAACTCCCTTTTAGACACGGGAGACTGAACTCTTCCTGCTAGATCTTTCCACTTCTGGGCATACTCTTTGAACTTCTCATCACGACTCATAGACATATTTTGTAACTGCATACAGGTTGGTGCCAATTCAGTGTTGTACTGGTACTACTTGTAGAAAGCGTCTGCCAAATCATTTCATGTATGAATGCAGGTATTTTCCAACTGATAATACCACTGCAAATGTGCTCCAAACAAACTATCTTGAAAGAAATGCATCCACAACTTCCTGTCAGTAGTGTGTGGTTGAATCTTCTGAACATAGGACTTCAGGTGAAGCTTCTGGCAAGAAATACCATCATATTTTGCAAAAGCAGGAACTTTGAACTTGCGAGGAATCACCACTCCTGGAACCAGACTTAAACCATCGAAGTTCAAACCTCACATTTTCAGATTTTCCACAACATTCAAACGATCTTCAAGTTCTTTATACTTCTCATCGCCAAGAGGATATTGCTCACTCAGATAATCTTCTTATTCCTCTTCTTCAGACCCATGTTTGCTTCCTTCATTGGCCTTGACACTTTCTTCAGTTTCACCACTATTTCCTGAGAATTCAAGCTGTCTGGCTTCCTTGACCACACCTCTGAATCTTCTTCCCATGTTGAGAATACCAAATCTCATATTCTTCTTTTTCTTGGTGATAAGCTCTTTCAGATCTTCCTGTCATTTAGTCAGATTGATGAACATCTCTTGTAACTGAGCATTCTGAGCTTGGAGATCTTTGACAGTTTATTCGAGAGCCATTTTTCTGCTGAAATAAACAGCGAGACAATGAGATGATATGATATGATATGCAATGTTTTCAGCGAGCCATTTTGAATGTTCTATGTATCTGATCTACAACTGAATGATTAATTGTGTTTTTTTATGTTGAATGTGTGACATCCCATTTTTTGATGTTGAATTTTGTAACTCTGGTTTTTGTATAATTACTTGGGTATAAATGGAGTGTTACATTTTGCGTTGACATATGCGTTAAGACTCTGTTCCTCATGAAGTAGCTTTGTCAACTCTAGCACTCTTTTCTCACTTGCATAACACCGAGCTTCGAATGTGTCCCTTTCTTCCTTAAGTTGAATCCATGATCTCTTCAATTCTACAAAATCAATGGGCATATCTGGATGGAGAATGGTATAAGACTCATCGCCTTCAGCAACAGATTCTATAATTACTGGTAGATTGGCAGTATATGGCATCATAAGACTTTGAGCATGAGCTCGCACCTATTTAAGGTAAGGTTCCCATGCAGCCCATTCACCCCTATATTTTCTCCCATGACCTTGCAAATTTCCCACTTGATTTTTAGGTATTTGGAACTCTATAAATATGTCCTTTATTCACTTTTTCAACCATCCAAGCTCATCTACAAACTTAAGCCATATACTGTCGAATTTGTAAGTGATCAACTCTTCACATTAGAAAGTTATCACATCATTGATTGAGTCTGTAATTGAGTTTGGAGCAACCCTTGCAGAAGTTTAATCGTGCCGCCATTTTACTTTCTATATTCAAGTTACATCGTATTTACTTTGTACCAAATTACAATATCTTCGGAGAAGGTTTTATTTATCGCTTTATATTTATTTTTATTGCATCTTTTCTTATCTACACATTCTTCTTCTATTTTTATTCCAATTGCTTATTTAAAGTTTTTATCTACTATGTGTTCTTTTAAAAATAGATAAATTATTTTATCGCACATTTTAATCATGTCTAGCTAAATATTAAAGTGTTGGAATGTAAGGACTAGGGGCGTACATGGGCCGGTTTAAGTTGGATTTGGCCAAACCCAATACCCAATCCATATAGGACACTCCGGTTTGGATGAGACAAAATAACCACCCGCTACATTAATGGGTCGGTTTGGGCAAACCCACTAATTTTCGAGTTGGATTGGGTTGGGTTGTGGGTTACCCAAATAATTTTTTCTATTTTATTAATATTAAATGACTAAATGACGAGTCATCATATTTTTTCATAAAAATTATTCAATATTTTTATCTTCTTAAAAAATTTTAAAAAAACTATTTTTATTATTTCTTAGCATCGTAAAATAATAAATGATAACATCAACTATTAAAAATTATCATAAAATACTAGCAACAAACTAAACTTGCATGACATAAAATCGTATTAATATCAAAATAACCAAAGATGGAATATTGAAAAGTAATTAAAATCATAGTTCATTAAAATAATTAATGTTCAAGCAAATAAAATTTCAACAACCAAGTTATTATTCATCAAAATCATTAAAATTATAAAAATAAATGTTTTATTAGTGGGTCAGTGAGTTTTTTGGGTTTGGGTATGGTTTTATCCGAGACCCAATTTTTTTAATGGATTTTTTAGTTTTTAAGCCCATATTTGTCCAATGACCCGACCCAACCCACATTTATAGATTTTTTGGATGAATTTGACTGAATTTTATGAGTTTATCCAATCCATGTACACCCCTAGTAAGGACCATTCAATTTGACGATACTCTAAATTGTTGATTCATTAGAAAAACTTACGAGATTATTTTAATTTTAATCACAACTTTTCTAAATATAAAATTGTCGGATAGGAGAACCATTTATACATATGTTATAAACAAAAATATGAACAATTCAAACAAAACAAAATTAAAAATACAAAGTATTTCACATCAATTAGTATCACAAGTAATGTGAAAAGCGATCCTTTATCCCTTATCATCCCGTTAATAGACACAACTAAAGGAAGTGAAAATTTTCTCCTCAATTATCATAGCATCCGATGAAAAAAGTGGATAGTTTCCCTTGATTCACATCCCAATTAAAGAGAAAAGTTGTGCATTTTTCAATTTTTTGCGTCAACCAAACCCAAAATAAAAAATGGCGCACTTTTCAAAACCTAATATTATCTCGGATCCCCAACCGAAATAGAAATCATTTCTCAATCAAAATAAAAGCTTTTTTTTTTGTAATAGAGTTTTTTATTATAAATTTGAAGCTTTTGCTGCATTAGTAGTTAAGAAAAATATTGTATAATCTAGTGTACATAAGCATGTTTGTGTGAATAATTCATCTATTAATAATAAATGGATATATAGAAATAGATAGACAAACATGTGGTGAAGACATCGTAAGAAGACTTGAACTAGTCTAATCTCATGGATTATTGTAGAATGTATCTCAAAAGGGAATTTGAACCTCCAATGTGAATTTTAAGCTTGAGTTAGACCTTTGATCTACCACCCTATAACACAAATCACATCATTAGTTGTTGTTAACTATGTGATTGGGTACCTAACATATGATGTTAACCATATATTAGCCTAGTGGTTCAGACTAATTGTCCTTTAAATTAATCAACTAACTAATATTATCCAATTTTAATTAAAAGAAGCTCGTATTTATTTGACGTAATGCATTTGAATTTTCCCTTTTCGTCATATAATTAATAAAATCTCTAACCATATGATGTTAATTAATTAAGAATTAGATTTTGATAATACAAAGATCGTTATAAACTTTTTCGTCCTTTTCTGGTAGCATATGCTCTTGGATTCGGATAGACAAATTAAAAGAAAATTGCACTAGAATTTCTTTACATTTTTCCTTTTGAGGATATAGTTTAGTTTTTAATAGTCCATGGAGCTTTTGTTACAAATAGAGAATGTCAATATTTTTTGAAAGTCTACTTAATTTAAAATATTGAGATTATGTCATCTAATAAAAAGTTTCTTTTAGACTTAATTAGCAGGCCGATTATAAATATAATGATAGTGTTTTGTCTGCTTGATATATTATAGTTAAAGTTTTAATTTTTATTTATATTCCTTAGACGTTCGAGTTGAGTCTAGTGTAACTAAGTTTGTCAAGTTAAAAATGTTGAGTGATTAGTTTATTACCGCAAGAAATATATCATATACTCTCTCTGTTTTTTTTAAATCTCGTTTTAAAAGAATATTTTTATTTATATTTAAGTGTCGTTTTATAATTTAATATTACAATTTATCAATTATACTCTTACTTTCTCAAAAAATGAGAGAGAGTGTAGGAGTGAATTTATTAGAAAAGAGAAAATAAATGAAGGTTTAATAGAAAAATTAACTCTAACATACCACTATCTTGATTGAAGAGTTTTATGCTAAAATGACACTTAAAAAGGAATGGAGGGTGTAGATTTTAAAAATCAATCTTAAACAAATCTCCATGAACTTATATTCCATGAACAACATCCAAATTTAAGATGAGAATGAATGTGGAAACATACTTGAATTTTGAAGATTCAAGAAACATAAGAATGAGGGAGGGATTTGAACTGAGTTTTTAGACTATATATGTTTTCTCTAATCCATATATTTACTTGTTGAAAGTCTTCTTTGATCTTATTGAATACTCTTTCATACTTTCATGAAATTTTACAAATATTTTCTTCCTACGTTCATCTTCTACTCAAGCAATTTCATTCTCCATTTTCAGTGTCTCTTACTCTCTTGTGTATATTGTCTGCATACATCTTCAATCTTTCAATTTCTCTTTAAATAGATAAAGAAAATAGATTCGTTGGAGAATAAAAGATTGAGTATCCACACAACAAATATCTGTTGGAGATGTTATCTAGTAATTGAGTAGAGTAACACTTGTACGAATAGGATAAATGATGAAACATGTGAAAGCAGTAACAGTACAATGTACGGTCCTTTATCTTGATTTGCAGGATAAATGATAGGATGTTGTACAACAGTCATGTGATCTTGTACATTTAATATATTTCCACCAAACTGCATTCACAGCTACTTCATGATTCAGAGGCTTCTGATAGAATTAGATGAAGCTTGATTAAAGTTAGTCTTTTGGATAAGTTCTTGTAGATGCATTGACTTGATAACTCATATGCTTGATTGGTTGGTTCTTCAAGATTTTCTTTCATATGTTGTTCGTTTGAATCAGAGGCTTCGGATAAATATTGATGAATCTTTTTGAGAGTTTTAATTCGTTCTTTATATTAGAGTCTACTCTCCTCAGATAAAAACTAATCTTCAATCTTTGCCAATCTTTAGATTCTACTGATCTTCAGATTTGGTGTGTGTTTAGCTCAACATTTGGTGCATCAAAACTTGACCTCTCTAGAGTAAAAATTTATTTCTTTAGATCTACAGACTTAATAATAATTAGAGTATTCTCCATACTAGTGTACTTGTTATCATCAAAACACCAAGGATTAGTTGACAAATCAAACTTGTTCCAACAAGTTTGTCATTGGAATTGTTGAAGGTTTGTGGATATCTTATCTTTCGACTTGTAGAGTGTCTTAGGATTTATTAATTCTCTTCAAATGGAGATGAAGAGAGAAAGACACATAAACCGTATGAATCTACTACTATAAATGGGGATCATAACCCATATACGTAACTTCCCTAGGCTTACTACTCAACTTTCAATATTCTTGAGTTGGCCCCTAATCAAATTAATATATTGACTTATGATATTTACACAATAACCTTTCATGAAATATATGCTCTTAGCCATAAAAATTATTATTAACTAGACCACTTTAGTTTTAACTAATTAAATAATGGAACTAACACATTGAAAATTACATTTGCGATCCAAAATTCTAACAATCTTCCATTTTTCACATATGCAACTTTACACACGTGATATACTTTAAGAGATCGAAATTTTCCATTATTTATTTCAAACATATCCAAATAATGTCGTCCATTAGTTATGACATTACATAGAACCAAAGTAATTGTTTGTTATATCAATCATAACTAAACTCATTAATGATTACTAATAGTGACATAACTAAATAACATACATTCATCATGAAACGTGTAGCATGAAAATCATATGCATGTGGCATGTACATGTTGATTTTCAATTGGTCCTACTTTACTTTAGTGAGATCATTTAATAACCTTATTGTATAAAGTATAAATAGTTGAAAATCAAACTTTATAAACTAGACAAAATATCCAAAACTAGAGTATGCATACATAATACCCAAAACATAACAAAAAAATCATAAACAACCAACTCCCACTAAACTAAAGATTCCTCAAGTTGTGTGAGCAGTGTTCTCATAAATGAATTTGGGTGGAAGACCTTTTGTAAGAGGATCTGCTATCATAGAGTTTATTCCTAAGTGTTCTAAATAAATTTGTCCACTTTCTACCATTTCCTTAACAACTAGTAACTTGATGTCAATATGTTTTGACTTAGTCGGGCTCCTACTATTATTGGAATATATGACTACAAATTTATTGTCACAATATGACCTCCTATGTTTGAGCATATAATCTTTTGTTCTCTTTAAGTGCCTCATAACCCTTTTGGCTGATTTCAAATGATACATTCATGGATTGCATAAATATTTTCCTAACATCTAAACTATGAATGCAATATTCAGGCATACAGACTTGGGCATACACCCGACTCCATATAGTTGACGGATAATGAATATTTTTAATTTCTTGAATTTATAAGTTTTCTTTTAGGCGTTGACTAAGACTAAATTTAACTCCCTTAGAAACAGGAGTATCCACTAGTTTATATTCCCACATGTCAAAAGTTTTAAGTTTCTTTTCTACATAGCTCATTTGTGATAATCCTAGAGTACTTCGAGATCGGCCTCAAAATATCTAAATTCCTAATACAAAGGAGGCGTCACCGAGATCTTTCATTTCAAAAAAATTTTATATAAATTTCTTGGTGTCATGCATAAATTATGAAAATTTGTTACTCAGTGGAGAAATATCGAACGCGATGTTGGAAAAACAAGTTCGATAATGTACATAGGTAAGGCAACAACACTTGTACAATATGATGGATAAAAAAACAGTAAATAACAAAATCAATTGGCAACCCAGTTCGATGCAAACTGCACCTACGTATGGAGGGTTGGCTTCCATCCCAAGAAAGGAAATTCATTATTAGTAGCTTATTACATTAGTCTTACAAGTAATGACAAACCCTATATTTTCCTATGCCTTTTCTTAACACAACCCAATGAATTTAAATGTAGGTTTCCCCCCAAATATGAAAACACCTTTCACTTTCTCTCAAACATTAACCCAAGTGTTTGGACTTTCAATCACTAAACCCTAGTGACCACTATGAGTGATGTTGAATCTTACAACTTAACTAGAAAAATCTACAACTATGCCAAGTTACAGAAACATAGTGTGATGTACATAAAACAATAACTCTTTTCAAACCTAAACTCTATTTATCTTCATTGCATGATTCGTGTCTTAAAAGATAGGAAAAAGCTCCTTACATAGCATAACTATTCTGGGATTTTCTTCATGGATATTTGATTTGATTTTGTCCAGAGTTGATGTAGAATCTGTTGAATATTATTTGTTCCTTAAATATCTCTAACAAGATATGATTTGTTTCAATTTAAATCTTCATTTATATTTGAATTATTTTTCATCTAGCTATCAAACAAACACCTAATCATATTGTTAAATCAATAATAATAAATTCTTTAACAAATCTTATGTAGAACATACTCCAAAATGTAACGGTCGAGCCTATTGAGAAAAGGATGAGATGTTCTACCACACGCTGAGTCATGGTGTCTAACATGTGTCCCTTCTGCAGTTCCATACATCTTAAGCAAGCTATATCAACTTGAACACTTTGAACACTCAATATTACAAATAACGCTTTTATGACGAAACTTACGCTTCAAACAATGAAAAAAATGAGGGTATATGTCCCGGGACGCCATGTTTTATTTTTTTTAACTAAAAAACATTAGCCCTCGGTTTTAAGAAAACCAAGGGAATAAAGCTATAAGGGAACTCGCTTCGACACTCAGTTGCTGCATTTTATGTTTTTTTCAATTGCTTATTTAGTATTTCACACTTGGTTCCGTTCCAAATTTCATTTTTAATTTTATTTTTTTTATCAGTATTTACCTCAGATACATGGTCCAACTAAGAGGTAATATATTTAGCATTAACAATTTCAAAATACTATTTTCAAAATTTTATTTTACTATTTTATTTAATATATTTAAACCTCTAAGTTTTTAACAAAAATCGACATGATATATCTTTTAAATGAATTTCTATAATATGGCGATATTGTGTTTTTTTTTATATTTTTAATTAATAGTATCACATCGATTTTTTTGTAACATCAATGTGACACTTTTTTTGCATGAAATACTTCAAACTACTATCTAGTTTCTAAATTTTCATTTGCCTATCAAGGCTTAAATAACAGTTCGTCACTCTCATTTCGCAAAAAAATCCTAGGAAATTTTCAATCTGATATTCATCAAAACTCTCCCAATAGATATTCATCAAACATCAGTTTTGTAACATGTTTGTTCTTCACTGAAGTTATTTGTATATACTTTGTCTTTTTGCCAAAATAGTCTCTTGATCATTTTGTTTAGGATTTCTTTGTTTGTTTGTCTATTGATCATTTTGTTTCTATGATTTTTCATTTGTTTTCACTAAAATTTGACTGTTTGGTTATGGTTAGTCTCTTGATAGTCATCGCCAATTCGACAAACACCTCCCATACAACATATATTGCAACCTATATTAATAGAAAATGTAAAATAAAAACTAGAGATTCCACATTATATACAAATTTGAAAAAATTCGATAAAACTAGTGTTCGCTAACCGGTTAGAGTTGATGCAGAAACCATCAGGGCTTATGATGAACATACTGATAATTTTTTGGGCTACATTGTGACACCCCAATTTAATTCGAATATTAAATAATTAGGAATTTAATTATTTATTTAATTAAAGACTTAAGTATTAATATTTTTGGATTTAATTTGATTAATTAAAGAAAAGAAGAGTTGGTGGTGTGAAGAGTAATTAGAGGGTGTGAGGAGTAAATCACTCTACTCTTACTAATTACTAATTTATGTATTTTATTTGGAAATAATAAAGGAATATAACAAGGATTATAAAAAGGAAAAGAAGAAAGAAGGTTATTTTGGAAAAGTTATTTCACGTGAAATTGGAGAAGAGAAGAGAAGAGAGGAAAAAGCCAACGCCGGGAAAGTCGAAGATCATCGCGAGGTAAGGGGTGATTTCATTCTATTTTAATGCCTTATAGGTTTTGGGAATCAATTGGATGATTGGGTATGTTGGGAAACTTGAGATTAGACAATATAGGTTTATAGGATTTATCCCTAATTGTGTCGGTGTATAAGATTTTGGAACCATAGTGTGTCAAACAATTAATAGGAATGATGAATTTATGATGTATGATGTTGTATTGATGTATAATGGTTGTATTTTGGTGTTCCTGAAACTATAATTCGTATAGGAATGATTGGGAATGGTTTGGAATGCATGATGTTGTCAAAAATAGCAGTTTTTAATTCTGCTGGTCGTGGGAACCGGTTACTCCCAGGGAGGAACCGGGTTCCCAGCTCAAAACTTTCAAAACTGGCCATTTTTCAACGTGGGAACCGGTTCCCAGTATGAAGGAACCGGGTTCCCCATACAAAATTCCAGGAGCGTGACTTTTTGAAAAGGTGGGAACCGGGTTCTCCCAGGGAGGAACCGGGTTCCACTGTGTTGATTTTCAAAACACCTAAAACTTTAAAAATTCATATTTTCTAAACCGTAACTCCGATTCGAGTGCCGTTTTCGACATTATTTCTTAAATTAAAAATAATATCTTATAAAAAGAAGAAAAATATTATTTTGTGAAAATTATTTTAAAAGTGTCGAGTTCCCGATTTTTGAAACGTTGATGGTTAAGGACAAAGAAGAATGAGTTATGAATTGTCTGATTTAATGAATGAGGAATAGTGCTTACAATGTTGTGTTTGATATTCATTATGATTGAATGTGATACATTGGTGATTGGAATTATGTGAATTATGTTGAGATCATAATCTGTGAATTGTTGTTGCATGCTTTTATGATGCATGCATAAGCATTGTTTATGGTTGATTCCCATTGTGCGAAAGTGAACTTGCAGAGCCAATAAACTTACCAGGATTCAGAGGTAGTGAGGCTAGATTCTTGACCCAGTGGTTATGGGCGATGTCATACCCCAAAATTTGCCCTCCATCTACTCAAGAGATTGCATACATATATACTCAAGGATTCCTCAAGAGTTGATCAGACAAACTCTCTCCTAGACAATCAACCCAAACTAGGGTTTGGTATCTCTCAAATCAAGATGGATTTCCAACATCTCCCATGGTCTTCATGCCTCCCCATATGCTTCAAAGATTCTCCATGTCAAGTTTCAAGCTTCACAAGTCAAGATTCCTCAGACAATTGCTTAGATGGTTGAAAATCGGGTGTATTGGACAAAAAGTCAACTGTGGTCAACATACAGTCAAAACTTCTGATTTTTGGTCAACATCTTCATTTTGAAGTAACATTCATCATTTGATCAAGGGTTGATCATGATTCATCAAGAAAACTCAAGATTTGCTCAAAAGTCAAACTTTCTAAATTAGGGTTTCTAGGTGAAAACTCAATGAACTTTGGTGATCATAACTTTTCATACTTTCTCAGAAATTTTCCCACCAAAGCTCATTTTGAAGGAAATTCAATTCTCTACAACTTTATGTCTCACAAGAATGTCCAAAAAATGCTTCATTTGAGAGGTATAGCTCAAAACATTATAGGTCATTTTCAAAGTCAACAAAAGTCAACTTTTGTTTTGAAGATATATTGAGCATGGTAACTCTAATTGAGATGAGACCAAAGACATTGTTTAGAGGACTCTTAGAGCTTTCCAAAAAGTCCAAGAACACTCAAAAATGTGGAAAATTGAGCAAATTACACCATTCACAAGTTGGGCAATTTTGGAAGAATGCACAAAGAGAGATTCAAAAATCAAATCTTTTGCAAATGGGCCTACTTTTTCTTCATCCTAACTTGTTCCTCATGCAATTAGGAATGTCCAAGCCCAATGCCACGAATTTTTGATTTATTTTTCTATTTAATTTGTAATTTATTCATTTAAATGCAAATTAAATCTTAAAATAAATTATAAAATCAAAATTAATTGGAAGATTGATTTTTATTGCTTTCTTGTGATCCAATCAACCCATAAATGCCAGCAATTTCGAAATTAGATCAAATTTGGCAAGATTGGATTGAAATTGGACAAAATTTGAAAATTTGATTTCATGAGAATATCAAATTTGATTTCCATTGAATATTGATTAATTCTTTCCAAATTCAATCCCAAATCCACCCAGCATATATACTTGATGCATACCTATCAAGAGAGAACAGAAAAATTGCTCCAAGAACCCTAATCCAAACTCAAAGAAACCGTGCACTTGAAGCAACTAGAAACCCTAGTTTTGCTTCGATTCAGCCAATTCCAAGCCTTCCATTGTGTTCCTTGAGGCTCTCAGAATCGATTCAGACCCTTACAACTCTCAAAAACATCAAGAATTGAGAGAACACGATTTCGGTTTGTCATACTTTTTCAAAATTCGATTTCTATCATTCATGCACTTTTAACATGTTTCGTGGTTTGTTTTGTGTTTAGATGGAAGTTTGCAAGCTTTCTGTATAGTTTGATTGAATTTTCATGGCGGAATCAACTTACCATAGCTAGGGTTCCATGGTTGAATTGGGATCTCATGAAATAGGACAAATTGGACAAAGCGAATACCACCATCATGTTTAGAATGATGAATCCAATCGAACCATGCCTTTGAATTGAATTTATACTACGTGTGTTGCATTTTTATGTTTGCGGTGGCGTCGCTCGAGGCCGACGCAAAATGCCAATTCAAACAAGAACGATGAAGTTCTTGGCGAAACGAAACCACACGAAGGCGTGTAAATTCCACTCACTCCATTTCCAAACGATGGCGTGTTGGCTCGGTTGGTCAGCGTGTTGGTTTTCAGAGTTTGAGGCCAATGACTCCAGTTCGATCCCTGGCCATGACACTCTTTTTACAAGTTTGCAAACTCATATTTTCCTATTTTCTTTTATTTTAATATTTTGCATTTTATTTTAATTTCTTTTCATATTTTTATTTATGCATTAAAAAATTACCAAAAAATATTTTCTTTTTGCATTTATATTCTAAAAATATTTATTTAATTTAATAAATTAAAAAATATAATTTTTGCATGCATGTTTATTTTATTTATATTTTTGCATTTAATTCACTTTTAATTGCATTTTAATTATTAAACCTTTTCCAAAAAATCCCAAAAAATTATTTTAGCTTATTTATCTTATTTCCAGCATATATTAATTTTCTCATATTATAAATTGAATTTTTTCTAACATTTTCTCTTATTTCGATTTCATCATATTTTCCGATTTTCTTATTCTTTCACAGGTTGCTCCGATTCGGACGTTTTCTTTTTATCGTTTTATTTTCCAATAATGTAACTGCTCATGGGATGTAATAGTTTAAATTAGGCTTTTATTTTCCGCAAGTTTAAATTATGTATCTGCCCCAAAGCCATGTAATAGCGTAGGATTTACCTTTCCGCATCTTTACATTCCGCATTTTACTTTCCGCACCTTTATCAATTGCTAGTAATTAGGCGTGTATGGCAAGATAATAATTGGACATAGCTCACACTAATCTTCAAGATAAAATATCTGAATTTGACACATTTCTTCTTCACACACGCACCCCTTAGGGTAATTCTCTCTCGTTGCCTTTGCGAATTCAAAATGGTCATGTCCCTCGAACGTAGAGGTATTCTAGCACCGTTGCCTTCCAAACAAATCATCATAGTCCCTTCGATACAAAGATCATAAGACCCACGATGTCGCCTCCGAATACATGATCTTGACCCTCGATTGTCGCCTACGAAAAATGATGATAGTCCCTTCGAATGTGCTAGGATACTTCCTACAAGTTGCCTTCTATGACCATCCGATGTTCCTTCGAATGTCCCGCTTACATCCAACAAATGGAGCTACCTACTAACTAATGGTACGGCTAGCGCTATTCTAAAGGAACGTAGAAGTACAAAAACGACCAATTCTGAGTGGGTAAATAAGTCTTTTAGTTGCTTGCTCAAATCAAATGCTTTTCACACCACACACTTTTTTCAAAGTTCAAATTCTTTTCAAAACGAAAACATTTTCGAACACTTTGTATACACTCCTACATGAGTCATTACAAAGTCAAAGCGAAATGCCTTTTTTCAAAACATTTTTGTCAAACACACAGAAAGCAATTTTAAAAAGTGATCTAGAGCAACTAAGAGCCGTAGATAACTACGGATGGAAAGGGTGCTAATACCTTCCCTTTTCATAACCATTCTCCGAACTCGAATCTAACGAAGGTCTTTTTTACTTTTACCTTCCCTTAATTGGATAAAAATAAAAGTCGGTGGCGACTCTTGCTATCCGCACATTTGGATACAAAAATCCTACAAAGTCGGTTCACCGTATCACGGACTCTGGGAGTACACCCTAAAGAGAGAATTGCCTTAGGGATTTCTAGATAACCTTTATTGCTTTTGTTTGACTTGTATGCTTTATCTTTAAGGGTTGCTTGGGTATTATATTGTTGGGGATCCTACACCGGATCCGGTTTCCTTTTAGGTAAGTAGCATTAGATCATCGCGACCGTTAGGCGTATAACTACGCGGTCAACATGATGGCTACGTTAGCGTGACACTTTGGTTGTCCCGATACTCTTCATTCCCAAGTTGAAGATAGTATTTGGCTTCTGGTGTCATCAGCGCTAACTAAACTTTTAGAACCTTAATTGACCCATCTTGGCCATTAGAAGGTAGTGAGATGGCGGCTTTGGTGTAGACCGAGGTTGGTTGATACTCGATGCTACTCATTGAGATCGGACTTTTGGGACATTTTCGATCGACCACTTGGCGTCGTATTGAAATAAGCGCCTACGAGAAAGATCGTGATGTGAGATTCCTAGAACCCGGTTACTATTATAGGACGGGATGAACCAACTCAAACTTTTGGTGGGGTAATCACCTATACCTCATGCAAGCCTTAACCCTAGGCTCATTGTGTGAATTGTTTGTGTGTGCTAAACATGACATCATGATAGCATTCGCATTGCATATCATTTCTAACTATTTCAAGGACCTAGGGATTTATCTTTGCTCTGTTTTGTAGGGATTATGGCTTCTAGAAAGACTATCCGAATCAACTTCATGGGTATCCCTTCTCAACTCAAAGAATTGGTTTGAAATTCCGACCATGCTCGGTTCATCAAAAGACATGGTTATCTACTTGATTTGGTTATCTCCGGTTTTGAAGAAGATATGATGCATGTCCTATTCCAATTCTTTGATCCGAAACACCATTGCTTTACATTTCCAGATTATCAGTTGGTTCCTACCTTGGAAGAATTCTCTAAGCTACTTGGGATACCTATTCTCGACCAAATGCCATTCACCGGTTTGGAAAAGGTTCCTAAGTACGAAGACATTGCATCAGCTTTACATCTTAAGCGCTCAGACATTGAAGCCAATTGGGAAACTAGAAGTGGAGTTAAGGGTTTACTTTCCAAGTTCTTAATCAAGAAAGCCCGAGAATTCCTCAAAGTTATGAGTTTCCATGCATTTGAAAACATTGTGGCCTTGCTAATCTATGGTTTGGTTCTATTTCCTAACTCGGATCAATTCATTGATATCAATGCCATCAAGTTGTTCCTTACCCGCAATCCTGTGCCTACTTTACTTGGAGACATCCTGCATTCTCTCCACACTCGTACTACTAAGAGACAAGGAACTCTCATGTGTTGTATACCGTTACTTTCAAGGTGGTTTATTTCGCACCTTCCTCCATCAGTCTTGAAGAATGAACAAAGGTTGAGATGGTCTCAAAGACTAATGTCGCTCTCTCATTCAGATATCCGTTGGAGCCTTTTCTCTCAAAAGGACTTCACATTCATTGAGTGTTGTGGAGAATTCCCTAATGTACCACTCCTTGGTATAAGGGGAGGTATTACTTACAACCCTTCTCTAGCTCTACGTCAGTTTGGTTTTGCCCGAAGAGATGGTCCACATGATATGCTTCTCCAAGATGTTGTGTTCGACTACAATCACGATCTCGAATTACCGCGAAGGTTTATACACTTGGGGCATGGTAAAGAAGACGATACCAAGACTTTGGGGCACCGAACTCCATTCCTTGGGAACCTTACCTCAAATGGGTGCGAGCTCGAGCTCAAAACCTCATGATGCCATTCACGCTGTTTTACGAATTATGGAACTGTTGCTATAGGTGGCGTACCTATCTGTTCTCCATCCCGACATGCCTCGATTTTGAAGACTTGAAGAGATCACGGATTCGACTTAAAGAAGAGGGATACCTTTGAAGCTCGAGTTAAGCGAGAAGAAAGTGTTAGAGTTGACCAAGCTACTTCACGAGGAGCGAAACATCAACGCCTACATCGGCACCAAGAGGAAGCCCATGGGAGACTTAGAGCTTTAGGATGTTTTTGTTTTCTTTTATTATTTGAACTATCTCTTGTACTTAAAAAAAAAGAATAATGAAAAAGTACTAATAAATGTTTGCTCATTGCTTGTTTAACAAATTTAAATCTCTAAGGTCCTTGAAAACATTGCATTGCATTCACATAAACATCGCATAGCATAGCATAACATTGCATCACAGGTACATTGGAGATTGGTTTTCTCATTTGCTCGCTATTTATTTTAGCAGAAATGGCTCTTGAGCAGATCAAAAGATCTCCGGGCTCGAATGCTCGGTTTGAGATGTTCACCAACTTGGTCCAAGGCCAAGAAGATTTGAAGAAGCTCATCAACAAGAAGAAGAAGGTTGTTGGTCTCCTCAACATGGGTAGACGTTTCAAAGGGGGTCCTAAGGTGGTCAGCCGTATCGAGCTCTCTGAAGGAAGTGTCCATACCGAGGGGAGTACCAAGGGTGATGAAGGTGAGCGGAGCCAAAGAAAGGAGGAGAGGATCATTCGATTATAGCCAACACTCTGATGAAGATGACAAGTACAAGCAACTTGAAGACCGTCTGAATGCTGTGGAAAACTTGAAAATGTCCGGGCTGAATTTTGATGATCTAAGTCTTGTTCCTGGTGTTGTGATTCCTCCCAAGTTCAAAGTTCCAACTTTTGCCAAGTATGATGGCATGTCTTGCCCAAAGCTGCATTTGAAGTCCTATGTTCAGAAAATCAATCCCCACATGATGATGAAAATTGTGGATGCACTATTTTCAAGAGAGTTTGTCCGAACCAGTTGGAATGGTACTATCGGCTAGAGAATGACCGTATCCGTACTTGGAGTGATTTGGTGATGCTTTCTGAACAATATGAGTACAATCTTGAATTGACACCCACTCGCATGCAACTACAAAGCATGTCTATGGGTCATGACGAAGTTCAAGGAGTATGCTCGAAGTGGAGAGATCTAGCAGTGAGTTTAACCACCCTTGTCCAATAGGGAGTTGGTTGATATGTTTATGGGAACACCGACAGCCCATTCTTCAATCATCGATTGGAAATTCTTCATCCGGATTCACCGAGTGATATTGACGAGCGCATTGAAGTGGTATCAAGAGTGGGAAGATTCAGATAGAGTCATCTTCAAATCTGCGAAGAAATCTTTTGGTGGTAAGAAAGAAGCCAATCTTGTATGGTCGAAAAGCCGAGCCAAGACCGACCGTGCTCAATGTGGGGGCAGTTGTGATCTCGAATCCTACGTCGGACAACCTCGGAGACAACGCGTAGCCATAGCGCCCAAGGCAGTTCTGAAGATCAACATGCCTTTGTCGCAAGCCTTGCAACACATGTTGAGCAGGTGATAACCTTGAGGATTCTCCTCAAAATGTCAACACTTCCTCTCAGTACAATCCAAATGCTAAGTGTGCTTACCATTCCAATAGCCGAGGCACGATCGACAATTGTTGGGCTCAAGAACAAGATTCAAGATATGATTGAAGCTAAGCGATTGAGTTTGATCCTCTGTTGAGTCTCGAATGTGATCAATGCGCCTATGCCTAACCATGACAAGAGTTCCAATGCCGTTGGTGGCGATACTTATGTTTTCAACATAGATGACTTGACCATTCCTCGATGATTAAGAAGAATTTGTTGCAAGCGGTGTCAATCCGGGATGCCCGAGAATTGTCGTTGGTGCCCTCTGCGATGGTTGTGCTTGGTTGAGAAGGCGTGTTCGATGCATGATGGACAACCGTGAGATACTATTCCGAAACCACGCGCGAAGTTGTGTGAAGAAATGTCTAAGTTGAAGATCGACAATGCGAATGAAACGCACCATCGTGTGGGATACCTTGGGGCAGCCAAGTGGAAAGTATGATTACATGGTGAAGTACACGTCACGATAGTTACAAGATTCCTATTGAAGATGTTAAGGCGACCGGATGGGGTGACGATTTCCCTGAAGACTATGCTGATGTTAACATAATAAGAATTTCCTCTGCTGATCCTGTGCCTAGAGTGGCACCTCTCATTATTACTTCTCCAAGACCTGTTCCATATTTCTCTGACAAAGCTATCCCTTGGAACTATGGAGCTGACGTTTACTATCATGGCGTCAAGCAAGACCCTCTGACTATTGAAGATCTTACCATTGGAGCTTCTATTCCTGACATTGACAACATCACCGGATCCAGTAAGGTGACCAGAACCGGAAGAGTATTCTCTGCAGATATCTCTTCTCCAAAAGACACTGCGACTCCAGCTCGCATTCCTTCTACTCCACCAATATCCCCAGCTAGAGGGAAAGCATCAGTGACTCATCCCGCTCAACGGAAGTACCAAAGGAAGTTCGAGACACCTCAAACAAGAAATGGAGGAAATTCAGAAGATCATCAAGAAGAGTGATTACAATGTTGTGGAACAATTGGAACAGACTCCGTCCAAGATTTCCATGCTCACTTTGCTCTTGTGCTCCGAGGCTCATGCTAATGCCTTGGTGAAGTTTCTGAAGAATGCTCATGTGCCGCAAGACACTACCACCGACCAGTTCGAAGTTTGTATTACTAGCCTGGCTGCCAACAACGGCCTAGGCTTCTCGATCTTGATTTGACTCTGGAAAGAAACATAACAAAGCCTTGCACATCTCTGTTGAATGCAAGGGTACTACCCTGTCTCATGTTTTGGTTGACACCGGTTCTGCTTTGAATATCCTTCCGAAGACTGCTTTTGATCGACTTGATGTCGAAGGGTTGGTTCGAGACCAGTGACATTATTGTGAGGGCTTTTGATGGTTCTAAGCGCCAGATTTGAGAGCTCGCTCAATAAAGTCGGTTCCCGGACTTTTGACTCTACCTTCTTTGTCATGGACATCCGTCCGCTTACTCTTGTCTACTCGGACGCTTGGATACATGGGGCATTACCTCTACCTTGCATCGAAAAATACGGTAAAAGGGAAGGTTGTTACGTGTGTGAAGAAGAGTACATGGTCATCATCTACGTCATTCGATACCTCGAGGTGGAGGGTGAATTCTTTGAGACTCCTGTCAAGCTTTTGAAACAATACCCAAAGTCATGCTGTTGACTCTCCGTCACCGAAGTTGCTAAAGTTCCGCCTAGGATGGCCTCGCTAAAAGATGCTCAAGCTGAAGAAGGTAGTACTATTTGGGACAGCTCCACGATCTTCCGTTCAAATTTGACAAGGTCTTCACTATCAAGGTCGAAGATGATACGCGAACGTGCCGCCAACTTCCTTTCCGCATCGTCGAGTGGAATTCATGCTATAGAAGGCGGCGACACTTCGACATCGCAAGTGGATCTTCCCAACTCGGATCAAGGGCTCAACAATTGGAAGGCGAAGACGTCATACCAATCTCCTTTAGTCGAGTAATTGCTTTTGTTTTGTTTTGCTTTTCGTATTTCTTTATGTTTTGAACAATAAACTTTGAAAGCCTAGTGCCTTGCCGGGCATCATGGCTCGTTCGAGGTTATTATCTGTCGTTGCGTATTTTCATTCAATAAATCGTTGGACTTTTGCATTCAATTGTTTGTTTTCTTTCTTTTACTTTATCACCCTTCAAAAGCTATGTGTTCTTACACACACCACGTGATACAGAATCACTCGAATCTAGTTAATAGAATGCTAGTGCTAAATATGACTTCGATAATCCGATCTACCAAGCCAAGACGAAAGTGAGGAAGATTGTGAAGTGCCGGAGAACTTGCGCTGAAGAAGAGCGAGTTATCTGACCACACGAAGAGACAGTGAGGTTGTGAATTTGGATCGACAAAGACAAAAAGAGATCAAGATAGGAGCGGGTCTTGAGAGCGGTGTTAAAGAAAGGTTGGTTCGGATGCTACGAGACTATATTGAGGTTTTGCTTGGTCATACGAAGACATGCCAGTTTAGACATTGATATTGTGGTTCATCGATTGCCGACAAAGAAGGTTTTCTCCCGAAAGAAGGTCGTCGATGCGTCTGAGATGTCGAGAAAATCAAAGCGAAGTTATGAAGCGTTCAATGCGGTTTCTTAGTCCACCTCCTATCCCTGGGTTGCAAATGTGGTACCCGTACCTAAGAAGGATGGTAAGGTACGAATGTGTGTGGATTACGAGATCCGAACAAAGCGAGTCCGAAGACGATTTCCACTTCCTCATATTGATGTTACGGTTGACAACACCGCTCAACACAAGGTTTTCTCCTTCATGGATGGTTTCTCCGGTTACAATCGATCAAAATGGCTCAAGACATGGAAAAGACTACTTTTGTTACAGTGGGGCACTTTCGCTACAAGGTTATGCCGATCGAAGAATGCAGCGCCACTTATCAACGTGCTATGGTGACATTGTTTCATGACATGATTCATCACGAGATAGAGGTCTACGTCGACGACATGATAGCTCGATCACAGACTGAAGAAGAACATCTTGATCATTTGCGAAACTATTCGACGGGTTGAAGAAGTGATTGAGACCGAATCCTAACAAGTGCACCTTTGGAGTCGATCCGGAAAACTCCTAGGGTTTGTTGTCGTGGAAAAGGTATTGAGGTTGACCCGCCAAGGTTAAAGCTATTCAAGAGATGCCAACTCCCCGCACCGAGAAGGAAGTCAGAGGTTTCTTGGGCCGATTGAACTACATCGCTAGATTCATTGCACACCTAACTGCTACTTGTGAGCCAATCTTCAAGTTACTAAAGAAAGATCAAGTGGTAGAATGGAATGGCGATTGCGGATCGCTTTTGACAAAATCAAGGAGTACCTCAGAATCCTCCCATCCCGATGCCGCCAAAGGAAGACCTCTTATCATGTACTTGATGGTGTTAGAGAATTCAATGGGGTGTGTGTTGGGCAACATGGCGAGTCCAGTCGAAAAGAGCATGCAATATACTACCTTAGCAAAAGTTTACCGATGAAACAAGATACTACTCGAGAAAACTTGCAACGCTTTTTGGGCTGCTCGCCGACTAAGGCAGTATATGTTGACTCACACTACCTTGTTGATTTCAAGATGGATCCGATAAAATACATATTTGAGAAACCAGCTCTCGGGAAGAATAGCAAGATGGCAAATGATCCGACCGAATATCCATCGACACTTCTCGAAGCGATCAAAGGAAGTGTAGTAGCCGATCATTTGGCTCATCAAGCCGTAGATGACTACCGTCTATGCGTTCAATTTCAGATGAAGATGTTTTGTTAGTCAGCGATTGCGAAGAACCAGGCCCGACGAAGGACTGAACAAGGATCCCGATGGACCATGGTCTTTGATGGAGCCTCAACGCACTTGGCAATGGCATTGGCGCCATCATTACATCCCCCAGCGGACATCGCCTTTCACCGCGATTATGTTTCATTGCACTAACAACATGGCCGAGTACGCGTGCATCATGGGTCTTAAAGCTGCTATTGACTTAAGAATCAAATTCTTGCAAGTATATGGAGACTCAGCTTTAGTGATCAGTCAGATTAAGGGCGAGTGGGATACGAAGCATCCGAATCTCATTCCGTATCGAGAGCATGTTTTAAGTTTGATCCCCTACTTTGAAGAGATTACTTTTGATCATATTCCACGGGAAGAGAATCAGTTGGCAGACGTGTTGGCTACTATGTCATCCATGTTCAAGGTCAGATGGGACAACGAGGCTCCCCGGATCATCATTGAGAAGTTTGACGAACCGTATTGTTGTGAGCTTGACGAAGAGAAACCTTGGTACTATGACGTGAGGAGGTATCTTGAGACTCGGGAATATCCAGGCATCATTAATGATAAGAAGTTCATGAGAAGATTTGCATCTAAATTCTTCCTCGAAGAACGACATCTTATACAAGCGCAACCACGACTTGTGCTTTCACTGTAGACCGAGAAAAGAATGCGTATCATGGAAGAGTTACAGGCGAATTTGGTACCCACTCCAGTGGACATACGATGGCTAAAAAGATTTTGAGAACGGGTTACTATTGGTCCACCTTGGAAGCCGATTGTCACCGCTATGCTCGATCTTGTCACAAATGCGGGACAAAGTACACGTACCTCTACCTCTGAATGTTCTAACAGCTCCTTGGCCTTTTGCAATGTGGGGCATTGACATGATTGGAGAAATCAAGCCCACGGCTTCCAATGGACATCGTTTCATCCTTGTGGCAATAGATTATTTCACCAAGTGGGTAGAGGCAGCCTCGTATGCATCACCAAGAATGTTGTGGCTCGATTCATCAAACATAATCTTATCATCGGTATGGCACTCCGAAAGGATTATCACGGATAACGGTTCCAATCTCAACAATAAGATGATCACCGAACTCGCACGCTTCAAGATCAAGCATCACAATTCTTCTCCATATCGGCCTAAGATGAATGGCGCGTGGAAGCCGCCAACAAGAACATTAAGAAGATTATCAAGATGACGGTGACTTACAAGGATTGGCATGAGATGTTACCATTGCTCTTCATGGTTATCGCTTTTCTGTACGAACATCAGCAGGGCAACCCCTTCTCTCTTGTATCGGTATGGAAGCCGTCTTACCCATCGAGGTTCGGATACCCTCAACGAGTCCTCCGGAGGCGAGTTAGGCGAAGGCGATTGGGTCCGCCTCCGACCAGATTAACTTGATTGATGAGAACGACTCGAATCCATCGCCATGGACATTTATCGAGCGAATGATCGAGCATTTAACAAGAAGGTCAAACACCGAGTCTACCAAGTCGGTGATCTAGTAGTCAAGCGCATCATTCTTCCACAAGGTGATCCGGGCAAATGGACTCCCACCTATGAGGGACCATTTGTAGTCAAGATGATTTTCCGGAGCTATGATACTTAGCACCATGGATGGTGAAGACTTCCCACCGTGAACGCAGACATAGTCAAAAATACTACGCATAAAGAGACCCGCTAGGTCGGTGCCTAGGCAAAAATAAGGGCATCTGGCGAACCAAAAGGTTCGGAAAAATAAAGGATATATGCAAAACATGTACACCGGCAAGTTGAAAACACGAAAAGGCGGCTTGGGAAAGGGTATCTCGAAAACCGAAAGGGTCTAGGCAAAAGTTAGGGATTTAAGCGTCGACTATGTCTCTTCGGATCACCGCCTGACTACTATCGCATTCAAGATTCAAATGGCGAAGATCGGTCTACTCACTTTCTCGACAAGGAGATGAGATAGTCGAAATATATGAGTACTAGCATAGTTGGAACTTAACGAGATTGTTTCGCATAGCTTTTACCTTTCTTGTGTACAAAACTACTTGGCCATACGCTACATTTCAAATAAATACAAGTTCTTTCTCTTTACAATTTTCATCGTTGTTTACAATAAGTCCAACGTTTGCTTTGAATGATTATACGCTGACAAGAAAAATCTCTTTGCAAACATACGAAAAGTGAACATGCAAAAGTACTTACTACAGGTTCCAGGAATTGGGATGACGACGAAAGTCACCAAATAGTCCCCACAGAGCATGATCCCCACAAAGGTGTCGCTCACAACACACCTTCCCCAGCGGAATATACGTTAGTCCCCGAGCAGTGATTCCACTCAACCAGCAGTTACATCGGTCTCAGCGGTAACACTTCACCCCAATCAAGGTGTTTATCCCCAGCGGATATTTCTCAATCCTCCCCCTTTTCCCCAGCAGCGGTATCCAGACTCGAAACTTGGTCAGATAGTGCATCGGAGGAAACATACACCTTTCATCCCCCAGCCAGAGATTACAACGGGCTCCAGACTCTTCTAACCCGGTCTCTCAGCAACCATCAAATATTCTCCGGCGAGATCTACACTCGAAATCCCCAGTAGAGCGCTTCCTAAATTTCCTCAGCAGGATCTACATGCAAGGTCCCCAACAGATCGCTTCCCAGACTCTCCTCAGCAGGGTCTATGAGATCTCCAACCACGAGCTTCTCAAATCTCTTCCTTCCTCAACAATGTCTAGGCCCAAGACTTGGTCAGATAGTGCATCGAAGGAATCCAGGATATCTTTCTTCTCCTTCAAAAGCAGGGTTCTCACCTACACAAATCCCCAAGCGGAAGTCAGAAATCTTCAAACAGAACATCCGCATCTTCTTCAAGATGGATATGTTTTGAAATATCACAACATTCATCATCCATACATTTCTCATAAAATCATACTTCATGCATATGTCATTCATATACACTGTCATGCATCATACTTTGCATAAAACTAACAAATATTCTATCAAAGTTTCTCTTGTTTTCTCCAAAACAGTGAAAGTCACTTCACGCAAAGGTCGAGATTAAGCCCGAACCGATGGGAAAACTATCGAGAGACCGCCTTTGGTTGTCTTCCGACGACAGGTCCAGGATTAAGCCCCGAATCGACGGGAAAACTATCTGAAAGACCGCCTCTGGTTATCCTCCGATAACAGACAATGGATCAACACCCGATGCACAACAGGGAAGCTATCCACGTTCTTGCCAACTGCAATCTCCTTCAGAGTAATCAGCACGAAGATTTATTCTGATTCCTTATCATCGACAGCGACTACAGAGTCTAGCATACGACTCAGTTGCCCTAGATGGCATCTTAAGCCCATCTCCGACTACTTGTCAACATTTCTTCACTTTCGAATCTGCATATGGTTAAAATCAATGCAAACCAATAACTTCATTCGAAATGAACACGAAGTCTAACGTATGACTCCCTCGGATGGCATCTTAAGCCCATCTCCATGCTCCCGAACGCTCTGAGCCTAGCGTATGGCTCACTCCCCAACACCGATCTTTCGGATGGCATCTTAAGCCCATCTCCGTCAATTCTCCTATCAACATTCTCGAGTCTAGCGTCGACTCATCCTCCGTAAGTATCCAAATGGCATCAAAGCCCATTCCGCATCATCCACCAACAATGAGTGCAAATTTTCGGTGTACTCGAGTGTTCAATCATCTTCTACCTCCAGGTCACGAAAGACAAGCATGTCAATCTAACCCTCCAGTACAAGAAGATTGAACAGGGGCAGCTGTCATACCCCAAAATTTGCCCTCCATCTACTCAAGAGATTGCATACATATATACTCAAGGATTCCTCAAGAGTTGATCAGACAAACTCTCTCCTAGACAATCAACCCAAACTAGGGTTTGGTATCTCTCAAGTCAAGATGGATTTCCAACATCTCCCATGGTCTTCATGCCTCCCCATATGCTTCAAAGATTCTCCATGTAAGGTTTCAAGCTTCACAAGTCAAGATTCCTCAGACAATTGCTCAGATGGTTGAAAATCGGGTGTATTGGACAAAAAGTCAATTGTGGTCAACATACAGTCAAAACTTCTGATTTTTGGTCAACATCTTCATTTTGAAGTAACATTCATCATTTGATCAAGGGTTGATCATGATTCATCAAGAAAACTCAAGATTTGCTCAAAAGTCAAACTTTCTAAATTAGGGTTTCTAGGTGAAAAGTCAATGAACTTTGGTGATCATAACTTTTCATACTTTCTCAGAAATTTTCCCACCAAAGCTCATTTTGAAGGAAATTCAATTGTCTACAACTTCATGTCTCACAAGAATGTCCAAAAAGTGCTTCATTTGAGAGGTATAGCTCAAAACATTATAGGTCATTTTCAAAGTCAACAAAAGTCAACTTTTGTTTTGAAGATATATTGAGCATGGTAACTCCAATTGAGATGAGACCAAAGACATTGTTTAGAGGACTCTTAGAGCTTTCCAAAAAGTCCAAGAACACTAAAAAATATGGAAAATTGAGCAAATTACACCATTCACAAGTTGGGCAATTTTGGAAGAATGCACAAAGAGAGATACTTCAAAAATCAAATCTTTTGCAAATGGGCCTACTTTTCTTCATCCTAACTTGTTCCTCATGTAATTAGGAATGTCCAAGCCCAATGCCACGAATTTTGATTTATTTTTCTATTTAATTTGTAATTTATTCATTTAAATGCAAATTAAATCTTAAAATAAATTATAAAATCAAAATTAATTGGAAGATTGATTTTTATTGCTTTCTTGTGATCCAATCAACCCATAAATGCCAGCAATTTCGAAATTAGATCAAATTTGGCAAGATTGGATTGAAATTGGACAAAATTTGAAAATTTGATTTCATGAGAATATCAAATTTGATTTCCATTGAATATTGATTAATTCTTTCCAAATTCAATCCCAAATCCATCCAGCATATATACTTGATGCATACCTATCAAGAGAGAACAGAAAAATTGCTCCAAGAACCCTAATCCAAACTCAAAGAAACCGTGCACTTGAAGCAACTGAAACCCTAGTTTTGCTTGATTCAAATTCAAGCCTTCCATTGTGTTCCTTGAGGCTCTGAATCGATTGACCCTTACAACTCTAAAAAACATCAAGAATTGAGAGAACACGATTTCAGTTTGTCATACTTTTTCAAAATTCGATTTCTATCATTCATGCACTTTTAACATGTTTCGTGGTTTGTTTTGTGTTTAGATGGAAGTTTGCAAGCTTTACGTATAGTTTGATTGAATTTTCATGGCGAATCGAACTTACCATAGCTAGGGTTCCATGGTTGAATTGGGATCTCATGAAATAGGACAAATTGGACAAAGCGAATACCACCATCATGTTTAGAATGATGAATCCAATCGAACCATGCCTTTGAATTGAATTTATATTACGTGTGTTGCATTTTGATGTTTGCGGTCATAGCGTCGCTCCGAGGCCGACGCAAAATGCCAATTCAAACAAAACGATGAAGTTCTTGGCGAGAACGAAACCACACGGCGGCGTGTAAATTCCACTCACTCCAATTTCCAAACAGTAGGGCGTGTTGGCTCAGTTGGTCAGTGTGTTGGTTTTCAGAGTTTGAGGCCAATGACTCCAGTTCGATCCCTGGCCATGACACTCTTTTTACAAGTTTGCAAACTCATATTTTCTAACATATTTTCCTATTTTCTTTTATTTTAATATTTTGCATTTTATTTTAATTTCTTTTCATATTTTTATTTATGCATTAAAAAATTACCAAAAAATATTTTCTTTTTGCATTTATATTCTAAAAATCTTTATTTCATTTAATAAATTAAAAAATATAATTTTTGCATGCATGTTTATTTTATTTATATTTTTGCATTTAATTCACTTTTAATTGCATTTTAATTATTAAACCTTTTCCAAAAAATCCCAAAAAATTATTTTAGCTTATTTATCTTATTTCCAGCATATATTAATTTTCTCATATTAAAAATTGCATTTTTTCTAACATTTTCTCTTATTTCGATTTCATCATATTTTCCGATTTTCTTATTCTTTCACAGGTTGCTCCGATTCGGACGTTTTCTTTTTATCGTTTTATTTTCCAATAATGTAACTGCTCATGGGATGTAATAGTTTAAATTAGGCTTTTATTTTCCGCAAGTTTAAATTATGTATCTGCCCCAAAGCCATGTAATAGCGTAGGATTTACCTTTCCGCATCTTTACATTCCGTATTTTACTTTCCGCACCTTTATCAATTGCTAGTAATTAGGCGTGTATGGCAAGATAATAATTGGACATAGCTCACACTAATCTTCAAGATAAAATATCTGAATTTGACACATTTCTTCTTCACACACGCACCCCTTAGGGTAATTCTCTCTCGTTGCCTTTGCGAATTCAAAATGGTCATGTCCCTCGAACGTAGAGGTATTCTAGCACCGTTGCCTTCCAAACAAATCATCACAGTCCCTTTGATACAAAGATCATAAGACCCACGATGTCGCCTCCGAATACATGATCTTGACCCTCGATTGTCGCCTACGAAAAATGATGATAGTCCCTTCGAATGTGCTAGGATACTTCCTACAAGTTGCCTTCTATGACCATCCGATGTCCCTTGAATGTCCGCTTACATCCAGCGAATGGAGCTACCTACTAACTAATGGTACGGATGGCTATTCTAAAGGAACGTAGTACAAAAGCGACCAATTACGAGTGGGTAAATAAGTCTTTTAGTTGCTTGCTCAAATCAAATGCTTTTCACACACACTTTTTCAAAGTTCAAATTCTTTTCAAAGCGAAAACATTTCCGAACACTTTGTATACACTCCTACATGAGTCATTACAAAGTCAAAGCGAAATGCCTTTTTCAAAACATTTTGTCAAACACACGAAAGCAATTTTAAAAAGTGATCTAGAGCAACTAAGAGCCGTAGATAACTACGGATGGAAAGGGTGCTAATACCTTCCCTTTTCATAACCATTCTCCGAACTCGAGAATCTAACGAAGGTCTTTTTCTGTTACTTTTACCTTTCCTTAATTGGATAAAAATAAAAGTCGGTGGCGACTCTTGCTATCCGCACATTTGGATACAAAAATCCTACAAAGTCAGTTCACCGTATCACAGGCGAATCATGGATTTTCGCTATTTTCCGAGTGTGATGGAATAGAGGGTGAACTCGATTCACGTTTGGTACCACATGCATAGAGTCTGCATTGCATATGGGATTGTAACATGCTAGGATGGTTTCCAGTGTTGCAATTTCCATTGATTGTTTTCTTGCATAATAAATTGTGTACAATGCTCTTGTGAATTGAACTATGAATGTGTTTTGATAGTGGACTAACGCATCAAATTATTCGGTTGTATTTAAAAACGTATAATGCATTTTATATTGGATAGAGATCTCACCCTTACTTTAATGATTTCAGATTCGAAGTGATCAGCTGCTTGGAATTGGTAAGGACAGCTCCTAGAGTTGTGTTATTTAGTCAAACCGCGTGTCAGTGTCATGCTCTGGTAGATGTAACACTGGGAAACGTTCGATTAGGAATTCTTTATGGATTTTAGTTAATGATTTTGGTTGATGCTTTGATTTATGTCCTGGGATATTTATGGATGATGTATTCAGGATTTGTTATGTTTCATTTCCGCTGTTAAACATAACTTTTGGTCCGTTTTATTTTATGATTTCTTCAGTGAAACGCATGATAACTGTTTTTGGTTAATTCGAATTATTTAAATTGTGACGCCTCTTGATTTGTGATTAAAAATTCTAATTAATATTTACAAAAATGCGGATAATTAGAAGGGGTGTTACATACATTATATTACAAGGTAGAAGTAAAGTGAGTATTTTGATATATAGTTGGCACCATGTTGATGATGAATTGAAATACGACATATGGACTGGTATTAAGGTATTTATTTTGAATCTTATGATTTGTTTCACGAGTATATTTTTTGTTTAATACTAATAACATCTCTATTGTGTAAACATATAATGTGTTCATTGTTAGTCCAAATGATAAGTATGCGAAAAATAAAATGCTTACGTATTATGGTAAGCGTTGGAGGGGCTTTAAGATGCATGTCACCTATGATTATATTAAACATAGAGAATATAAGACTCCATACGAGGTGTATTCGTTTATTGATCAAGATGTTTGGAACAAATTTGTAGGGTCTCGCACCACTATTTGCTTCTTGGCAAAGAGCCAAAAAGGAAAGGAAAATAGAGCTAGAAATATCTATCCACATGGGTTATCTCGTGGAGGATATCAAAGACTTGAAAAAAAATTGATTGAAGAAAAACTAAAACAAATGGAGGAAGAGCTGGTAGGTTCTATAAGTCTTGATCGCACTCCATCTCCACCATCACGCCACAATAAATAGAATAAGGAAAGTAAAATAAAATACAATGAGTTCACATTAGATGTTATGCGCGAAGTGGATCAAAGGATTGTAAGTGGATACTTTCTCAACAATATTTATTTTAGTTAAATAAATTTTGTAAAGATGAAATTTCATATGTGTTGTAGGATGATCTTGTTGAACAAGCTAAAATCGACATCTTCACTTCACAAGATTGTCATGATATATTAGTAGAAGTGATTGGAACCGAGGAACATCTCGGATATGTCTGTAGTCTTGGTAGAGGCGTTGGCTTCAAGGTGTTTTTTGGACACTCTAAATTATCTAGAGAGAAAATTAGTAAGAGAGAGGTTGAAGAGAGTGTGTGGTTGAGTTAAGGAAGAAAAGGGAAAAGTAGAAGGAGGAGCATGATAGGATCTTAGAAGAGGAGTGGGAGATCTGGTTTTAGACGGTGCAAGAGAAGTTCTTGGAGGAGGAGAGGGAGAGGTTGTTGCAGATGTTGCAGGAGAGTGTATAGAAGGATCTAGAGGAGCGAGAGAGGAAGAATAAGAAGAAGGTGTCAGAGAAGTGTACCCACAATGATATTATGGTATAAGTCATATGTTGTTGTTATTATTGTTTATGTATTTTAATTTTAGGTTGTGATTATGTTGTTTTTATGATGTAGAAATTGAGTTCGTTGGGTATATTCAGCCATACAAATTCAAATCAATTAGAAATTCAAAATAATATAGTTGAGAAAGTCACAGGTGGTACAAGCGCGACACATAGCATTTTTGCCAACTAGAGTAGCATTGAACCCTCACCCCCAAAACAAGATAGCCTTGAGAGACTAGAGATGATGATGATGAGTATTAAACAAACATGCTTTGGTATTATATTAAGGTTTCACCTTTGGTACTCAAATCCTTTTGGGTCCATGCGCATTAGTTCCATAAGATATAAAGCTATTGCCTTTAGATATTTTCAATTTGTCTATACAAAAAGGCTCTAAACGGTCAACTATTTTACATTGTGTGCATTTATAAACTGAGCAATTTATTTTCTTGTGATCTATACCTTTACTGGGTTTTGTTTCCTTTTTTTTTCTTTTCAATTCTAGTCCATTTTTGTTTAAGGAAGGCCTTTTACTTGATAATATCAAATCAAGTTTTTCCTTCCCTTGGGTAAATTTACCTAGGGATTTATGTAAATCAACTACTTCCATTTTTAGGGCAACATAACTCTTACATTTTTTCTTGAATTTACCTGGTTATTTCTATGTTGAGTGATTTATTGATTTCTTCAAGATATATTAGACACTCCTAAATACCTAAGTTGCATTATCTCAACTTATCATATTCTTTCTCTAACTTAGTACTCATTATAAACAATTGTCCATAAGGTGGTTTAGTTATCTGAATAGTATATACCAAGTAGGCTGCCTTTAAGTAAACTTCATATTCTTCATTAGAAGAAAGTTCTTTTATGTTTCTCCCCAGATTTGATGTATCTCCTCCTTTTCTTCTTTCAAAGATTTCACTTGAGGATACTTATTCTTCATAGTTTCTCAAACACGAGGTTCCTTCATTTGATGTTGAATTTTTGAAATATCATTCAACTAACGAGTATGTTATTTTTTAAGGATTCCATTATAGTCGTATGATAAGAGTATGATGTAGTTTATTATTATTTATTTTCCAAGCTAGTATCTTCATATTTAAGTAATTGAATTAGCTCCTTCAATTTCTCTTTAATTTCCTTCTTATATGATTTTTCCTGAAATTCATGAAGGCTCCTACATTTTGATTTAAGAATTCGATTAAACTTTCAATTAATAACTCTTATATATTGACTAGTTACAAATGTTTCAGTACAACTTCCAATATTTCTAAATTTTGGAAAACATTTAAATGTAACTTTTTCATCTTCTTAGTCTCGAGTCTTTATCTCTCTTGCTCGATACTTGGGGAAACACCATGTATTCTTTCAAGAGTATTCCACATTTTCTTGGCATTATTGCAATGATGAACATATAAAATTTTACTATCATCTAGATAAACTGTTATAAAGCTCTTAGTTTTGAAATCTATTTCATATCTTCTCTTTTCTTCTTCGGTTCAAAGAAAGTCGGGTTTATGCTTTGAATAAAATTTCCAAACCTAGCTTGTCATATATAAAATCTACTACTATCCAAAGGTGGTGGTGTCTTTAGAAAAAATATCTTATTCGAAGTCATATTACTCATAAGATGATTAGTCCTTAAACAAGAGTTAGGCTTTGATGCCCCTTGTTAGAAATGAGAGTTCACACACAAGATGAGGGTGAATTATGTGTTTAAGAAAAACTTGGATTTGAAAAACTTTTCGAATCAAAATCAGATTTTGAAAGCATTTTAATAAAAAGGTTTATATTTAAGCACTGGTAAATAAAATTGCAAAAGAAAATAAAGAGTTAAAGTAAAAGAGAAGAACACCAAGAATTATGCATGTTCAGTCAAAAACGACTTAGTCATGTTCCCAAGATTTAATCTTGAGAGTATCCAATAAATTTTAAAAAATTTAGTAGATTGAACTCTCGAACCTCCTTATATAAGGAAAATGAAATTTATGGCTAACTTCTTACCAAACAGCAAAACGAGGAGTGAAGCGGTGAGTCTTTATTTTAGATGATAGACCAAAATGGTTAGTCTCCTCTCCCCAAGAAACTTAGAGCGGTTAGTATTAAAGCTTCCAAACAAAGATTTTACTGTAGGATAATCTTGAAACTTGTGAAGCTTTTAATATCGGGTTGAGCTCATGAACCTAACCTTAGTTTTATATAGGGCTATAAAGTTAACAATAGATAGGGAAACACATAAAGTTTTTACCCATCATTAAGATGGTGTCCTAATCGCTTAGGGTGTATTTTTGAACTTTCCTAATCGATTGGGATAAGGTTTCAATCAATTTAAAAACACAAAAATTCTCTCAAAGATTTTCTGACATATCCTAACTCATGTGAGCATGACTCTTAGGCATTTTTTAAAATATTTACTTGAGAAAAATAAGTTTGAAAACAATTTTATGCGTGTGTATGTGTGATTTAGCCCTGTACTTTTAAGAGAATGACCTTATGTTTTACGATATGTTCACTCATACGTATCAAGATAGGCTTTCACATACTTCAAGTCTTGTCAGCTATTTTATTCACTTGCTTGATTTCACTTGAGATGACGCTTAAGTTAGATTCCATTTGTTTGCCATCATCAGAGAGTCAAGTCCATCAAACTCTAATACTCTGGCTTGCATCTTTAACCGCTTTACCCGCTTATGTTTGACTTGTCACTAAGGAATACTTGTCATCATTTGACATTAGCTATTATCATCAAAAGTTATTGTCCTTATTAAAGACATATCACATATAAGTTAACCTGAAAAACAAAGTTCCACATGAGAGGTCACATGATCGACCTTTACACTAGTATGTTTTTGAGTTGTGATGTTTTTACTCTACAAAAGGCTACACCCATCCGTTGTTTAGGAATTTTAATGTTTTGACTTTACAAAAGTACATACTTGTGATTTTTTGTTTTATTTCTTTACGAAAGCTACATACTTCTGAATTTTAATTTGATTATTTTACAAAAATTACACGAATTAATTTCATTTTATTATCTACAAAATTAACTACAAGCCTTTGACTTAATGGCCCAAAAGCATATATTTGTACCACTACTCCAACCAAATTTTCAATGAAAAAATAACTTTTTAACTTGATCGATTAAAATTTATAATGAGCATAAAATTTGTCGTTGATGGTTATTTGTTATAACCCTTAAATTTTGTTTCACTTTTTAATAATAAAAGTTTAGTAATATTTATAGGTCATAATTAAAATTTTAAAAGTTTATCATATTATCAACACATTTATTATCAAATTTTTATAATTAAATATAACTCGTCATTATCTGGTAAAGTTGATCCTCAATAATTGTTTTTTTTGCAAGACTCTCTAACTCAACATACATTGAATATTTTATTTAATTTAAATTGACTTGTCATTTTTTTCTTAAAATTTGCTTCAATTATTTTCTTCGATACATCATTTATGGCTTAATCTTCTGTTTTTCTTTAGTTTATAGACATATATGTTGTTAAAATTTATTTTATAATTATATATTAAAAAGTTAGAAGAGTTGGTATATTTTTAATTAGTTATCTTGGGAAAGAAACAAGCATGTAGACTTGACTCAAGTTTCCCTACTTGTAGAACGGGTGATGCAAGGTTTTACTGTGGGGAAGATAGTACTCAAAGGCACTCCAAGTTAAGTGATTAAACATGAGAAACCTTGTAATAGAAATAAATACGTCTTTATACCATTTGCATTTGACAACTTTACCTTTCCAGCGTTATATACTGTAGATCTATTACAAATAATCTAGAGGCTCATGAATCACGATACTATGTCCCCTATGACTATGAACATTATTATTTTTAAATGATTAATTTTGCAATCTGAAAAAGATAGTCACGCAACTTGTTGCATGTTTGTCTTTCATTTATGTATACTTGTTGTTTATAAATATTTATATAAATGAATATAAGATGCTTTGAGTTTTTTATTAGGGTCAGTTTTAAAAATATAACAGGACCTCAAAATTGTTTGAGACAACTCTGGGAAAATCAAATTCTAACACAACAATAGTGAATGGAAAAGAGGGCAGAGATGATGATAAGATAACCTTACCAAAAGGAGATTTGCATAATAGACTTACTAAATTTATCAAAAGGAAAAATAACTTTAAAATATTATTATATTTGACATGTTACTATATATATAAGAGGGTGTGAATTGTGGAGGTTTGAAACAATTTGGTTTAAAAAAAACCATTTTGAAAATATTTTATAAAAAATGAATAAATTGGCATTGTAAAACCAAAGGAAAGAAAATTAATAGAAAGTAAAAGAGATAAGGAAGAGAAATGACGCTAGAGAATTATACAAGTTCGACCTTAACGCGACTACTCTTATTTCCAAGAATTATTCTTGACAGTATTCACTAAACTTGAGAGCTTTTAGAAAGATGAGCCAACAAACCTTCTTATACAAGAACAATAATTTTTCAAGCTAACTTCAACCAAACATCAAACACGACATATAGCACTTAGTCTCTAGACTAAATAAAGATTTTGAAGGGTTGATCTCAAACTAAGACAGGGTTTTAAGTTGGTTATCCTTTGAACCAAACTAGTATTTTAGTCATGCTGACCATGAAACAAAAACATGATTTTTATCAGTATGGTCTTGACCCTAATAAGATTTTACACCAGGCTAAACTCAAGAACCAGGAGAGATTTTAACTAGAATGATCTTGAACCGATAGAGATTTCAACTAGGCTGAGCTCAACAACCATTGCAAAAAATTTCCATGACTTATCTTCACAAACCAAAAGACTTCGGATGAAGTTTCGGACAAGAAATGCCATCATACTTAGCAAAAGTAGGAACTTTGAACTTGCGAGGAATGACCACTTTGAGAACCAGGCTTAAATCATCAAAGTTTAGTCCTGACATTTTTAGATTTTCCACAGTATTCATACGGTCTTCAAGTTGCTTATACTTCTCATTGTAAGGAGGATACTACTCGCTCATATAGTCTTCTTCATCTTCTTCTTGATACCCATGATGGCTTCCTTCATTGACTTTGAAACTTCCTTCAGTGTCGCTGCTCTTCTCTGAGAATTCAAGTTGTCTAACTACCTTGATTGGACCTCTGAACCTTTTCCCCATGTTGAGAATACCAACGATCTTCTTCGTTTTCTTCTTGATGATGAGCTGTGATAAACCAGTCTTCAGAGTACCTGTTATGAAATGATATGCTATGATATGCAATGTTATGTAATGCAACATTTTCATGGACCTTAGGGATTTAAATTTGGTAAGCAAGCACAAACAAACTTTTTATTAGTTTGATTAGTAAATACAAAAGAAAGTTCAAGTACAAAAGTAAAATTCCTAGTGCCTTAAGCCTCCCATGGATGCTCCATCTTTGCGTTGATGTAGGTGTTAATGCTCTACTCCTCGTGAAGCAGCTTCGTCAGCTCCAATAATTTTTTCTTTCTTTCATAGCACTAGGATTCAAACGTATCCCTTTCTTATTTAAGTTAAATCCAGGATCTCTTCAATTCTTCAAAATTGGTAGACATGTCTGGATGGAGAATTGTATAAGACTCATCGCCTTCGGCAACAGGTTCTATAATTACTGGTAGAGTAGAAGCATATGGCATCATGAGATTTTGAGCTCGAGCCCACACCCATTTGAGGTAAGGTTCCCAAGGAATGAAATTTTTATGCCCCAAAGTCTTGGTATCAGTCTTTTTCACCATGCCCCAAGTGTGCACTAATCTTCGGTGATAACCATGAAGATCATTGTCGTAGTCAAACACAATGCCTTGGATAAGTATATCATGAGGACCATCTCTTCGAGCATAACCAAACTGTCGTAGCACTAGAGAAGGGTTGTAAGTGATATCTCCCCTTATGCCAAGGAGTGGCACATTAGGAAATTCTCCACAACGCTTAATGAAAGTGAAGTCTTTTTGAGAGTAGAGACACCAACGAATATCTGAATGAGAGAGTGACATCAACCATTGAGACCACTTCAGACCTTGTTCATTCTTCATCACTGGTCGGGGAAGGTGCAAAATAAACCACCTAGATAATAATAGTATGCAACACATGAGAGTTCCTTGTCTTTTCATCGTACGAGTGTGAAGAGAATGCAGAATATCTCCGAGCAAGGTAGGCACAGGATTATGAGTGAGGAATATCTTGATGGCGTTCACGTCTATGAATTAATCTGGATTAGGGAATAACACCAAACCGTAGATCAGCAAAGCTAAAATATCTTCGAAAGCATGGAAACTCATAGCCTTCAAGAATTCTCGAGATTTCTTTATCAGAAACTTAGCAAACAATCCCTTAACTCCACTTCTTGTTTCCCAATTAGCTTCAATGTCTGACCACTTTAGATGTAACGCTTATGTGATATCTTCAAACTTCGTAAATTTTTCTGAACCGGTTATATGATATCTGATCAAGGATGGGTATCCCAAGTAGCTTAGATAACTCCTCCATTATAGGTACCAACTAATAGTCTGGAAAGGTAAAGCAGTGATGTTTCAAATTAAAGCACTAGAATACGATGCACATCATATCTTTTTTAAAACCGAAGTTAATCAAGTCGATTAGATAACCATGCCTCTTGATGAACTGAGAGTGGTCAAGAACTTTTGAAACTAACACTTTAAGGTGAGAAGGTATCCCCACAAAGTTGATTCAGATAGTCTTCCTAGAAGCTATAACCCTACAACAAAGAGTAAAGATAAATCCATAGTTCCTTGAAATGGTTAGAAATGTTTTGATGATATGATGTTATGATTTCATGATGTCATCTTTAAGTAGAAAGCACAAACAATTCACACAATATCCCTAGGTTTAAGGCTTGCATGAGGTATAAGTGTCTACCCTACCAGCGTTTAAGTTGGTTCAACCTGTCCTATAATATTAACCGGGTTCTAGGAATATCATATCATGGATCTTTCTCACAGGCTTTACTTCAGTACGGCTACCAAATGGTCCACCGAAACATCCCAAAAGTTAAATCTCAATGAGCGTAGCATCGAGTATCAACCAACCTCAGTCTACATCATAGTCGGCTATCTCACTACCTTCTAATGGCTAAGATGGGTCAATTAGGGTTCTAAAAGTTTAGTTAGTGCTTGATGACACCACACAGACGCCAAATATTTCCTCAACTAAACATGAGGAACATCAGGACATCCAAAGTGTCGCATTAACCGTAGCCATAATTTTTACCGTTTCGGTCTACGCTGGTGTTAGCTGGAAATTTTGAATAAGAGGATATGTTGATATCAAAAAGATATTTCAGATAAAAGTATAAAAAGTTAAGACAAATTGGCATCAGTAATGAATATTGGTTAAAGACAAATTCGCATCTGAAGGAGTTATGTGGATATCTATAGATTGATGTTGCAATGGTACAAATATTATTAAGCCAGAATATTATTCTCTATTGTTGAAAGCCTGTGAAAGAAGTGATGCCCAAGCAATAACTATGACATTGTGAAATCATGGATAACTTAGTGTAATATCCCTGATTGGTGGAAGTAAAGGTGTTGGTCACATAATACAAGAAAATAATGTTTGACTAAGTGTCACGACATTATTCAGGACATGATTCTTCATGGTAAACAAGGGTGAAGTGATCAATGCATGCCTTGGAACTAATTCAAGTCAGCAAAACAGTCTAGAGATATTAAAGGAAGTCAAAAATAGCTTGGACGATGCACATTAAGTCATGCGACAGTTTCATAGCCTCAATTAACGCTTTTTGACCAAGAATCAATAAGTCGTTAATTCCCAAGTAACTGATGTGCTATTTATAGAGATCACCTCTACCCTCTAGTCACAAGAGAGTATTATGTATATTCATCATCACCATGAACACAATTGTGACATGTGTTTTTGAGTTACTTGGGAAAGTTTCAAGATACCTCTTAAGTTTCCTCTTATGTTTCTTAAGTGGTAGTTCATCTCCCATGGTTCTCTTTTTCCACCATTTGTGACAAGAATTGGTTATTGAGTTAAGGGAGGCGAAAGCTATCTTCTTCCTCGTCTTCACCAATCCAACTTCTAGATTATCCTGCATGTTTGGTGTTGGTTCAATGCAGAAGAAGAATGATACAAAGAAGATGTTGAAAAAAATGTTGAGATATTATTACTACATTGTTGATGAATTTCTTGCTCATCTCCAACTAAAGATTCGTAGTTGTGTCCAATTGAAGAAGTTTTTTTGCTGTAATATCCTAGATTAAAATTTAGGTTGTAAGTTTTATTTATTTTGTTTTAGCCAAAACTTTCCAAAGGGGGAGATTGTAAGTTCCTTAGTTTTGAGGATCGACTTAATTTTGAAAAACAAATAATAACAGCAATAATGTAGTGTACAATAGGATATGTAACTTAAATAAGAAGAACAAGAACAAAAAGAAGTCCTATTAAAATAATAGAACATGTTGTGTTGAATTTGTTCAACAACTGGAAAAACATGTCGAAGAAGATGTCCTAACACGAAGAGTTCGACATCACGTTTACTAAACTGATAAATCAGGAACAGTTCTATTTTGAGGAATGCAGAATATTAAGGGAATATTATGCAACCTGTATGGCACATTTTTAAGGAACTTAGGAGATTCAATATGAAATCAATGAGAACATTTAAGAAGCTGAATATTGAAGACCTAACTTGTAGAAGAAATCTTCTGCAGTTTGTTACAACTGATGTGTTGTAGTTTGAAAGTCCAATTCCAGTTGGGTATAGGTTATAAAATAAGGATTTATAACCTAGTTTGTGGAGCTAACCGAGTATCTAAAAATATATAGTCATTAGGGTTAGTGGTAGTGAACCACCCGGATTGTGGGATGGTCACCATGTTCCTTGAAACCCGTAGGTGAGAGGCAGCATGTATTGTTCTTGAAGGAAGTTGTGAAGGAACTTCAAGGTGTGTCTTAAGTTAGAAGCAAATTTCTCTAAGACTTAGTTAGGTTGTATTAGAAGTGTGTCTTCTATATTTTGTTATTGTTTTATCACGCTGAGTGATTAAGTTGGTGTGAGAGGGGTTTCTCATATCTAAGAGTTCTTAGGTAGAAAGTGCATTGGATAGTGATTAAGTGAGGAGTTGTAAACGGGGGAGCTTAGTTTTGAATTGATACTACTGATAGTGTATTTAGTCCATGGCTTGGAAGCCTCCATATATAGGTGTGTTATGCCGAACTGGGTAAACAACTATATGTTTTATTTATGTTTTTCTGCTGTAATTTAACTTTCTTGTATATTTATGTCAGATCATATGTTTCAAAATCTTTAAAAGACATCTATGTCTGATGCACCAGAATTTCAATTGGTATCAGAGCAGGCATCCTGTTCTGTTCTGGGTGAGATCCTATGAAGAATGAAAAGAGTGTATTTGAATATCAGTGGAGCCATTGTGTACATGATTTCGTGCCAATGGATAAGTCTGGCAATTATCTTAGATTCTGTTGATGAAGAAGTTCATTTGTGCAGCTTTGATTAAGTGTATTCCTCTCTATATTCTGGCTAAAAGGAGGGAGTTTGTTAAGGGTTATTTAGGGAGTTTGTACAGAAGAATAATTAATCTTCAAGGTATTGGAAAGAAAATTCTTTTGTTGAATAGTCTGAATATTAGTGAATTGTCACTTATACACTAAGAAGAAGTTAGTGATGAGATTCAGACTAGAGTAACATGACATCTTAATCATTCAAAAGTCATGACAATGTGTGGATACTTGGAAGATAAGTCAGCAATGTCCTTGAAAGGTTTATCTCTCTGAAGGAGTTATGTGGATATCTATAGATTGATGCTGCAATGGTACAAATATTATTAAGCCAAAATATTATTCTCCACTGCTGAAAGCATGTGAAAGGAGTGATGCCCAAGCAACAACTATGACACTGTGACATCATGGATAACTTAGTGTAATATCCCTGATTGGTGGAAGTAATGGTGTTGGTCACATAATACAAGAAAACAATGTCTGACTAAGTGTCACGACATTATTCAGGACATGTTTCTGCATGGTAAACAAGGGTGAAGTGATCGATACATGCATAAGAACTAATTCAATTCAGCAAAAACAGTCTAGAGATATTAAAGGATGTCAAAAACAGCTTGGATGGTGCACAGTAAGTCATGCGACAGCTTCTCAGCCTCAATTAACGCTTTTTGATCATGAATCTAGAAGTCATTAATTACCAAGTAACTGTTGTGCTATTTTTAGAGATCACCTCTACCTTCTAGTCATAAACGAGTATTTTGTATATTCATCATCACTATGAGTTTTGTTTGGGTCTTGGAAAATTGTGCCTGGATCTGGTATTGTGAGGGCCTCCTTTGCCAAGTTTTGCCTCAAAATGAGGGAGAAAGGTTATGTAAGAGCATGTACACCAAAAACTATGAGAACATATATGCAAATACTGTCTAAACACGGTGAATCGAAATGCTCTATCATATTCCTGTTTGGAATCCCTTTTGTGACTTGTGACCTGAGTTATAAACACAATTGTGATTTGTGTTCTGAGTTACTTGGAAAAGTTTCAGGATACCTCTTAAGTTTCCCCTTATGCTGCTTAAGGGGTAGGTTATCTCCTATGGTCCTCTTTTTCCACCATTTGTGACAAGAATTGGTTTTTGGCTTAAGGGGTGGAAGCTATCTTCTTCCTCGTGAGCACCAATCCAACTTCTGGATTATCCTGCATATTTGGTGTCGGTTCAATTGAGAAGAAGAATGCTACAAAGAATATGTCGAACAAAATGTTGAGATATTATTGTTGCATTGCTGGTGAATATTTTGCTCGTCTCCAATTGAAGATTCGTAGTTGTGTCCTACTGAAGAAGTTTTTTTTTGCTGTAATATCCTAGATTAAAATTTAGGTTGTAAGTTTTATTTATTTGTTTTATCCAAAATTTTGCAAAGGGGGAGATTCACTACTAGAAAATTCGCTTTTAGTGACCGAATTACAGACTGAAAAAGCTTAAAAATCGGTCACTAAACAGTTTAGTGACCGATTTAGCGACCATCACTTTTCGGTTGAAAAAGTGCTAGTCGCTAAGCTTTTGTGACGAATTTAGTGACCGATTTTGTGACTGAATTTAGCGACCGACTTTTTATGTTTATTATAAAATAAAAATAAAAATTGTGAAAACTAATAAAAATAAAAATTGTGAAAACTAGGAATTGAACTCATGACCTCGACAAATCCATTTGAAAGCCTTACCACTAGACCATTCCTAATATTTTGTTCTATTATATATTTAAACGTATATACATATAACAAAGAAATAATTTTTTTAAATAAAATTCAAAAAATCACTATATAAATTTGATTTTGTCATGCTATTTTACTATGCACACATAAAAATTGTATAATAAAAATAAAAATTCACTTTGATGTAAATATAAATATAAAAAAATATAATTTTCATATAAATGTATGTTTTATTATTAAAACACTAAAAAGATGAAATTTTTACTAAGAATTAAAAGACATCTAAAATCTTTTAAAAAATGGAAGAGAAATAGTAACATAATCAAGATGATTAAAAAAAGAAGAGAAAAAACAAAACAAAAATATTAGTGACCGAATTTCGGTCTCTGATTTTTCAATAAATTAAATTTTATTTAAAAATACTTTTTCATGACCGAATAGGTGGTCACTAAATCGGTGACTGATTTATTTTAGTGACCAATTTAATGATGACTCATGAATATCAAATTTTGGTGGCTAATCTGATGTCAAAGAGAAGCTCGGGTACCACGGTCTAAATCAAACAACATTAATTGGATCGAAGTGCAGGTATATTAATTTCCACAATTTTGCTTATAATATTTATGCTACTTGATAAAACAAGATAACTATATATTCTTATTTATTTTTCTATGTAGTGTCCTCAACAACAAAACGACATAGATTGCGGATATTTCGTTTTGAAGTTTATCAAAGAAATCCTTCAAATGAATCAAATAGAGAATCCAGTCACGTTATGGATTTATAACTTAGGATTTGTTTTATTATTTATCGGATATTTCATATAATTTATTATTTTTAACTAAAATCATGCATATTATTTGTTTTGTTATGTAGTACTTCGATGAACACAAGTGTGCATTTTACACGAAACTTCAGTTGGAAGAACTCAAAGAAGAATTGTGTCAATATTTTATTGATCAAAGAATCCTATAAGGCATGAATACATTATTGTGTGAAAATAGTTATGACACATTGTTGTGTGAATACAATACTGACCGTGTTATTATGTTCATATCTTGTAGGACCAGGACCTTGAATTTATAATTGACTGTGTTTTGTTCATACATTAGGACTGATTTAGTTATTGTTATAGCTGATTTTTTAGGGTTGATTTTGGTAATGTTAAAAATATGTGAATTGAATTACAATGGTGTATATATATTTTGGATAACAATGGTATATAATGGTATTTATATATAATCTCTTTGTTGAAATAACGGGATTAGGATTGTAAATTATTGGTTTATGAATTATAGGTATATGAATTACAGGTTTATGAATTACAAGTTTATGAATTACAGGTTTATGAAATAATGTTGCAAAAAATGCAGGTTTAAAAATTATATAAATTTGGTTTTTCAGTAAAAACCCTAAGAAAGCACTTTTTAAAGCGCCTGCTTTTTGAGAAAAGCGCCTAAGTATACATAAGAAAGCGCTTTTAAAAGCGCTTTCATAGGTAAGCCTAAGGCAGCGATTTTTATCAAAAAGCGCTTTCTTAGGGTGCCTACAGAAAGCATAAATGACATTCTAAAATAGGCCTAAGCAAGCGCTTTTCCAGAAAAAAGCACTGCTAAAAGTCTACTTAAGAAAGCGCTTTTTAGGAAAAAGCATTGTCTTAGGTATACCTACGAAAGCGTTTTTGCCTAAAAAAAGCACTGCTAAAACCTATAGCAGCCCCACCTACGAAAGCGCTTTTAAACGCTTTTAAAGCCCAAAAAACACTTTCGTAGGTATTTTATGGCGTAGTGCAACCTTCTTTTAATTCGTGTTCATTTTATTTAACCTCTTACTTACTTTTATAACCATATCTTTTGTTATTAATTTTAATCACATTTTAGATTTAAATTACCTTTTATTTTGGTTTGAAATAAATGAACCAAATACAATAAGAAAAATGATAATTTTTTATTTTCGTTAGGTACATAATCCTTTTTCCATATAACATAGTAGATTCCTAAAATTATCAGTTCATATAGTATATTCTTTACATCTTTTATCAATACAATTTTGTTAGCAACAACAGGAACGTATAGCAGCAAGTTGCCATGCAAATTTCTCCATGTCTTTCTTCCACCTCCCATACAACACCTCTTGAAAATACACAAGTTGCAAAAAATCAATACATATATCAATACATCACAAACTTTATGTCTACCGCTCACTCTCATTCTCCTATATTAACACATTCACACTTATTCATTTTCACCAACAAAAAGAACAACAAACCTCTGCTCAAACCACACACTAAAAGATCGCTACAAAGCATTGCCAAGACTCTGCCTCAATATCACCTTCAACACCCTACAACCCTCAATCCACTGCTTTACTCAACAAACAATAATCACAAGAAAACTTTGCCAAAACCCATCTCACTACTACAAATAACGCTTCTGACATCAAACGCGAAACACGTTTTACCTCGATAATAGATGCAAGATGAATAAGATCGTCATAAAAATTAAAAAATTATCACCTTGGTGTTTAAAACACCAAGGTAAAATTTTATTAGCGCATGGGTTTAAACCCCATCAGCAGTAACTTTTATTATTTTCAAAACTAACATATTTTTTATCTCAATTTATCAAATTAACCTAGGAGTTTTTAGTTTCTTTTAAATAAAACTCGTTACATTGTTTACGTAGAACATTAATAAAATAATTTTTGTATAAACTAGCTTACCCATAATATTACATTTTTTACACAAAAAAAAATAAAATAATTGTCCATGAAGATCATTTTTTGGATCTTCAATTCCTTTAACATTCTAGGAAAGATCAAATACATGAAAAACTCTTTTCTCCAAACCAAAAAATGGGTATTCTCTATGGCTTTTGCTTGCATTTGTTTCTGAAAAATGAAGAAAAAAAATGTTAGACAAAAAAAGGTTAAACAAAAAAAGGGTTAGATAAATAAATATTTTTGTGCTCAAATAAATAGTTAAGAACACAAACCTTAAATCCAAACAATTTTTCAGCTCTTGCAATCCATCGTAAAAACTATTCGTATGTAAAACACTCTTGTAAACCTTAAACTCTTCATGATGTTGGATAATCTGGGGAAGATGGTGCATAATATTCCCTCTGGCTTTTGGTTGCATTTGTTTTTGATATGAATACTCTTGTAAACCTTAAACTCTTTGTGATGTTGGATATTCTGGAGAACATCAAATGACGGGTGCAAAATATTCTTTATGCCTTTTGCTTGCATTTGTTTCTGATGTGAACAAAAAAATGGTTACACAAAAAAAGAGTTAGATAAATAAATGATTTTCAGCTCAAATAAATATTTAAGAACACAAACCTTAAACCATAGAGAACTCTTCATGACAAAGACTCTTGCAAATCTTAAACTTGAGCACTAATGGTAATGTCTTAATAGTTTAAAAAATGGTTTTATAATGAAAGTTATATATGTTTCACTCAAATCACTAATGGTAGTGTCTTGATAGTTGATAGTCATGAAATGGACGGCAAGGATTTGATTAAGGATTTGATAAATATCTCAATTTTTACGCTAAATGTTACCTTAATTTATAGGATAACCCACATGTTAGAACATTTAATTTATAAATTAAAACTACAATTAAAAGAGAGGTTTCAATTTTAGCGCTTAATTTTAATGCTAAGATGTTCCCTTGGTTTTTATGGAAAACCAACGGGTTATAACATTTATATTACCAATAAAAACTACAATTAAAATAGGGGTTAAAACACCGACGTGGTGCGCATGCATTAGAATCATATAATTTATCTAGAATAGCACTGATCAGTTATATTCAATGTTCTCTGCGCTATTTAAACTTCACTTTTAAACGTATAATTACTAACTCCTTGTTTCAGAGTGACTTCCTATTTTCAACTCTCTGTTTCCTTGTTTCAAAGTCCTTATAAAAAATGGATGCAAATCTCTTGTTTGTTATCAATGAAAAGTATTTTGACTTTAATAATTTCGAACGTTTTAACCCAAAATTGAGGAAAGTTGTTGACAAGCAAAACTTGAATGGTTACTTTAACATTCTACATGATGTCACATACACTAACCTTGTTAACGAGTTTTGAATGAGTGTCTTCTTGTGCCAGCTGGCCATGAAGAAATCATCCAACCATATGCCAATGGCTCTCATTTCTTCATTATTCTGTCACTAATTACTATGACAATCAACTGTGAAGAGTTTGGTAGTTGTGTTGAACATTATGAATCCAACTGTGTCTATACAACCCACATTCATCTACTTTTTTCCAACAAAACAAATCTCTCCAGTCTTTCTTCACTGAAACCTATTGCAAAATTTTGGTTTTGACTTCTAGTGGCAAATCTCCGCCCAAGAGAGATAAAGACCGGGAAATGCTTACTTGATATGACAAGCATCTCTTGTTATTCCTCACATAAAACATGAGAGTTAATCTTCCTCTTACTATTTTTAATTTCTTGAAGGAAATAATATAAACTTCTCAGGAGGAAAGAACATTTTGCATACCTTATGGAAGAGTTCTTTCTGAACTTTTCTATAAGTTAGCGATAGTTAGAGGTGATGTTGTAGCTAAGTGGAGGGAGAAGTTTGAATTGGTTGAGTAGTTTTCTTTGTTGTATATTTTATTATCAATGAAATATTTCCTTTTTCTATTATTGCCTATTATTGTTAAAATAAAGACGCCAAGTGATAAATCATTGAAAAAAGTTTTATATGCGACCATTGGGATTTGAAGTGAGGTTCCTTATAGCTATATTACCCCGTTTCTAAAGAAAACCAAGATAACACGTTTATTAATTTTTTTATAGAAAAAATAAGCGCTAACTTATAGATGCGTTACCTCGGTTTTTAGTAACACCGACCTAACTTGATGTTTATCTTATTAAAAAAATAAAACATTGCGCTCCCAGGACATATCCTCTCAGCTTTTAGCATGTTGGGGATGAAAAATTCGTCATGAAAAGAGTTATTTGTAGTAGTGTCCACACCTAAAATCACCAACAATCACCATACAAAACTCTCTCTAAAATCCTTTTCACAATAGACTCACGAAAATCACCTCAACCTCCCTCGAATAACTCCAATACTCCATGCAAACACTTCAAAATATGCACATAATCAACACCAAAACCTTTCATTACTCTCACTCATATGCATCATACAACCTTCTACAAAAACCTCACAACCCGCAAACTCAACACCGCCAAACAACAATACCGACGCATACCTCAACCCGACAATGTAAAAACACACACAACACATTTGAATGTAAGAAGAAGAAGAAGAAGAAGAAGAAGAAGAAGAAGAAGAAGTAGAGTTAGAGTAGAGACAAAGAAAATGGAAGAAAGTACTTGGACTTCTCTTTGTATTGTTGTTCATATTTTATTTCTTATTTTCATCCGTTGTAATATGCAATACATAACATCTAATTAAATCCGAGGAAGGGTTTAGACGGGGTTCGTTTTTTGTGTGTGATCTTGCTCATTTTCGTGTTTTATTTCTGGCATCCAGTGTTGTGTTTGAAGAAGTTGATGAAACGAAGGAAAAAATGGAAATTTGATTCACAAAGGGAGCTATGCGTTTTCTCTTTAAGGTTCCTTGAACCAAGTTTGTGATTCAGTTTATGGATCTAGACCATTTGACTCGGATCTTTCCTAATGTTCATGTGCTTGTTTGACATTTTTTTTATTTCCACCTTTGGCCTTACACTCCTCCGAGTTACACACCCTCTGACCCAGTATTTTCTTTTTCAGTTATTATTTTTGTTGTTTTTTATAGATTTTTTTATGGTACAAAACACATTAATTTTCTATTTATCTATTTTATTATATTTATGTTCAAAATACTAAAATACTTTAGTTTATTTTATTATTAGGACATTTTCAAAATCACAAAAATTGTTTTGAAATATTATTTATTTCTTTTAAAACATCTCATAAAAAATACCAAAAACATGCCCTTAGATGTTTAGGATTTGTCAAAAATATTTCAAAATGACAAAAATATTTTTTTATAATTTTTAGAAATAATCATGCTTGGTGCCTTTTCTACTTGTCTATATGCTTGTGGGCTTGCTTTCTACTTCATCTTGTGTATGTGTATGATTCACCTTATACATAATTTCTCATTCATTCAATCACCATTTATCTTTTAACCACCAAGAATAAATATTCGACCCAACATCGAGCAAATTTTTGAACTCGTAAGTCGATTGTTTTTCAACGCCATTAACCTCCTTCATTCACCATTTTCATAAGTAAATCAAAAAATTGTTCACAACAAAATTCAAAAACAATTAAACCTTGGTCCATATTAAACAACCATTTTTCATGACTTCTTTCACAAAAATTAAAATTAATTTAAACTTATCAAACCTTACCCACATGCAAGGCATTTTTTAAAATTCCGCACACTTCATGAGTCTTATTGTCTATATATAATTAAACTCCTATTTTTATAAATAAAACAAACCAACCAACCAACAAACATTTTAGTTCACCGAAAAATAAGTAAGCTTTAGCTTTCCCTTAGCAGTTGGAACAAATCATATCGTATATAATGTAAATTATATTCAGTTAACAATTAATGAGAAATTTCACATTTACATGTTCATTTTATAAGATTTAATAGTAGCGATAAATGTGCAAAAGGATCTCTTTGCTTAAAGTCTCTTAACATTTGAGTGGAGAAGTCGTTAATCAAGAAAGTGAGGTCTATGTAATGTAGAACACACAAGTACACATTCAAGCGCACCATATAGCATCAAAATAGAACCTATGAAGCATGAATTTTAGGAAACTCCAGTTAACATATTCAAAGATCTTTTAAAAATCAGTCCTGAAAATAAGATGGTTCTTTCTAAACTTCATGGCAAGGTTCACTAACTCATTTACAGCCACATCATTATTACTATTCTGTAGTATGTTTTATCAACTTTTTATCATATTATGTCACAATCATATATAGTGCACATCAAATAGACTTTAAAGTTATAACTTTGATTGCTTGGCTCTTATACCAATCTTGTTTATGACCATTTACTTATTTCAAATACAGTCCATAAGTATTGGTCCCTAGCCTCTCAATATAAAAGTTTTTACTATGACATGGTGAATGCAATGACACTTACATCAATCCCTTTTATCATTCATGAACAAAGTAATAAACACAAATCTATGAACGTTTTAACTATATATAAATTATGTGTACATTCACTGATCATACTTTACAATTCCATAAAATTATTCACACTGAAGAACACAAAGAAAAGGAGAACAAGAAAGAGGATATAGACAAAAATATTAGTCATGATCACCCCAAATAATTAACCAACAAAGACAAAGGAACCAAGCAAAGCCCTCTTTTCTTCAATTCTATGCAATCAATATTCTTTTCATTGAATTCAAATTCAAGCTTATCATCCATCTGCAGCAACTCTGAATGATTATCTGATGATGTTAACCCTTTACTCTACACAATCATGATCATGAAAAATCATAGCATAATTTGTTAGGAATATTAACAACCAAACTTCAATATTGTTTCATCTTTCTATATGAAAAAGCATATATCATAATATATTTAGGTTTACCATAGAACCTGCTTGTAGTTGATCTTCAATCTTCCTAGAAGCAATTTCATTTTGACTCAAGTCTCTCACCTACATATAATAATGATATAGTAAAAACCAAAAAACCAAAAACAAAAAGAACATAAATTAACAAGGCAAATTTAGAAACAATCCTTGATTATCACAGGTTAAGACTCAGCACCCTCTTTGAGAGCGTGCAAACCGGACTATTACACAAAATCTAAATTTCACACGTTTAATCCGTAGTTAAAAAGAGTATCATAAAATATTTGTTACGGTTAAACCATTATAAAATAGGGTCCATAGTTCAGACAAATCTTCAAAAAATTTAAGATGGCGCGGTTAACACTCGAGAAAAGTATTACCTTAGGACTATTGACAGGAGAGCTAGCAGTGTCCTCTAAAGGGTCATCATCTGAAATAATTTTAGATCTTGTTTTCTTGAAACATAGCTTCTTAGGCAACTTTGATGAAACAACATGATTATGATGATGAGATAATTTCCATGCAGCACAAGAAGCGGCATCAGAAACCAAAGAAGAGCCACCACCTGAACAATAACTTGGTTCTATGCCTTTAGAGAAATCTTCAAAGTAAGCTGTCCATCCACTTTCATCTTGAGAGTTTGGATTATTGGTGGCTGTGGTGGTGGTTGTGGTGGTGGTAGGTACTACTTTGCCTCTTGATGGTTTCAGAGAATGATCCATTTTGTCTAATAAAAAAGAAAAGTAAAGCTTATAGGTAGAGAAAAACAATAATATATACAGTGGTTGGTTGGGTTTGGCAAGAGGTCGAGAAGAGGTTTTGTTGACGGATTTATAACCGAAAGTTGTGAGTGAATAATGGAAGAAAAAAAAGAAGGGAAAACATGGTGTAGAATCTTTTGGTGGGACATAGGTGGTGTTAAGTAAGGAAGTTAATAAAGTAGACAGTTGAAATTCCAACCGAAAACAAACCAATGCTAGAGAGAGAAAGTGAGGGAGGGAGAAAACGTGCAAGAGGAAATAACATACGGATAGAGATAGGGTTGACCTTTGTGGTTATGAAAGGTTTTCTTTTGGTTAAATGATGTGGTTAGTTTGTTTAAAGTTTTACATTCTTCTCATTTTTCTTATCAAATAAGTAAAAGTAGTATGAGTTAAGATAAAACTTTTTGTGAGATATTGGGTCGAACTCTATTGTGTCGAAGGATGCTAGAATTGTTAGCATCGAATTGGGCCTGTTTGTTATGTCCAATTGGTTAAGTTAGCTTGTACCCTAAGTTAGCTTGTAATGGGTATTTGTGATAAAAGCCCATTAGTTTAGTATGTTAGGTTTATTATAAATAGCATACTAGTCTCTCATCATTGAATATTGCAAATCCTAATTTAGGGTGAGAGGGTTATTTGTTATTCTTGTATACTTGTAATCTTGGTTTTAAGATAAAGGAAAGAATAACAGTTAATAACTAATCCTTGTGTTCATCGTGTTTTTCATTCTTTTTTTCCTACAAGCTTATATATATTTGTTTTAAGGCATCCGATTCACAACAAATTGGTGCGGTGAGCGTGGAGAAGATGCCTTCGACAAAGTATGAGATTGAAAAGTTCACCGGAGTGAGCGATTTCGATCCGTGGCGTTTGAAGATGAAAGCCCTCTTGGTTCACAGGTTGTTTGGAAGCGTTGAGGGAGAGTCACCATGAGCGAAGAGTTGACGGTGAAAAGAAGGCAATGATAGAGAAGGCCCACGCGCAATTTTGTTGAGCCTTGGTGATAAGGTTCTTGACGGTATCAAAGGAGACGACGGTAGGGTTATGGGTGAAACTTGAAAGTTTGTACATGACTAAATCGTTGGTGAATCGACTCTACAAGCAAGCTTTGTATTCATTCAAGATGATTGAAGACAAAGTGTTGGTGAGCATTGGATATGTTCAATGTCGATTCTTGATCTTGAAAATATTGATGTGAAGATTGATGATGAAGATCAAGCCTTGTGCGCTGCTGCCCGGATCACATGCCCACTTCAAAGAAACTCTCTTGTATGGAAGGAGTCCGACCTTTGAAGAGGTTCAATCACCTTGTATTCGAAGGACTTGAATGAGCGAAGGAGCATAAACCTTGACGGTTGGTGAAGGTTTGGCCGTTAAAGGAAAATTCTTGCGAAAGGATAATAAGTTCGACAAGAAGAAAGGTAAAAGTCGTGAAGTTTTACGGTGGTGAAGCATCCGGTATTCGATGCTATCATTGTAAGAAGGAGGGTCACACAAGAAAAGTGTGCCTGAACGCTGAAAGATCATGGAGGAAAGGATAATGGCAATGCTATTGTTCAAGATGATTTCGACTCATCGATGTTCTTGTGGTTTCAAGCGAACTCGTCGAAGGAATGGATTATGGATTCGGGTGCACTTGGCACATGACTCCAAACAAAGACTTGTTCGAGGAATTATGTGATCAAGATGGTGGATCCGTATTGGAAACAACAAAGCTTGCAAGATTGCGGTATTGGATCCGTGAGATTCAAACTCCATGATGAGTCAATAAGGTTATTGATCAAGTCGTATGATTTGAAGAGAAATTTGATTTCTCTTGGTGAATTCGACAAGAAAGGATATGTTTTTCAAGGAGAAAAGTATCCTAAGAGTCATGAAGGGTCGAAGGAAGTCTTGAGAGGCGTGAAGAAACAAGGCTTGTATACCCTTGTGGTGAAGTTGTAAGTGGTTCGACAAATGTTGCATCCACGAAACCGTTGTCGAAGAAATCGCACATGAGATTAGGCCATGTCGTTGAAAGGGTCGGTCGAATTGGGAAACAAAATTTGCTTGGTGGAGACAAAGTCGAAAAGTCAAGTTTTGTGAACCACACTTGGAAAATCTTGTAGAGTGAAGTTCAACAAAGGCAAACAAAGAACACATGGATCCCTTGATTACATCCATGCCGATCTTTGGGGACCGCAAGGTGTCCATCACATTCGGGAGCAAGGTATTTTCTATCCATAGTAGATGACTATTCCGAAAGTTATGGGTATTCATTCGAAGACTAAGGATGAAACTTTTGAGAATTTCAAAGGTTGGAAGACTCGAAAACCAAACCGCGAAAGGTCAAGAGGTTGAGCACAATGGTCTTGAATTTTGCAATGAGGCATTCGACAACTTTTGTGCCTCGGTATTGCAAGGCACAAAACTCGGCACTCCACAACAAAATGGTTTGGCTGAAAGGTTTAATCGAACCATCTTGGAGAGAGTTAGATGCATGTTGACTAGTGCTGGCTTAAAGAAGGTGTTTTGGGCTGAGGCTGTTTCGACAGCAACATATCTGATAAATAGATGTCCTTCGACTGCGTTAGATATGAAGACACCTGAAGAAGTTTGGTCGGGACATCCACCAAATCTCGACAAACTGAGAGTATTTGGCTGCGTAGCCTATGCTCACATTAGGCAAGACAAGGTCGAACCTAGAGCTATTAAATGCATGTTCCTGGGATACCCTGAGGGAGTCAAAGCTTATAGGCTATGGTGCCTAGAGTCAGGTCACAGAAGGATTATCACCAGTCGAGATGTTGTTTTCAATGAAGCTGAAATGGCTTTCAAGAAAACGGATGATGTTGGTCGTGCGTATATCCGACGAAGAGTGGAGCAGTAGATATTCCTGTTGAGGTGGAGCATGTTGATGCTGAATTGCATATCCCAGATAAAGTCGAAGAAGCAGATGATGCTGATGAAGTTGAGGAAACTGTTGATGACTATCTATTGGCAAGAGATAGGACACGAAGAGTCATCAAACCACCTCAAGGTTTGGGTATGCGATCTTATAGCTTATGCCTTAATCTCGCAAGTGAGGTTCGGACGAAGAACCAAGAGACCATAAGGAATGAGGAGTCGAAATAAGACCAATGGTGAAGGCCATGGATGATGAGATGAAGTCTCTTCATGATAACAACACTTGGGAATTGATCAAGAAACCTGCTAGAGCCAGGTTAGTCAGCTGTAAATGGATTTTCAAAGTTAAGGAAGGAATCGAAGGAGTGGCGTCGAAAAGATACAAGGCAAGGTTGGTTGCAAGGGGTTTCACTCAGAAAGAAGGTATAGATTTCAATGATGTGTTTTCTCCTGTTGTGAAGCATAGGTCCATTCGAATGTTGCTTGCCATGGTGGCACAGTTCGATCTTGAACTGGAACAGATGGATGTGAAGACTGCGTTCTTGTATGGTGATCTAGATGAAACAATCCTGATGAGGCAACTCAAGGGTATGTCGAAAAGGAAAGGAAGATTATGTGTGCAAGTTGAATAGATCCTTATATGGACTGAAACAATCTCCTCGACAGTGGAATAAGAGATTCGACAAATTCATGACACGCATAAGTTTCGTTAGAAGTCAGTTCGACCACTGTGTTTACTTCAGATTTCGTCCTGGTAATTCATTTGTTATTTTGTTGCTTTATGTTGATGATATTCTCATAGCAAGTAACAATGTCGAAGAGGTATTGAGGGTGAAGGCTGAACTCAATAAGGAGTTCGAAATGAAGGATCTAGGAGCAGCTTGATTCTTGGAATTGACATTCAAGAGATAGAAAAGTTATGCTTATCTCAAGAGGCATATTTACGAAAGATTCTCGAAAAGTTTGGTATGTCGAAAGCTGTTGTGACTCCAACAAACCCTCAATTCAAGTTGAGTATTGATCAATGTCCCGATCGAGGTCGAAAGAACTTATATGAATAGCATCCCATATGCTAATGTAGTAGGTTCTTTGATGTATGCTATGGTTTGTACTAGACCCGACATAGCATATGCGAAGTCTTGTAAGCGGTACATGGCGAATCTCGAAAGGCTCACCGCAAGCATTGAAGTGGATTCTAAGGTACATAAATGGGTCTCTGAGCAGTCTTAATTTATGGTGGAGCTTTTGGTGAAGATGGTAAAGAATCGAAGGATATGTCGACTCGATTATGCAGGTTGTATGGATTCCGAAAATCTATTTCGGATATGTTTTCACTATGTTTGGTACTATTAGTTGAAAGCAACACTTCGAAGGTTGTTGCATTATCAACCAGAGCGGAATATATTGCTTTAAGCCGTGAAAGAAGCATTGTGGCTTGAAGGTTTTGCTAAGGAACCGAAAATTCAAGGGAAGTTATCACCGTTAAATGTGATAGTCAAAGTGCAATACACCGTCAAGAATTCAGCCTATCATGAGCGAACCAAGCACATTGATGTGAGGTTGCATTTCCGAGGGGTAATCGAGCGTGAGAAGTCCAAGTCTTTGAAGGTTTCGACAGATCATAATGTGATATGATCACCAAGACATTGCCTAGTTGCAAGTTTTTCCAGTATGCAGTTGATAAAGCGCATGAAGAAAACTAATTCGTTAGTTGATAATAGAGTTTGTTCCAAGGTGGAGATTTGTGAGATATTGGGTCGAACTCTATTGTGTCGAAGGATGCTAGAATTGTTAGCATCGAATTGGGCCTGTTTGTTATGTCCAATTGGTTAAGTTAGCTTGTACCCTAAGTTAGCTTGTAATGGGTATTTGTGATAAAAGCCCTAGTTTAGTATGTTAGGTTTATTATAAATAGCATACTAGTCTCTCATCATTGAATATTGCAAATCCTAATTTAGGGTGAGAGGGTTATTTGTTATTCTTGTATACTTGTAATCTTGGTTTTAAGATAAAGGAAAGAATAACAGTTAATAACTAATCCTTGTGTTCATCGTGTTTTTCATTCTTTTTTCCCTACAAGCTTATATATATTTGTTTTAAGGCATCCGATTCACAACACTTTTATTTGTCCGATAAACTATTTTAAAAGGCAAATTGCTGAGTCAAATAGTATTGGTTTCTTTAATAGTTAATGGGTTAATTGCATGGTAAACTTTTAACAAAAGAGACACGGGCCTCTTCAAAGTCCAACTTTCCTTGCTTAACCATAGCAGAGCAAATTTTGTGTGGTAAGTAATTAAGTTTTAACAACTATTTTATCTGGGACCGATCCTGATTTTTTAGAGTTACTGGACAAATAATAGAAATTGTATCTAATAAAAAAGTAAGGTTAAATTAGTATACAAAAATTAAAAAATCTTAGAAATACTACATCGGACTAATTCTAATTAAATTGTTCAAAAAATAATTTTTATAATATAATTAAGACACAAATAATAATGTATTATATTTTATTATATATAAAATTTAATAAATTAATAAATTTATGAGAAACGCTAATTACAACGAAAAATATATTACTAATGTTTTGCGTTCAATATGTAATTATTTGTAAACATATGTTTTTCTTAGAAAGATGACTTTAACATCTCCATTCACTTAGCGACTCAATTCTACTGATTTTTTAGAGGTCCTGGATAAATAATAGAAATTGTATCTAATAAAAAAAAGTAAGGTTAAATTAGTATACAAAAATTAAAAAATCTTAGAAATACTACATCGGACTAATTCTAATTAAATTGTTCAAAAAATAATTTTTATAATATAATTAAGACACAAATAATAATGTATTATATTTTATTATATATAAAATTTAATAAATTAATAAATTTATGAGAAACGCTAATTACAACGAAAAATATATTACTAATGTTTTGCGTTCAATATGTAATTACTTGTAAACATATGTTTTTCTTAGAAAGATGACTTTAACATCTTCATTCACTGAGCGACTCAATTCTATTGATAGCAAGTATGATGGTACAGTTCTTAAACAAGATTATTGTTTTGAATGGATGTTGAATCAAACATATAAAAAAATGACACATATATGACTCGAATACACCCCCAACATGATACAAAATCGTGTCTCACACCGCTAAACTATGAAACCAATATGTTATACATTTAGCGAACAAGATATTTATTACTTATGATGTATTAATTTTTTTTACTCTTCTGTCAATTTTTGAGGTCCTGAACCGTGGGTTTGATTGTTGTGGCCCAAGGCTGACCCTGATTTTAAGAGAATTTTTCTTTCCACCCTCCACTTGTATCTGGCACCCCCCAATTTGTATGAAAAATCAATTTTTTCCAAGTCTTCCTCATTGTTGAAATTGTCGGTTGTTATCCTAGAGTTTCTTAAGTTATTCAAAGGTACGTATTAAATGCAGATGTCCTTGTGAACTAGGGGTCGATCCTTAAAAGATAAGGGTTCTTCAGAAGATTGAAATTTATGACCAAGAAAAATGCTAAGAAAAGGATGTCGAAAAAGAGGTACGTCGACCAGAGGGGTAAAATGTAAAAGTTCGTCGATTCGACCAAATGTTGATAGTGGTTTACTCTTAGAAGCCAGAAGCGGGAAAGACTCAAAATTCAAGATCGTGGGCAGTTATCAAAAGCTCTGTGTGTTGTTTAAGCGCTAAAGAGGTGGCGAAATCCTGTGAAGCGGTTTCTTCAAGTTTGAATATCAACCGTAGATTGTTCTTAGGCGGTTATTTTGTAAATACTATAAATAAGTCATCTCAATGTAAATTTCAATACGTTCACTTGTATACTCAAAGTACTTGCCAAAACTCTTCCCAATTCCGAGCGTCAGGAAGAAAGAGTTGCAAAAGTATTTGATATACATGAATCACCACCTTTATTTCAATGCAATTTTTTTACATTTCAGTCGTTTTCTTTGAAACTTTTACTTACAAGTTTCGAATTAACAAAAGAGTCGTTCGACCCTTATTTCGTTTAGAACAGGCCTGAATTCATAGCCTTATGTCGGTCACAAGTCACCATAATAGGTCTGAATCATAGTGAATACTCAGAGTTGTCAAGTTATTTAGGTTTTTGTCTCCGTCGGTCACAAGTTACCTGTTGGTCGAACCTGAACTATTGTGTGGAAAGCCATTGTACTCATTCCCTTAGTCTTAGGAAACCATTTCTTAGGCAAGGATTTTAACAGAATCAGTAAAATTTCAAAAATCTTAGCACATGTCTTAAGATCAACTAGTTGATCTTGCGAGTGACCCTTAATAATAGGACTTTGGGAGGACTAGCAGTTGTTTACCATTTTCCACAGTAAACAAATTGGCACACCTGGTGGGACTAGTGCTAAGTTTTTATTGTTAGATGTCATAAGTGTATGAGACTTAGAAGTGGAAGCTTAACTAAAGAGTATAATAGACCACCCACTAGGAGACGTACACCTAGGATGTCAAACACTACTTCGAATGTGGATGAAATTCCATCGCGAACTTTGGGTACATCTGACCTTGTAATTACTCAAGTTGCGCCATTTCCCCCACTAAACAACACAATTGTATCAGGGTCAACTGCTTCAGTATCGATACGTATTCTCCAGACCACGTCGGTGAGTCCAAGGCTTGTGGGGGCTACGAATGTCATTCCGAACACATCGATACCTCGATTTGGTACTGCTAACCCCCTTATGGAATGCCATATTCCTTAATGTCAGGATATCATTCGACTTCAAGTGCAGCAGTGGTGTCAGATAACATGCAAAATATGAATTCTCCTTTACAAGGATCTGCAGTAGGGGAAATAGAGGAATTCATGTGCAACAACTAGTGTCGCCTCTAACTAATACTTCGGTGGCATTGTTAAGGCAACAACTGGATGATAGAAATCATGAGTTGGTTAATATGTTAACTAACCAAATGGGTAATGTATTTAACCCCATAGTGCAAGAGTCGGCTGAGACTATAGACAGTTCGTTGAAACAAATCGACATATGATTGCCCAATTAACACGTCTGTGTAATTTTTTGGGTGCTCCCCCAATTCCTATTCGACAGGCGCCACCTGCTAAACTAGATCCCCTGGTCAAGTAGACATATGGGCAATAGAAGATGAAAATGTCCATCAAGGACAAGTTGCAGGGCCTCATAGAAATGTTGTGGTCGAACCCCCTAGGGTATTAGTTAATCGACAACAAGAGGCTGATCAAATTCTTGATCAAATTCGGCAAGAAAATTTAGCTTTCAAAAATAATCTAACTACCATTGTTGAGATAATTATTCCTAGGAACGGTATGAATACCATAATTCATAGGCCAACATATTCGTCCCGTTTGTCTGAGTATATTTTACAGACTAAAAACCTTAGAGGGTGAAAAATTCCTAAGTATACTAAATTCGGGGGTGAATCTGGTGAATTAACAGTCGAACATATTGCTAGGTATTTAACAGAATCTGGTGATATGGCGAATAATTAAATTTTAAGGGTAAAGCATTTTCCTTCGTCTCTCACTAAGGCAGCCTTCACGTGGTTTACCACATTACTTCCTAATTCAGTTGATTCATAGACTAAGTTTGAAAAGGTTTTTCATGAACAATTTTATGAGGGACATTCGAAACTTAGTTTGGTCGAGTTATCACACATCAAGAGGAGTTGGTGACAAGGCTTCTAGAAGGAGGAATTTGTGAAAAATGACCTATAGTTCTTCAAAAATGACTTGTAATTCATGGTTATGGAGCTCTAAGTTTAATTTTCAAAACCCTAGATACACAAAGTGTTTTTTCAAGTTCTTGGACATTTTGGAAAGCTTGTAACATGATCTACAACTTTCATGTTTTGAGTTTTTCTTGGATTAGAATGGATCTAGGTGAAAAATGGCCATGAAAGTAAGGAAAAACCATGTATTTTTAACACTTGAAAATTTTTCAAAGTGTTAGAAAAAATTCAAATCTTGACTTTTTGTTGACTTTTTCACATTTCTTGATTTTTCATGATCATGATGGATAATTTGAAATGATTTTATGATTGAAAAATTTTGGAATTGAAAAAGTTGACCAAAAGTCAAAGTTTGACTTTTTTGAATAGATGAATTTTCATCAGATGATTCAGAATTTGTCTGATGAAGAAACATGGATTTTGTAATGTTTTGAACCAATAAATTAGATCAAGATATTGCATTGATGATTTTAAGATCAATCTTCAAGCAAATAGGTCATTCATTGAGCAGAAAGTCAAAATTCACTATCTTCGATCAAAACCCTAATTGGTCGATTCAAGGTAGATCATGAGAAAAAGTTGGGAATTATGAAGATCAAATGTTGATGATTGATTAAGATAGATCAATTGAGGTGAGTGGAGACTCAAACCCTTAATTGATCATATCTTGAACAGATGAAATTTTGATAAAACCCTAACTTTGACTTTAGGAGCACATGCACGATCAATCCTGTTCTGAAACTATTAGTGATGTAGTGATGCATATGTGAATGATATAAGATGGTATCTTAGGTCAAAAATTGGGGTATGACAGTTGGCAAGTTAGTAAGGATTATATTGCAAGAGTGTTGGAGGATTGAGATATAAGTATTAGATTTAAACCATGGTTGGGTTATTGTTAAATCGAAAGATTAAATGCGAATGTGGTGTTAAGGATGGTTGTGTCGAATAGATTTTTGAGGACGAAAATATCCTAAGTGGGGGAGAGTTGTAACGCCCCGAGTTTAATTAATTATTTAATTAAATTATATAAGGATTTAATTATTGGATTATTAAATTAAAGTTGGATTTTATTCGGTTAGTTGAAGAATTAATTAAGTTGATTTCGTTGAAGAAATAATATTAGAATGTATTAGTATTTTTAGGATTATTAATTAAATATGGATGAGTTAGTTATAGAGGTGAAATAGCATTTTGAGGAGCAATAGTTAGTAGATCCAATAAGAGTTTAGTGGCCCATTATTACTTTTAAGTGGCCTTGGTAGTAGTATAAGGAGGTAGTACTAGTACTTAGAAAAAGAAAAGAAAAGAAGAACACCACGTAGCAGTAGCAGTGAGAAGAAAAGAAATTTATTTGGGAACAAGGGTTGCTGGCAGTGGCAAATTGCAGTCCGAAGGTTACCGATTCCGATCAAGTTTTTCGAGCTATCTTCAATCCAAAGGTAAGGGGTGGGGTTCGACTTGTATAACCGATTGTAGGATAATTCGTATGTGGGGTTTAGGATTGTATGATTTTACTGTTGAATTTATGTCCTGTGATGAAAATTGTGATTGCTATGAGTATTTTGGCATGTTGATCTATGTTGGACCTATTATTGATTGTGGTTAATAATTCTGGAACTGTGTTGTGTGTGAAACCATGTAGGATGATTTAATTTGGGTGTTTTATGGTTGGAATTCGTATTGGTGAGTTTGGGTTGAATTTGGAATGAAAAATGTTGTAAAAACCATACTTTCTGCTACAGACGTCGTAGGAACCGGTTAATCCCTGGGAGAAACCAGGTTCCACATAGATTTTCTAGGAAACTGATGTTTATGAGTCTGGGGAACCGGTTACTCCCTGGGAGGAACCGGGTTCCTAGTACATTTTCCAGAAACATGATTTTTTTTATAAATCGTGGGAACCGGTTATAACATTTTTTATAAATTTGTAGCAAACAAATAGCCATTGCAGAATAAAATAGCAGAACGAGTAATATTAGTAGCAGACTAGTTTTGGTGCAGAAGTTTTGATTGTCCATAACTTCTGATGGGGCAGAACTTTTGATGGTCCAAAACTTCTGATTGTCCAGAACTTCTGATGGTCTAGAACTTCTGATGGTGAAAAAGTTCGATGCGTAACTTATGATGGTGCGTAACTTCGATGGTCCGAACTTCGATGGTGAAGTTTTGATGGGCGAGTTCGATGGTGCAAAACTTCTGATGGTCTAGAACTTCTGACGGTGCAGAAGTTCTGATGAGGCAGAAGTTCTGATGTTGCAAAAGTTCTGATGGTCCAAAACTTCTGATGGTGTAGAAGTTCTGATGGGGCATAAGTTCTGATGGTGCAGAACTTCTGATGGTCCAGAAATTATGATGGTGTAGAAGTTCTGATGGGGCAGAACTTCTGATGGTGCAGAACTTCTAATGGTGCAGAACTTCTGATGGTGTCAAAGTTCTGATGGGGCTTAAGTTCTGATGGTGCAGAACTTCTGATGGTCCAGAAGTTCTGATGGTGCAGGAGTTCTGATGGGGGCAGAAGTTATGATGGTGCAGAACTTCTAATGGTCCAGAACTTTTGATGGTGCAGAAGTTCTGATGGGGCAGAATTTTTGATGGTGCAGAACTTCTGATGGGGCAGAAGTTCTGAGAGTGCAGAACTTCTGATGGTCCAGAACTTCTCATGGTGCGGAAGTTCTAATGGACAGAAGTTCTGATGGGGCAGAACTTTTGATGATGCAGAACTGTTGATGGTCCGTAACTTCGATGGTGCGAAGTTCGATGAGCAGTTCGATGGTGCGAACTTCGATGGTCCGTAACTTCGATGGTGCTGATGTTCTGATGGAGCAGAAGTTCTGATGGTGCATAACTTATAATGGTCCAGAACTTCTGATGGTGTAGAAGTTCTGATGGGGCAGAAGTTCTGATGGTGCAGAACTTCTGATGGGGTAGAAGTTCTTATGGTGCAGGACTTCTTATGGTCCAGAAGTTCTTATGGTGCAGGACTTCTTATGGTCCAGAACTTCTGATGGTGCAGAAGTTCTGATGGTCCAAAAGTAGAAACTTTTGATATTGCTTCCAGAAGGATTCAGTATAATATAATTAATTTAGTTAAGTGTATTACTGTTGTGTGTTAGTTGTTTTGTATCATAAGAGGAGAGGAAGAAAAATAGAGTTATAAAAAAAGAGAGATATAGAAACATTGAGTGAAAGAGAGAAAAGAGGGGTTTTGGAGAGAAGAAAGAAACAAGAAGAACAAGAGCAAAGAGGGCTTTTGCCAAAATGACGAGTATATTTCGGTGAATATTAATCTGTAACCGGAATTAATTGAATTGTGAATATTATTGATTAATGCTTCCAACTTGTGAATGCATGATTTTTGTTGATGATGATTTGCATAATGCAAAATGTGATGATGTTAATGACGATGTTTTACCTCTGATGTTTGGTAAATAAAATGACGAGTATATTTTGGTGAATATTAATCTGTAACCGGAATTAATTGAATTGTGAATATTATTGCTTAATGCTTCCAACTTGTGAATGCATGATTTTTGTTGATGATGATTTGCATAATGCAAAATGTGATGATGTTAATGACGATGTTTTACCTCCAGTGTTTGGTAAATAACATGACGAGGGCTTATTCCATTTTGATGATAATGACGATGTTGATGTGTTGTTGTGTGTATGTGTTGTCTTTTGTCAAGTCGCATACATTGCATAAATGACGAGGGCTTTTTCCAAAATGACGAGGGCTTTAGCCAATGTTCCTAATTATGAACAAAATGTGTTGGTACCACATGCATACATAGTCAAGTCACATTGTGTCGGTTATGTTTGTTTGATTTCATTGGTTATGTGTTGTTTTATGATGATTTATGCCGATTGTGATGAATTGTGATGATTTATGTGATGATGATAAAGTGTTGATATATATAAATTAAATTGGTGATAAAATTTATTATAATGATTGTTATTTACTATGTTGTTTTGTTGATTGTTATGTTGTAGTTGGTTGAAGCGGTGAATATTGTATGATTCTAGATCTAATATATTAGTTATCATACTTTTGCTTATATTTTTCGATATTTCACCCTTTCTATTTGTTCGTTGTTTCCTTTATACTGGTAACGTGCAGGTATTCGAGAATGAAGAATTTAGTTGCTGCTAGTCAAAGTCGGTCTATTTGCTCTGATACGTAGCACTCGGAGGGGATGTTTAGTTTATGTCGTTTTTCAGTTGTTGTTGTTAATGTTGTATTTTAAGTTGGATAACAAAAAGTACTATGATGTTTTAAGTTGTCTTAATTGAATTAAGATGATCAATTGCTTGATTTGAATACTTACGAATTTCTGTTGTATATTAAATAAAAGGTTGTATTGTTTTAAAAGCGGGAGCAAGTGTTATGTGATCCCCTATTAATAAAGGTGTTATGTATCTGTTATGTTTATGTTGTTAAAGTTGAAATGTGGCATCCCATGTATTGTATGAAAAATTAAAAATACTCTGATTTTCTTTATATTTTTCCCGGTAGAATTTGGGGTGTTACAGTTATCATCTAAAAGTTTTAAGAGGTGTTTCATTTCAGTTATATCCCCCCTTAGCGCCTTGTTAGTTTGGTACTGAACATTGTACATTTATTTGATATTTGTAATGTTTTTGGGTCTTTTACGCTTCAAAGTTGCAAGTATGTTTTTCAATTCCACCAAATAAATGTCATATCTGAAACGCATTCCTTCTCTTCTAACATGAGGCGGCATATAATTGAATGACCGACTAACTTTTCACATAAATCATGGTTATCTAAACCATATATCACATTAAATCTCCATTTCTTATTTGTCAATATATAACCCCGCAACTTAAAGGGATCTCACATTTTTTTGAATCGGTGTCATCTCGTTTGAAATTTTGAAGAGATGGTCTATATTTTCCACTAATTTCGCATGTCAATGTCACAAATGCACATATTTCATCCGAACCATTATCGAAACTTCTTATTACAACACCCAAACCTCAGTTTGAATGCCTCTGTACGAATCTATTAAAGTATATGATCACGAAATTCAAACTCTCGTTCATTTTTAAATTGATTACCAACATGTACCTCCTTCAGAACAACATATTTGACAATTGAATATCCAATAGATTCTGGGAAAACATTGGAGTACACCATATCTAATGAAAAACAAATGTTGAAAACAGACTGCTGCAAAATGAACACTTACAGGATCCAAAAATGTATTTTCAGAGGCATTTATACTAACTTAGAAAATATATTTATGAATTAAACATAAGTTTTTTTAGCTACAACACAAGATTAATATGGACAATGAGGCTTGAAATAAATGAAGTTTACCTTTAATTTCAATTTTTTTGCTCCTTTTGATGTGATGAAACACAAGAATGAAGTTTTGAAGTGAAAATCTTAATTGAAGGGTTTTTAAAAAAATTGGATATGGGGTATGATCATGCAGGTGGCTGTTTTTAGCAAATTTATGTTTGATATTTCCGAAAATGTATCTCTGGAAAAGCCTAACATGCAAAGAAGACAGATTTTCATATTCCCTCTTTAAAATTACAATAATATATCTCCAGAAACCTCCTTGAGATGCTCAGTCCATAATATATTAAATTGATATGTCCAGAGATACATTTTCATAACTAAATTTTATTTTGTAATGGGGTGACACTGATTTTGTGGGTCATAGAGTTACGCCAAGCATGCATTCGAAAATACCTCTCTAAAATAAGGTTATTTTCCCACACTATAGGGTGGGATAAGAAATTCCTAAAATAAAATTGAGATTGATATAGTTATTCTTATTCATAAGGTTATTTTCCACATCATAGGGGGGAATGAGAAATTCCTAAAATAAAATTGAGATTGATATAGTTATTTTTATTGTTGTTTCCCTAATTAAAGTTTGATTTGTCTCGTTAATTGATATTAGCTACAAGAACACAAGTTCAAATCTGCAACATCTCATTTATTCACCTTTCTAAGAAGTGAATTTCAACTACTAGATTATTTGACCAAAAAACGTTTGATCTCCATCGGGATTAAATAATCCAAACCGTTTCATATATTTAGATCCTAGAATTTAAAACACACTGTTTGTTTTAAATATAGACATTAAAATATGTCTCGATCTCTAAAATTCAAAGATTTTAAAATGTTACATTAACATGTACCCTAACAACACATGTTAAGGATACTATAAATAGAAAAATTTAAGTGTAATAAAATAATATTTAAAATTTTAAAAAATTAAATACACACATTCCAAAAGAACATTTTACAAATAGTTTATTAAGTTGTGCCCTTAAAATACATGTTAGCATTTGCCATTATACATAAATTTAAAGAGCATTTTGACTAGTTTGATTTAAAGTTAATTTGTTTATAAGAATCTATATGGAGTCTTACAATCAGAAATAAACAGAAGTACATCATAGTGACTGTAGATAAAATTAAGACAATTTTTCATTGCATCCTTATACTTTCTTTTATGTCTAGCGAAATTTCAAAAATATCCTCTATTTTCGGAGATACATTTACCAACGCATCTTTTTTCTACAAAATACTTAAATTTAGAGATCCCCTATTCAAATAAACCTTATTTTTTTACAAAAAAATGATATGTTCAAATATGCATCTTTGAATAAATCTTATTTTTTATGAAAAATCGTATGTTCAAATATACATATCCGAAAAAGTTCTCTGTTGTAGTTTTTTAACTTAGTAGTCGATGTATCCAAATAGACGCACCTAATATTAATGCATTAGCAATGCAACAAATATATAAATACCAACAGTTTCTATATTATAGAAAACAATTAAAAAATAGAAAAACAATAAATAATATAAAGATTTGAAAATAAAATAAAATATAATTGTCAACAAAAAATTTCAGATTTTTTCGATAATATGAAAATAGAAAAACAATGAATTTAAGATTTTTCAGGTGGTGTCCTATATTTTGTCCCAAAATAAGAGACTTTGATTCCAGATTTCGGTAAAATTTCATTTCATAATCGATTTTCCAATAAATCAAATTTTTTAAGTTAGGTCGCGTTAAGGATAGAAACGTGATGATACAATTCCTGTGACTCTAAATTGAGTAAAATCGACAGAGCCTCTGTCAATTGCGCCAATTCAATGAAAATGCGTAGTAAATAGGTTCAGGAGTGTTTTCGCAAATGCATCTCTAAATTCTACTTGTTTGATGAAAGGAACGTTTGGAGATGCATCTTTGAATTCATCTAGAAACATTTGCAAGTTTTCAAGGGTGAACTCCAATATTCAAGGGTGTAATGAGAAATCGATATTCAAGGGTGTAATGAGAAATCAACAAATTGAATCAATATTTGAATGACTGAAAGTGCATTTCCCCACCGTGGACAAATGTCTTATTCTAACATAACCAATCGGTTTAGGAGGATACGTTTTCCCAAATGTCTTCATGGCATTCTCCAAAATACTAACAAGTACTTTGAAGAACTCTAAAATACTAAGTATTTGCATTCTGCAAACAACTACCAGTAAACTACTAACAAGTATTTCTCAGGAATATAGTTTGATATTTGAATTAGTATTTGAGCGTGGTTACAACTCAAGAATGCCGGGAGATAATGAGCACAACTATTAGCACTTACATGCTGTTATTAGAAGTTTATATTAATTTCAAATATGCATTTATATATGCAAAAACAAAATATTAGGTCAAACTGTTTAGTTTGTGATTAATTTTGGAAAAATGAGACCTCGTGAAATTAATCCGATAAAGTAAGCCACATTATCAAATTAAGTCTAATTTCACACCGAAAAAACATGAACCAAATTAAAAGTGTTTTCAATGATACTTATTCGCAGGGTTTTTTAATATATTTAAGCATTTTTATAAAGTTAATCTCACAAAAAGAAATTTGTGTAACTCCTTTTAATTCAAGTGTGCTCTCTTTTGTTTGTCACTCTCGTAGTTTCCAAACATCAACTCTTCATCTCTAATTCTTCCAGTTAGTGGCTATTAGAGTGTGGATGGATCTAAAAGAGTATTTATAATGCAAAATAATGAAAGACTTACTATCATCAATGGCAACACAAACTGGAAAATAGAAGCAACAATGGACAAATTGATACTACTTCGAACACAAAGTCAGCCAAAAAGGGACCAAGTAACACAAATCATGACATAAAAATGAAACTTTACATCTTGAGCTGTCGGTGTATATCAAAATCCATTAAACAGACGGGGCTTCCTTGAAGATAATAAATCCAGTAGACAAGCTAAAGAAAATAACACACAGCTGCAATTTTTCCAAAAGCTATGATGGGCAACTTGGATGTCAAAGCCCCACCATGTCAAAGATTTAGTGGCCGTATTTCTGAAACTCCCACTCACTGTTGTCTGTACCATAGTAGAAAAATAAGTATATTAAGAAATGCACTTCTAACCTTTTGAACATTAAAGATAAGAAAGAAATTAGGCATACCTAAAGGACACACTTGACGAGTCTTGAGCCATCTACTGATGCAATGGAAGTGGAAAGCATGGTTACACACCCCTGTATCAAGAAACAGTTTGAGTAATCCTACATAAGCTAAGCAGAATATACAGAACAGTTAAGATGCTTGAATTCAAGGTTCCCAATATTTGTCCTCGTCCTCAATATTAGTAGTCTTTAAGAGGCTACAAACTTTATTAAAATTCCACCACTGTGGCTCTAAATTTACTCAAAACATCATTTGGTAGGAAGCTCCTGGCAGTGAAATTCTGGTTCGATGGCCTTTTACAGCTCCCTTATTTTATTGTGTCACTTTGATTTAGAGGGAAAGAGACGGACAGTAAAAATCGCAGAATACATTAAAGATTAAGAAGAATAACTAATCTAATTAACCTAAAAAGCCACATCAATTTGAAGCATTGGCTGCATCATGAAGGTCATCAGTGTTGTCGATGGCGGATGGCAGTCCATGGCGAAGAGCAAAAATCCCACCATACCGACCACTATGTCACACCGTTATAGAAGATTATGGCGGAAAAACCCACAATATGGCCTATGTTTACCATTGCGGCGAGCCCAAAAACAGCCATGTATATCCGCTATAGCGGTCATGGTGCCGCAATTCGATAACAATGAAGATCATGCAGCCAAATCAGACAATAGCACTAAATATAAGTAGGATTTGCTCCAGTTTAAACAATAACTTTTCATATAAATTAAAATAAGTCTTGACACCTCAACTTTGTAAGAAGCTTCCTTATTTATCTTCACTATCACAAAACATAAAATTATTGGTAAATTTGGAACAAATTAAGTATTTTGGATGAAAAACATTCGTAAGCACTTAACTTACTCAAACTGAGCATAACTCTACAACTTATATTCAAGATATAGTTAACCACACTATTGTCTCGCACAAGATCAAAAAAGTTAATAGCAACCACCAACCTACTAACAATCTTAAAAGGCCCAACATAGCACGAACGAACGGCAACAAGAAAAATTAGGCTCTTTAGGATTGTAATTAGTAGCATTTGGGCATCATTATCGTGAAAACTCACTTTGCAGCATAGATTTAGATGTAATTGTGAATAAAAAATTCCTATATATTAATATTTCCTTGCAGTAAAAGATCAAAGTCCTCTCTTTTAAAAATAGTTATAACATATTTTCATATTATATTCATAATAATGTTTTTTGGATTTTTAAAAAAATATCCATCCTTAGGTACAACAGATTCAACATTCAACCAAAATCCATTATTTTTCCACCTATGGTATTACCATTAAACTCATCGTTTTATAATTAGTGACATGACATGGAAGAATGAAAAAAATCTCTCATTAGATGCTACTCAAAAATTGTTTCACACCATTAGTACGACCATCAACCTCGTTCTATAATTCCTAGAATTTGACTTACTGTATGTTTGGTTTATCTTTTGGAAGAGTCAAAGAACAATTCTAGAGGTTTAGAATTGTTTTTGGATAAATCTTTAAATGTTTGATTCCACCTCGAGAATTGATTTTACTTGAAACTAGAAATTTTAGCCTTTGAATTTAAATATGGTTTTGAGAAATTTGTTGTTTAACTCACTTTTATGAATCACTTCTAATCGGAACCAATTTTAGAAAACCAATATACTCAGAACCAATTCTCGTCAATCATCACTGCTCGTGACCGCAGAACCAAACACACACTTAGCTTCAACAGTAAGAGATACTAGCATCATATCATATGAACATAAATAAATATAGTAAAAGTGTTTAGATATTAGGGTTTTGGAACATACCCCAAGCAACTGTGCACTCCTCGCTAGTGGCGCTAGCCTGATTAGCTTGGCACTCAATACCTAAAACCAGAACAAAAATCACTTCAAAACAATATCTCCGTGTAATCGAACAATTGAATTGAAATTTGAATATAAGATAACAATCTTACAGAGATCCATGATGTGGTTCCGGCAAATAGCACAGTTATCAACAACGATATCTTCAATCACAGAAACAAAATCAAAATCAATTAGACAAAAAAAAGCAACGGTGAACAAATAAGGAATTAGGGTTAGGAAAGAAATTGGGAAGAAGAAGAAGTTACCCCAAGCCCAGAGAGATACCGCGTTCCACTTTTTGATCTCGAATCGCTTCGGTTTCTTGGAAGAAGGACCGGCGGCGCTGCTTGAGGCTTCTCCGGCGGGAACCATCGTCACGTCGGAATCGAGTGTCGCCATGCTTTGTTTCTCGTGAGTCGGTTTGAAATAAAAATATCTTGTTTAGTGCTTTGAATGATCTCAATTTCTTCTTCTAATTTTAAACTATTATTATATGTACTGCACTGTGTGAACAAACTTTTCTAATGAGATGGGCTAGCGCGCTGTTTGTGGGCCTAATATCTGTTGGGCCAATTCCAATTTTGTTTGAAAAACTATGGAAATACTAACTCGAAAAGAAAACTTTACTTTGACCCCTAACATCTAGTCCTATACCCCTACAATTTTATGAAAATGACACTTTTACCCTTAGCATATTTTAACTATTATACCTTTTCACTTTTACCATTCATACAAAAAATCAGAAATTTACAACCAAAAAAACTGATTCGGAACACTTTGGGTAAGTCGTCCGGTTTGTTTAAACACAAACCGAAACAGTTTAATAATGTATTTCGGAAACTAGAAAAAATATTTCGGAACAATTTTTGTAAGTGATCCGGTGAAAAGAAAATGTTGAAAACAAACCGGAACACATATGGAAAAAGTTCTGGAATTTAGGAATATAAATCAGAACATTTTGCGATGTTCCGTTTTTAAAACAACACTGCGATGTCTTCGGTTTGTCGATCGAACCGAACACTTTTATGAAGAGTTCCGGAACGCGTATTTGAATTCTTTTTTGTTTCAGCTATGGAAATTTTGGTCCCAGTTTCCCATAAAACCAAGTCCTTCATAGATACCACGAATGTATTCACTACAACACAAACATTCGCTACACGAGAAGATGTTACAAGCTGGATCAAAGAAGTTGGATTAAGAAATAAAATCATCGTTATTATCAAGCGTTTGGACACTGAAACCGGCAAGAGAGAAAGGAGTAACAAAATAATTTTTGGGTGTGATAAAGGGGGAAAATACAAGGATAAAAGTGGAACTCAGAGTGCAACTAATATATATGGGTGCTCGTTCAAAATTAGATCGACTCCGTCAAAAGATGGGTTTGGATGGAAGATAGATGTAAAGTGTGGAGTTCATAATCATGGATTACCTGATAGGCTTAAAGGTCATGCGTTTGTTGGCAGGTTGACCTTAGATGAAAAACAACATGTTTTTTATTTAACAAAGAGACATGTTCCTCCTAGACACATCTTGACTTCCCTGCAAGAGAGGAATCCTGAAAATATCCCTCGGATCACTCAAATATATAAGCAGAAGAGTGTGATACAAAAAGAGATAAGGGGGCCAAGAACTGAGATACAGCATTTGCTAAAGCTAATTGAGGATGTAGGGTATATCTACTGGAGTAGAAAAAGAGATGGCTCAGATATTGTGAGAGATATTTTTTGGGCGCATCCAGACTTCATCAAGTTGCTGAATATTTTTCCATATAGGCAACCTCTCTTTGAAATTGTTTGCATGACATCCACCGAGTTGACTTTTGCTGTTGCATTTTCTTATATGGAGTCTAAGCAGACATATTGTTTTTATTGGGTCCTGGAGAAGCTAAAGGAATTGTTTGTGCAGAAGGATTTATGTCCAAAAGTGATTTTGGCGGATAGAGATCTACCATTGATGAAAGTGGTAGAAATCGTGTTCCCTACTACACAAAATTTGCTATGTCGTTTTCACATTAACAAAAATGTTGGGATGCGATGCAAGCAATATGTGGTGAAAGAAATGCAAGAGACCATTGACGCATTATGGGAGGAAGTTGTATGGGCTAGTGATGAGGTTAAGTATGCTCAAAAGTTAGAACAACTTGAGCAGGCATGTTTTAATTGTGCGGACTTTATTAATTATGTAAAAGAAACATGGTTGACTTCACATAGACATAAATTTGTTGGAGCATGGATTGATCGAGTACTTCATTTGGGCAACACCACGACTAACCGATATGTCTTTTATTTTATTGTTTTTATTATTTGTTATATATATTATGCATTAATATTTAGAATGTTATATATTTTAGAATGTTTTTATTATTTTTTCTAATATTATGCATTAATATTTACAATGTTAATTATTTACCTATTTTTACTATGTTATGTATTTATTATGCATTCATTTTTAAGGTTGAATCCGCTCGTTGGAAGCTAAAGCAGATGTTGGGAAATAGTCTCGGTGACATGGTCAAATCTTGGGAAGCTATGAACAACAACCTAAGGATACAAATAGGCAACATGTTAGTCCATTGTATGGTAACCTGCGTAGTTTTGTTTCTATAGTTGATTTAAGACGCATTGCACAAGAGTTAAAGAGGGTTGATTATGTTGGAGTTTCTAGAGAAATATGTGGTTGTACTCATAGAACAAATTATGGGTTACCTTGTGCTTGTGAGTTAGGTAGATATGTGCTTAGTGGTGTACCTATACATATTGAGAGTGTTCATGTTCATTAGAGGAAGTTAAGTATGAAAGGTGAGTTGCAGGCAGATGGAGAAGATGGATCAGAGATTGACATGAATAGTGTAATGGAAGAAATATGGAGAAAGTATAGATCATCAGATGTTATTGGGAAAAGAGCATTAAAAAGCAGGTGTAGTGAAATTGCTTATCCCGTAACAACTTCCTTATGTCCACCACTTGAGAAAATAAAAACCAAGGAAGGAGTCAAGAAGAAAGGGAAGAAACCATTTGGGTATGATGTTTACAGGGACCCTTCATAGCATGAGTATGTTGAACAAGCATCTCAAACTTCATAAAAGTTTTCTCAGAAATCACAATCAAAGAGGGAATCAAAATTAAAAAAGCCTTCACAGCAAGACTACACTCTTCAGTTTCCAAGTCATATCAGGTCATATATATTTATTATGCATTAATATTTATAGTGTTAATTATTTTAGGTTTATTATTATGTTATGTATTTATTATGCACTAATATTTATAATGTTAATTACTTAGGTCATATATTCAGGAGATTGTGGATGTTGAATCAGATGGTAATTGTGGATTTAGAGTCATTGCATCATTGCATGGGTATAGTCAGGATGGTTGGGAAATGGTTCGTCGAGAGTTGGACATGGAAATAAGGGACAAGAAGAGTTTGTATGAGAAGTTATTCGGAGATAGACTATCAGAAGTGAGAAGCGGGTTGATGATACAGTCCACTGGTAGACAGCCAGAGGAGAAATGGTTGACACTACCAGACATGGGTTACTTGATAGTGAACCGCTATAATGTCATTCTTGTTCATTTAGACAATCACTGCTTGACTTTTTTCCTATGACATCATCACCTTTACATAATCCTACTATTTGGTGTATAGGTTTAGTCAACGGTGACCATTGGGTTCAAGTAATAATTTATATACCCGATAATACTATTTTCAATTATTATTTACTATATAAGGTGTTGGATTAATTGTTTTTTATACTCAGGTAAACATGAAAGATGGATTCCCCTTACCCCCGGTGCCTACAGATTGGAAGAACTTCCATCACCTGGATGCAACTGCATGGATGGTATCATTAGCCGGACGTTTGCAACTATGGCTACATCTTTCGCCAATTTTACCTTCATATGTTCGCTTAGCATAAGCTTATCATAAAATTATATTTTGTGTAATATAGAATTAAATTGTTATGAAATGTAGCAAAGTATTACAACAACACATTGACGTTATTTTATTCATCCAAAAACATTAAAACAACACACATAATTAACTTAAAAGAATACACGAGAAATAACTTAAAACATCATAGTAGAATTAAAAATAACACATCTAGGCTCTACGAGATGATTCTGGACGTTGTAGTGCTTTTATAACGTGTTCGGCAGATCTAATTACCTCCGCTTCAAACTCAATAGGGCCTTTAGTTAGTTTACGATGATATGATTTCCACATGGTCGTCATGTCATCATTGTTCTTCACCTCTACCACGTTGTAACTTATCCTTCCATCAACATCCATGTTCTAATTTTCACGGTATGAGATATTCTTCACCCTCCTAGTATCAGTCTCGGGATGCAATTCGTAGTCAAACATTTCCTTCAATCCCTCGAGGTTTATAAATCCCTCTGGGATCTTAAACTTCACAGCATCTTTCTCTATATTGAAATACACTTCAGCATCTATTAACTAATTTGAGAGAGACATTTTAAGATGAGAATTCTAAACAACACATGACTCTTTTTTATAGTACTTTTAATTTATTCTAGACCATTCAAAGTGTCGGTCCAATCAAAGCCATTTAAAGTGTCGGTCCAATCAAAGCCACTCAAATTGTCGGTCCAATCACAACCATTCAAACTTAAAATAACGCATAAATCCAATGATAACATTAACATAAATCATAAAAATAAGTCATACAAATATTCAAAGACAAATATTCAAAGAGTTACTAAAATATTACATAAATCATAAAAGTTTAACATAAAAATCACTCGTCAGACATAAATGCAACGCAGCAAATAAATCTGCAAATTGTGGATCATCCTCTTCAGCACCAAATTTTTGGAGGTGACGATGAATTAAAGCGGAGATGCGAGCCAACTTAGGATCGGATGGCCATGCTGCAAACTGAGGAACTAGAACCTCTCTTTGTTCATCCACAGGCGATGGTACCAATCGAGGGTGTGACACCCGATAATATCAGTCCAAATAATTTGCCACAGTCTCAGAGGGAAATGTGATAGTTGATGTGTGACCAACCACATCTACAATACTCTAGTCGTAACCAATCTAGTTAACATCAACATTCGCCTCAGTAATATCAGTGGGTGGACGTGGTATATACTGAATCATACCAAACTGACGTAAACATTTGTCAACCAAATATAAAACATATGTACCTCCCCACAATAGTCCTCCTCTGAAATAAGCAAGCTCTTCAAATGCGCGAAACGGCCTATGATCCTCAAATGGACGCAACACCACGTTCACCAGTGTCAATCTATCAAGGATAGCTCGCAAGATATCCACCTTCAACGCTCCTTGCTTGTAGGACCATCTCATTGCTCTCGGTATTCCAAAGTTCTCACTTGGATGTTAGTTTTCCTCTACTCTTCCAATTCCAGGAAAATACTCATGGTTCCAGCACTGTTTCAATAAAAATTATAAATAAAATTTTAATAATAATTTTAGATTACTAAAAAATTAATAATAATTAAAATTTTTCTAAACAATTAATAATAACTAAAAATAATAAATGAATTACCTGAAGAAGAGTCGGATAACCAACAAGTTGTTTGGTGCCAAACACACATGCATCTCCAAGAGAATCATAAAGGGTCACCAAAGCAGCTGCCCCCCAACTGTATCTTCCAAGACCCTCCAAGTCCCCAAAAAGAGATACATATTTTGCATCGACAAGCGTAAACGTCTTGTCAGCAAAAATGGTACAACCTACTAACATCATAAGGTAAGCCTTAGTCGCATATGCTCAATTATTAGCAGCTCTATAGGTAACAAATGTATCATACAACCACTCCAGATTGTAGTAGGCCCTCTATTTCCACGAACCTGAGTCATGGCTTCTACATATGACACTCCTAAATATGTCACAGCAAGCTCAACAATAACATCTTCAGTGACGTGCTGGGGATTCCTGAAAATACCCCTTATAGGGAGGTGAAGAAGACAAGATACATCATCTAGAGTAACCGTCATGTCACCAAATGGCATGTGAAATGACAATGTCTCAAAATGCCATCTCTCTACAAAGGCAGTGATCAAATTCGGGTCTATCTTTGATAGACTACATCTTTGCAATGATGCAAGACCCGAATTTGTCACCCACCTATCTATCTCACTAGGAGGTTGTTGGGGAACCCACTCCTTAAGTTTTTGGCCGTGTGCAACATATTTTAGTTGTTTTTTAGGTCCTCTTACCTAGTAAAAAATAACATATTAATAAACTACAACAAAAATTATATTAATTCATTTCACATTACATTTTCATTTACTTACCTCTCCGTACCACAAGTGTCGAGCGCAGTGTTGCTCGTATCTAACTAATAGGGATAAGTCTGATGGTCCCCCTTGATATTGTAACACCCTTCTAAAATACCCCGCGATTATATAACAAATTCAGCGTTAACATGTATAAAAAGGGTATTACAATTAATTAAAACAAAATTCTATATAATGCCATGCTTTTACTAAAGAACATAATTCAATTAATCAAGAAAATAACATGTTCTACACAGCAGAATTATTCTCAAAATTTGGATAAGTTCAAACCAACAAAACTTCAAGGTTCCTTAGTTCCCAAAACAATTATCCAAACAATTCTAAATAAAATAACAAAGTTTAATCATAACTCTAAACCAAACGTTCCCCTGTGTTACAAGACCGGAACATGACACCGACACGTAATAGGTAAATAACATAGCTCTATGAGCCATCCTCACCGACTCCTAAGCTGCTAAAGCCTCAATCTGAAATCATCAAAGTAAGGGTGAGACTTTATCATAATTAAAATGCATTATAAATTCATCAAAATAATAGAATTTCACAAGTTATTAGTCCACCCTATTCAGCATAATCAGATTCAATCATTCATTCCACAAGTATAAGTCATGAACATACATCAACTCAACAGCCAAATTATAACACTGGAATTCATCCTAACATGTTATAAGTCATACATAATGCAATGCAAGACTCTATGCATGTGGTACCAAATAGTGAACTAAGTCACCAATTGATCCATAATCACCCGGATACAGTTACATCGATTCGTCCATAATCACTCGGACATGAATCTAGCCTCACCACCCATAATCACACGGAAACGGTTATTGGCAACACTCACTAATTCCACACAATGGAAATTAGCTACCACCAGAATGTATATGCATGCACATCATAAAAGCATGCAACATTAAACACAGGTTATGATAACATCTTACATCATAAACCATCATCAATCCAAAACATGATACAATCACCTATCATGCACCCATAAAACAGCATAAACATGCACATCATCCACCGAAACATGATACAATCTGTTATCATGAATACACCATCGCATATACATCAAATATGCACACCATAACAAACCGCATAATCAGAAATCAACGCGTTTTGAAAATAGACTCAAGTTACAACTATTTTCTTCATTTTATAAAATAGAGTATTTAATTTAAGAACCAACATCCAAAACGGCGATTAAAACGGACTTACGGTTTGAGAGTTACAATTTTTCAAAGTTTATTAATTTTCCAAAATGTTACAATGGTAACCAGTTCCTCCCAGGGAGAACCCGGTTCCCACACTCTCAGTGAAAACACGCTCCTGGATTTTGTACTGGGAAACCGGTTCCTTCCACCAGGGAACCGGTTCCTAAGACTCATGGAAAATCATCCCCCTGGAAAATGTACCAGGAACTCGGTTCCTCCCAGGAGGTAACTGGTTCTTGCGTTTAAAAATAGTTTTCTTTGAAAATTTTACACTAGGAACCCGGTTCCTCCCAGGGAGTAACAGGTTCCTCAGACACATAATTTCCTCCTCCCAAGAAATTATACCAGGAACTCGGTTCCTCCTGTCATACCCCAATTTTTGACCTAATATACCACCTTACATCTGCATCATTGCATCAATAACAGTTCAGAACAGAATTAATCGGGTGTAGCTTCTACAGATCAAAATTAGGGTTTCACAAAATTTTCATCTGATTCAAGAGACAATCAATCAGGGTTTGAGTTTTATTCACCTCATTTGATCTATCTTGATCAAACCATCAACCTCTGATCTTCAGATATCAAATTTTTCCTCATGATCTATTGAGGATCGACCAATTAGGGTTTTCATCGAGGATGAGCAATCTCTGATTTTCTGATCAATGAATGACTTTTTTGATTAGAGATTGATCTTCATATCTTATATACAACATGTTGACCTAATTTATGGATTCAAAACATCACAGAAGTTCAAAGATGTCATCAGTCAATTTCTGAATCATCTGATGAAATTTCATCTGCACTGAAAAGTCAAACTTTGACTTTTGGTCAACTTTTTCAAGACAAAACTTTTTCCATCATAAAAATACTTCAAATGATCCATCATGATCATAAAAAATCAAGAAATTTGGAAAAGTCAACAAAAAGTCAAAATTTTCAACACTTAGAAATTTTTTCAAGTGTTAAAATTTCACACTTTTTCCAAACTTCATGGCATTTTTTCACATAGTTCCACTTTGAATTGAAAAAAACTCAAAACATGAAAGTTGTAGCCCTTGAAACAAGCTTTCCAAAATGTCCAAGAACTCTCAAATCCATGGAGTCTAGCTATACTTTTGATTTTGAAACATAGAGCTCCAAAATGCTTGATTTTCAAGTACAAAGTTCAAGATTATAGGTCATTTTTGAGTTTCTTCTTCTAGAAGCCATGCCACCTTGCAAAGAGAGTTAGAGCTGATAAAAAATAAGATGGAGAGTAATTATGATGGAATAAGATCAAGTTGAAAAATTAACCATGGTTAAAAGGAAGCTTCCTTTTGCATTTAATGCAAAAATGACTTCCTTGCCCTCTAAGGCAACTTGTAAATACCAAAGCCATTTCCCTTCCCTTGCCATTCAGAACTTGTGACCTATAAATAGAGGTCATGTTGGCCAATTCAAACCACACCAAAGCTATGCCAAAACAAGCTTTCTCACTCTTTTCTTAAAATTCAAGTAACATAGTGAAAATTGAGAAATCTTGCATTTTTGAAAACTTGTGAAGAAACATGAGATATTTGGTGTCTAACATGTCATAAACATCGCATGTAATTGGTTTGTAACTTAAAATAAACACAAGAAACACTAAAAAATAGATTTTGCATTTCATGTTTCAAGCTTGCCCAAAACTGCCTTAACTATCGAATTGGATGTTTGGCTCGAGCAAAGTGTGCTTTTTTCACTCAAACATCATCAACATACTCCATATGGATGATGCAGATCATAAACTTCCACCTGTAACAGCTCTAACATCAAATTCGAGTTTCATTTTGAACCATATGCAGGTGGACTTGGTCAGGACAATTCAAGCAATTTCAGAGTGAGCAGACCTTCCTCACACAATCCTTGAAGTCCGTTGGTGCTATAGGGATCATCAAATCACAATTGGAAACACTCTAAAGCAGTTTTCGATCTCAGCTTGAACAGGTAAGAAACTCAACTTCGAACTCTATGATTCTTTGATTCCAGTCCAAAAAACTCTTGGCCGTTTTGTTTCTGCACTATCACTGATCAATAACCCTCAATCAATTGATTAATTCCTCAACCATACACGATTTCAATTAGGATTTTTCAGTTTTAGGGTTCTTCGTGTTCTTGAGAAATTTAATCATGTTAGGCTTAAAATAAATGAAATTAAATGACATCATCATGTTCCTGGGTTTGAAACGATCAAGTTTGATGTTTACATCAAACAATTTCATGGAGAAATGAAGAATCCATGGCTAATTGAAGATTGGAGGAAGAAGATGAAGCTGCGCGCGTTTTTTTAAATTCAAATATCTGTTTTATAATATAATTACATGGTTTGGTTTCAATACACGGATGTATTGCCGCCCCAGCGGTTTCCAGCTCACTCTTAAGTCATTTATACCTTGCCTTGCCTTAAGGTCCCGGGTTCGAGTAGCCTTGGGACCATTTTTTACCAAACTTTGTAATTTTTTCATTTTTTTTACAAACTTTGACTTTTTCAAAACCCAATCAAAACTCCTCATTTTGAGGTGATTTTTTGTACACTTGTCAATTAATGTATCTATTTTAAGATAGTGTCAAAAATTTTTAGAAAAACTTTCATCCGATTATATTTTTATCGAGCCGAAAACGGTACTTTTGAGTACTTTTCAAAGCACCTTTAAAGGTGATTTTCTCAAACTTTTGAAGCCCGATTCTTTTCAAAACTTCTTGTAAGTATATTTCACTTTTCCCGGACACTTTCAAGATCATTTTTCAAAACTTTTCATCAAACTTACATCTTTTTCCATGATCGATCCGATTTAAACGATAAAACCGAATTCGTTTTTTCCCTCAAATTTCTTAACCGATCATGGGCCTCCCTCACGGTGTAAGTCCCAAAATTCTTTTTATGTACATAATTATTTCCTTGTACATATCCAATTCTTTTATGTACATACCAATCTTACTTGTACATAATACAGATACCCTGTAAATACTCAAGTACAGACAAACTTCGTCCGTTTGTTTTCGTTTTGTCTGTATATACACTGAATACCATTGGTATAAAAGGAGCATTATTCCCGGTGAAACTGCTTTAAAACCAATGGGCCACCCTTATGGTGTAAGTCCCAACCCTCCTATGTACATCCACATCCTCCTGTACATAAATACTCGTTCGTGTATATATTTACTTTCTTGTACACATTCAAACTTGTAAATAATCAAGTTACGCTCGTTTTAAACGTTCGTTTCACATACACTTGTTTATATTCCCTTCATAAACTCTTGTAAATAAACATCATACATCTGTTTATATTTCCTTCATAAACTCCTGTGAATACATATCACACTCACACTTGTTTATACAACTGTCTAGTTATAACATAACAACTAGTCTAACCAGTAGGTTCCCCACAGTTTTAGCCTCCTCTTGGGCTTTGTACAAGGTAACTCATTTCATCTGAGTTCAGCCTCCTCTTAGGCTTCATATAAGAAAACTCATTCATATGAGTTTAGCCTCCGCTTAGGTTTCATATAAGACAAGACTGCTGAGTCGCCTCCTCTTGGGCTTCGTTCAAAAGAACTCCTCATTGAGTTTAGCCTTCTCTGGGCATCATACAAAGAAAGAGACCAGGAAATCTCTTAACAGCCTCCTATTGGGCTTCCAATACAAAGAATCACCCGCGCTAAGATAGAACCCTGAGAGTATAATTTCCCGGTGAAATTGCTCTTAATTCTAAAAGGATGGTTTCTCGGTGAAATCCCTTTTAAAGCCAAAGCTAGCCATACCCTATAGCTTCCTCTTGAGCTTCATACAAGGACCCTCGATGACCCTCGAAATGCCTCCTCTTGGGCTTACAATACAAGGACCCATGGGCTTCTTAAAAGCATCCCTTAATCCAATCAATTTCTCCTCGAGATTTAGACATTTATCCTCTCTATGGAAGAAGTATCTCATCTATCACATCACATACAATCAAAAACTTTTCAAACTCTTTTCAAACAAAAAACATCTCTTAATCGTAAGTGGTAACGCTTGTACACTCAAGCAAAACACCCAATGCTTACAATTAAAAGATTCAATCATCTTGTTCAAACATCTTTCTTAAACATGTAAGTGGTAACTCTTGTACACTCAAGCAAAACACCTATAACTTACGATGAAAGATTCAATCAATCAACTTTTCAAAATGTATGTGATGAAATAGATTAGATACATTTTTCATTAAGATGACATTTGTCTGTGTCTCTTAATAACTTCCTTTACTTCCACTAGCATAAGTGGGAACTACGATTGCTCTGACTTTCTCAACATCTCTTTGAGAATACGTAGGCACAAGGTCTCATCCTTGCCGAGCAAATTTCTTTCTTCCTCAAACCAAACAAACCATAGATCCCTTTAGATCCGAGCTACAAACGCTCTGATTCCCATTAAGAGATATGTATGCAGAAGATCCCAATGATCTTTGCGAGCACAATAATAACAAAACCTAGGATCCCACATAATCTACCTTTCTTAAAATCCAAAGGAGAAACTTTCCCAATCATAGAAATAGCAATTAAAACACACAAAACATATCAAACATATTCATATAATAAGCTATAGATAACTATATATATTTAGGGTGCTCCATCTATTCCCTTTATATAACAAACCCCCTTACCCGGAATCTCCCCAATGTGTTACGTCTAGTTTGCGCTAGGCGTAATGCATATCATAATCAGTTGAGGGTATTAGCAGCTTTCCCCTTTTTCATAATCATAATTTCTTGTGTTGAAAATAATAAAGCTTGATGCTCGCGACATCTTTATAAACAAATCAAAAGAGTAAATCATTTCGAGCCAGAGGATCCGAATTCCGATTCGATTCTCTAGCACGTCACTTTTTAACGCGAACACCTCCCACCTAGGAACTGGTTCCTACGACCTACAGTAGTAGAAAACACATTTTTAACAGCATGTTTGTTTCCCAACTCAATTCCAATCATCCAAATACGAACCAACATAACAATTATCATCCAAATCATCCAATACCCAGCAAAATCATGCAATATAACATATTTCAACCATACACAATGATCCTATAACATTGATTTACTCCAATTCACATAATTTGACAATTTTGGGTCAACACGCACAAACCTAGAAAGTCCTAAATTAGGATTCCTAACTACTCAATCCATTCTATTGATCCCAAAATTCATAAGGCATAATAATCAAGAGAAATCACCCCTTACCTTTGTCAATTGCTTGAATCTTGAATCCTTGGTTCTTCTCTTCCTTCTGCCTCTTCTCTCTTTTTCATGTATGATCAGTTTCTCCAAATGGTTCTCAATTCTCCTTTTCCTTTCATTATTCCTTTTTATTATTATTCTAAAATAATAACTAACCAATTAATAAATTTAGAGGCTTTTACTCCTCACACCTCCTCCTTTTACTCCTTACACCAACAACCTAATTTCCTTTTATTTAATTAAATAATTCCAATAATTCTAATAATTCACATTTTAATTAAATAAATAACTAAAATTCAAATTATGAAATAATGGAAAATAATTGGTTGTTACAACTCTCCCCCACTAAAAGAGTTTTCATCCTCGAAAACATACCTTAGACGAAAAGTTTCGGGTAAGAGTCCTTCATCTGGCTCTCCAATTCTCATGTAACATTACCACCAGCTGGTCCTCCCCAAGCTACTTTTACCAGAGCTATCTCTTTACCCCATAACTGCTTCAACTTCCGATCCTCTATCCTCATAGGCAATGTCTCAACAGTCAGGTTATCTCGCACCTGTATATCATCTACCTAAATCTCATGAGATGGATCAACAATGTACTTCCTCAACTGAGATACATGTAATACATCATGCAAATTCACAAGTGATGGAGGTAAAGCAATATGATAAGCAACTCTTCCAACTGTCTTCGTAATTTGAAACGGACCAATAAAACGCGGAGTTAACTTCTTTGACTTCAAGGCTCGACCAATACCAGTCATCGGAGTAACTCGCATAAACACATGATCTCCTTCACTAAACTCGAGATTATTCCTTCTCTTATCATGGTAACTCTTCTAACGACTCTGAGAAGTCCTCATCTTTTCCTGAATCATCTTAATCTTCTCTGAAGTCTGTTGGACAATCTCCGGTCCAATCACAACACTTTCTCCAAATTCATACCAACACAACGGCGTCCTACACCTCCTACCATACAATACCTCAAACAGAGCCATACCAATACTCGAATGAAAACTATTATTGTAGGTAAACTCAATCAAAGGTAAGTAACTATCCCAAGCTCTACCTTTTTCTAATACACAAGCACACAACAAGTATTCTAACGACTGAACCGTTCTCTCTGTCTGACCATCTGTCTGCGGATGATAAGCAGAACTCAACCTCAACTTAGTACCTAAGGCTTCTTGCAACCCCGTCCAGAACTTAGACATAAACCTCAGATCTCTATCTAACACAATACTAGCAGGAATACCGTGCAAACTTATAATCCTCTCCACATACAACTGAGCCAACTTCTCCATCGGATGATCCATTCTCATCGGTATAAAGTGAGCAGATTTCGTCAACCTGTCCACGATAACCCAAATAGCATCAAAACTCTTAGCTGTCCTCGACAGACTCGACACAAAATCCATAGAAATTCCATCCCATTTCCAATCCGGAACAGACAATGGTTCCATCAATCCTGACGGTTTCTGATGTTCGATCTTCGACTTCTGAAAAATCAGACAAGCATAGACGAACTTAGCAATTTCCTTTTTCATTCGAGGCCACTAAAACAATTTCTTCAAATCATGATACATCTTGGTAGCACCAGGATGAATACTCAATCCACTATGATGTTCTTCCTCCAGAATACTCTTCTTAATCTCAGCAATATTCAGAACACAAACTCTGTCACCAAACCTCATAACACCATTCTCGTCAATTCGGAATTCACCTCCTTGACCTTGGTTCATCAACGTCAATTTATCAACTAAACCAACATCAGATTTTTGTCCGATTCGAATTTCATCAAGAATACCACTATTCAACTTCAACATACCCAACTTAACACTATTAGGAGTATTCTCACACACTAAACTCAAATCTATGAACTGTTCAACCAAATCCAATTCACGCACCATCAACATAGACATATGCAAAGACTTCCTACTCAATGCATCTGCAATAACTTTTGCCTTACCAGGATGGTAATTCAAACCAAAATCATAATCTTTCAGAAATTTTAACCATCTTCGCTGCCTCATATTTAGCTCTTTTTGATCGAAGAGATATTTCAGACTCTTATGATCGCTGAATACCTCAAATTGAGAACCATACAAATAATGCCTCCACAATTTTAAAACAAACACCACCGTTGCCAACTCCAAATCATGAGTGGGATAATTCCTTTCATGAATCTTCAATTGTCTTGAAGCATAAGCTACTACCTACTTATCCTGCATCAAAACACCGCCTAAACCCATCAGTGAAGCATCACAGTACACAATAAAAGATTCCGCCGAATTCGGCAATATTAAAATCAGAGCACTAGTTAATCTACTCTTCAATTATTGGAAACCCTTCTCACATTCAGAATCCCATACAAATACTTGACCTTTTCTCGTCAACTTAGTCAACTGCAAAGCTAACTTCGAAAATCCTTCAATAAACTTTCTATAGTAACCTGCAAGACCAAGAAAACTACGGATTTCAGAAGCATTCTTCGGCGCTTCCCACTGAGATAGCGCTTCTACCTTCGTAGGGTTAACGCAATACCATTCTTAGAAATCACATGACCAAGAAAACTTACTTCAGTCAACCAGAATTCCACTTAGACAACTTCGCATAGAGCTTCTTGTCTTTCAACACTCCAACACAATTCTAAGATGTTTTGCATGCTCTTCATCACTCTTCGAGTAAATCAGAATGTCATCAATAAAAACCACCACAAACTTATCGAGATACGGATGAAATATCCTATTCATATACTCCATAAAAACACCAGGTGCATTAGTAACTCCAAACGGCATAACAAAATACTCGTAATGTCCATACCTCGTTCTAAATGCAGTCTTCTGAATATCTCCCGCTTTTACACGAATCTGATGATATCCAGATCTCAGATCAATCTTATTGAATACACAAGCTTCAACCAATTGATCCATCAAATCATCAATCGTTAGCAATGGATACTGATTCTTGATCGTAACTTTATTCAACTGCCTGTAATCAACACACAGTCTCATTGAACCATCTTTCTTCTTAACTAATAACACAGGAGCACCCACGGTGAAACACTCAGAGGAATAAACTTTTTCTCAAGTAGCTCCTCTAATTACTTCTTCAATTCAGCCAACTCAGATGCCGACATGCGATAAGGCTCCATTGACACCTGACTAGTTCCAGGAATCAAATCTATAGCAAATTCCACTTCTCTCTCAGGTGGCAACTCACTAACATCTTTCGAAAAAAACTTCTTGAAATTCATTCACAATAGGTAACTCATTAGTCTTAGCCTTTCCTTTCGCTTCCATCAAAGAACACAACGTAAATACTACCGCACCGTCATTAACAGCTACATTTATCTGCTTAATGGACATAGTCAAATCTTTGACACTAGCCACTTTCGGAAAACTAACCGTCTTCTCAAAACAGTTTATATGAACCTGGTTGAATTCCAACCAGTTTATTCCGAGGATGATATCAAGTTGTTCTAACGGTAGGCATACTAAATCCATACCAAAAATTATAATAGGACAATTCCTACACACAAACGAAGTAGTCACTGAACCCGACGCAGGAGTGTCAATAACCATATTTCATATAAGATATTTCCAAATTCAATCTTTTAGCACAATCTAAAGCAATAAAAGAATGGGTCTCTCCAGTATCAATAATTGCAATCAAAGGTGTGCCATTAATAAAACATGTACCATTAATTAATCGATCATCTGGATTAGTCTCGGACCCAGACAAAGCAAACACCTTACCATCAGTGTTCCTTCTTTGGTTTAGTGCACTGCGGACGAGTATGACCTTCCTCTCAATAGTTATAAAAAGTCACAATTCTCACTCTACAATCATTATCCACATGTCCAAGCTTTCCACACTTGAAACACTTCTTATCAGTACTCTTGCATTCCTGAATACGATGCCCCGTTTCACCACACTTGTAGCACTTAATTGAAGCACTAGAATCTCCCCCACTAGGCCTTTTCCACCCACCAAACTTCTGGTTATTTCTGTCGTACGGTTTGCCACGACCCATCGGTTGCTTTCCTTTTCTATCAGCAAACCCACGAGAGTTCGACCTAGTATTAGCAAGATCCTCTTCCAGAATCCTACTTTCCACCAGATCAGAAAACCTCCGAATACGCTGATACCTGATACCCTGCCTAATCTCATTACGGAGGCCATTCTCAAACTTGATACACTTAGAGAATTCTCCCTCTTCATCATTATTATAGTGAGCATAATACTTAGCTAACTCAGTAAACTTAGAAGCATACTCACTTATAGTCATGTTACCCTGCTTGAGCTCCAAGAATTCGATCTCTTTCTTTCCCCTAATATCTTCAGGAAAATACCTTCTCAGAAAAGCCCTTCTAAACACAACCCAAGTCAGCACAATACCATCTTGTTCCATCTTAGTTCTGGTAGCAACCCACCAGTCATCAACTTCTTCTGCCAGCATATAAGTACCATACCTCACTTTTAGATCTTCAGCATAATCAATCACTCGGAAGATCCTTTCAATCTTCTTCAACTACTTCTGAGCACCATCAGGGTCATGCGTGCCTTTGAACAACGGAGGATTGTTCCTTTGAAAATTCCCAAGCTGCCTATCAGCACCAATACCAGCTCCCTGCTGATTTCCTCCAAGTACACCAGCAAGCATCCCCAAAGCCTCAACAATTGCAGCATCGTCTCTTCTGTTACCTCTTCTAGCCATTGTTCTGAGAATCCACAAAACAACTCTCATTAGAACACAAGAATTGATAGTGTTACCTTGCACTAGTCACATACAAAAGGGATAACGACACTAAGACACTAGTCACAACGACCGACTATGCTCTGATACCATTTTTGTAACACCCTTCTAAAATACCCCACGATTATATAACAAATTCAGAGTTAACATGTATAAAAATGGTATTACAATTAATTAAAACAACATTCCATATAATGTCATGCTTTTATTGAAGAACATAATTCAATTAATCAAGAAAATAACATGTTCTACACAGCGGAATTATTCTCAAAATTTGGATAAGTTTAAACCAACAAAACTTCAAGGTCAATGCCTTAGTTCCCAAAACAATTATCCAAACATTTCTAAATAAAATAACAGAGTTTAATCATAACTCTAAACCAAACGTTCCCCAGTGTTACAAGACCAGAGCATGACACCGACACGTAATAGGTAAATAGCATAACTCTATGAGCCATCCTCACAGACTCGTAAGCTGCTAAAGCCTCAATCTGAAATCATCAAAGTAAGGGTGAGTCTTCTTCATAATTAAAATGCATTATAAATTCATCAAAATAACAGAATTTCACAAGTTATTAGTCCATCCTATTCAACACAATCAGATTCAATCATTCATTCCACAAGTATAAGTCATGAACATACATAAACTCAACAGCCAAATTATAACACTGGAATTCATCCTAACATGTTATAAGTCATACATAATGCAATGCAAGACTCTATGCATGTGGTACCAAACAGTGAACTAAGTCACCAACTGATCCATAATCACCCGGATACAATTACATTGATTCATCCATAATCACCCGGACATGAATCCAGCCTCACCACCCATAATTACCCGGGAACGGTTATTGACAATACTCACTAATTCCACACAATGGGAATTAGCTACCACCAAAATGTATATGCATGCACATCATAAAAGCATGCAACATTCAACACATATTATGATAACATCTTACATCATAAACCATCATCAATCCAAAACATGATACAATCACCTATCATGCACACATCAAACAACATAAACATGCACATCTCCACCAAAACATGATACAATCATTTATCATGAATACACCATCGTATATATATCAAATATGCACACCATTACAAACCGCATAATCAGAAATCAACGCATTTTCAAAATAGACTCAAGTTACAATTATTTTCTTCATTTTATAAAATAGAGTATTTAATTTAAGAACCAATGTCAAAAACGGTGATTAAAACGGACTTACGCTTTGAAAGTTACGATTTTTCAAAGTTTATTAATTTTCCAAAATGTTACAGTGGTAATCGGTTCCTCCCAGGGAGAACCTGGTTCCCACATTCTCAGTGAAAACACGTTCCTGGATTTTGTACTGGGAACCCGGTTCCTCCCACCTGGGAACCGGTTCCTAAGACTCATGGAAAATCATCCTCTTGGAAAATGTACCAGGAACTCGGTTCCTCCCAGGAGGTAACCGGTTCCTGCGTTTAAAAATAGTTTTCTTCGAAAATTTTACACTGGGAACCCGGTTCCTCCTAGGGAGTAACTGGTTCCTCAGACACATAATTTCCTCCTCCCTAGAAATCATACTAGGAACTCGGTTCCTCCCACTTGGGAACCGGTTCCTACGACCTACAGTAGCAGAAAACACATTTTTGACAGCATGTTTGTTTCCCAACTCAATTCCAATCATCCAAATACGAATCAACACAACAATTATCATCCAAATCATCCAATACCCAGCAAAATCATGCAACATAACATATTTCAACCATACACAATGATCCTATAACATTGATTTACTCCAAATCACATAATTTGACAATTTAGGGTCAACACACACAAACCTAGAAAATCCTAAATTGAGATTCCTAACTACTCAATCTATTCTATTGATCCCAAAATTCATAAGACATAATAATCAAGAGAAATCACCCCTTACCTTAGTCAATTTCTTGAAATCTCGAATCCTTGGTTCTTCTCTTCCTTCTGCCTCTTCTCTCTTTTTCACGTATGATCAGTTTCTCCAAATGGTCCCAATTCTCTTTTTCCTTTTATTATTCCTTTTTATTATGATTCTACAATAATATTGAACTAATTAATAAATTTAGAGGCTTTTACTCCTCACACCTCCTCCTTCTACTCCTTACACCAACAACCCAATTTCCTTTTATTTAATTAAATAATTCCAATAATTCTAATAATTCATATTTTAATTAAATAAATAACTAAAATTCAAATTATGGAATAATGGAAAATATTGGGGTGTTACAGATATCCCCTAGGCTCCTCCGGAGAATTTGAACCGGATCCAGATGCACCGTCGTTTCAACGAGGAAGGCGTCCGTCACGACCTAATATTCGAGGCATTCTGCAAAAAAAAATTTAAAATAAAAATAAAAAGGGCAAACCGGAACACTTTTGAAAAGTGTTTCGGTTTATATTTTTTCAATATTTTCGGAACACTTTGCAAAAGTGTGTCGGAATGTAATTTACAAAATCAGAATAGATTTCAAAACAGTTCCGGTGCATTTTGTTCAAACCGAAACACTTTAAAAAACTGTTCCGAAAAAATACAAAAAATTACTCAAACCGGAACACTTTTGAAAAGTGTTTCGGTGCATTTTTTTCCCAGAACACTCACCTAGACTGTTTCAGTGTGTGTTTTGTAAATCAGAAGACTTAGGAAAACTGTTCCAGAATGCTGGAGTGTGAGAGAAATTTTCGGAACACTTTTATAACGAAATGTGAGAAATGATTTTTTTAAAAATCTTATACTATTTATATGAGGGCATTTCTGTCCAAAAATTTCTATTGTAGGGGTCCAGGTTTAAAAGTAGGGTACAAAGTATAGTTTTCACTCGAAAAACACCCTATGAAAATTTAAAATTGGCTTTCGAGTTTCGAAGATGTATCTTAGGACTCACATTTTTTGCAATTAAAATGTTAAAATGGAGTCACACATAATATATTTTCCAAAATTTATTCCGAAAACATTTCTTTGGAATAATTTAATATACATGTCATTCATCCCTCTCTAAAACTTCTTTTTTTTTTTTACCATAGATAGATTCGGAGATGCATTTTCGTATTCACATCAAATAAATTCTAGAGATGTATTTTCCTAACCATTCTAGACGAAAAATGTTAAGTTTTTTTTAGTGATGCTCAAATGAAATTGACGATATAGTAAAGATATATTATGATGAATTAGACCATACAATCTATATGCAGAATATAACATATATAAAATAATAAATTAGGAGAACACAACAAAGTCAAAATAATTCAAAATAAAATACAACTCAAAATAAATTTAGAGTATAAATATAATAAATTATTGTATATGACAGACTCCGTCATCATGACATTTATAGCCTCTCTGATCTCAGAGTCATCCGAAAAGAGTTTTATGCCAATATATGTATGTCTAATCTCCATAATTGTTCGAACTGCAATATAGCGCAACGAGCAAAATTTGTTTTGAAGAATTTTGGTTTTTATCCTTTCGATAGGGATTAGTGTGAGGGAAAGAATGTCATTAAATAATCTTCACACTTCTAAGCTTCATTTTGAAATTTTATGATTTAAAATATAGTATGTAAAAAGAAAGTAAAACGATATAAGGTTTCAGAGAGAATATAACTTTCCAAGATTATATTTCATTTTCCCATAGAATATGCATTTTACCAATCAGTTAAATAAAATCTAAGTGTTAATCAATAACATCATGTATTGTCCATGACATAGGTTATATCTAACGAAAAATTGAGATATCAATTGTATTGTCTCATCGATGATGTCTCACATAACTCAAACAATATGGAAGTATTAAGAGTCAATACTCCATTTTAATGTTACACCTATAGCTATGTATAGAATTTTAATAGAGGATTTGAACCCTTGATATTAAATCAGGAAAAGACTACGAATAACACCATGATCAATAAACACTTATTACAATACCCATCCTCCTAATCTTAGTATGTGAACAAAGTTATTCATATCTATAATCATGTATCACTTATCAACATCGTCCATGCCTAGAGCAGCGTTGCGATATTATACCAGATGATTAACATAAGACGTCTCAACATATTAAACAACACACAAATATTTTAGATCTTACACAAAGTGAATATTAACTCCAAACTCTATGTATAGAGTTTGGTTATCGATAGATGAGTAATCTTAGATCAATAGTTTAAAATATATTTCTCAAAACAAGTCAAACCATATGAAGGCAAAGATCAACATCTATATTGTTTGAAAACTAAGTTCATAATACAAAGCTTAAAAGAAATATATACTACTATGGTAAAATCCTTCCAATCCCAACAAGAAAGGGGTTTTAACTACTTACATAGCAAAACACATAGAGAAGAGAGAAAATGAACCAACATTAACCTTGATGTCTCAACAATCGATGCAAATCCATCTAGGTATCTTCAAGATGCATCCTCTCTTATTGATTACTTGGTTCTCTACTCAAAGAATGGGTATGATGGAGTTGGGAGTAAAATACCCTAAATCCAATACCTAAAAATCTATGAACAAATGAATATATAGTACCTCAAAAAGTGAAATCATGATAAGCACGTGCATATGACCCTTAGCGTAACGCCCGATTATTTAATTAATTAGTTAATTAAATATTTTTGAATTATTTTTGATTTAAGTTGTTGAGCTGGTAGTTAATTTAGTTGTTTAATTGTTGAATAGTCAGTAGATTAATATTAATAATAGTATTAGTTGGTTATTAATAATAATAATAATATTAATATTAGAATATTTGTGTTGAATTTTTTTTGGTGATATAAGTAGTAAAGTAGGTGTGTAGAAATTAAGCCTAAGAGAAATAGAATTATTAATATATAAATAAGAAAACTACATTAGTTGGAATTTTTTTTTTAGAAAATAAGGAATTAGAAGTAACCGTCGGGAGAAAATTGCAAACCGAAAGCCAAATCGAAAATTCGACCGGAACTCCGTAGAGCGGCCTTCAATCTAAGGTAAGGGTGGGGTTCTGAATTTCTAATGGGTTGTATGATGAGTAGTATGTGAGAATTAGGGTAATGGGGAATTTACCATGCATTTGTAGTTGTTCTGTTTGTGAAAGTAGTGTTTTCTCTGTTGGATTTGTGTTTGAATTGCTTTCCGAATTGATGTTATAAATGGAAAATTATAATTGGCAATAGTATATTGATGGCATGTGTGATGAAATTATGATTGTTGATGAATCGGTAGAATTATAAATTATTTAGAGAAAATTGCAGGAACTAAAATTGGGAAGAAGATGATATCGAACGGCACACCCTTGGTGATAGTTTATCGACCACCATGCCAAAACTTCTGGCCCTATTACTGACGAGGAGCACGTAGTGTTTTTAACTTTGTGGCTATATCTCTTTATTTTCTGCTCTAAGTCTATGCAGGTGGCCAAACAATTTTCTTATCTGGCTACCCAATTGCATAAGGGTAAAAACGTTGCTTTGGGCTAGCTAATATTGGCCTATCTGTATGAATCCTTAACTGATGCTGCTAGTCAGATAAAGCTTTTTGACCCCACCAACTCAAAAAAGAAGAGCGTCTTGGTTCATGGTCCTTTTTGGCTCTTGCAACTGTGGCTAAATGCCACTTTCTCTTAAGATATCAGGCCATACAGAAACAGAAAGGTGGCATGCCCTCCAACTCAAAACCATATCGTTTGGCAGTGCCTTCTCCCACTAACTCCCATTGACAAGACTTTACCAAATGTCGAAGTTTTTACACTGCTGTTCAATATCATGTTGACAAGAGTCAATTTTGAACCTTCTATGGCCCCATTCTATGATAGACAAGATGACCCTGAATAGTTCACTAGGGCCTTTCCCCATACAAGTGATGAAGATAAGAACAATTCCCTAATTACCTGGAGGCGCTTTTTGACTCCCCAATTCCTATCTGATGTGATTGTCGGTTCCGATCTAGGCTTGGTTATTTATCAGCCTAATTTGGTAGCTCGACAGTTTGGGCTTTATCAACTCATCCCTAAGTCTTTGTTCCATTCTTATGAATTGCTACTAGACATCAGCATTGACCAACCTTTCGAAATCATAAAAGAAGATGTCGAAAACCTTTGGGCACAAAGACCTAGGCTCACTCTTACCCCCTTTGAACCAGCATTCTACTGCACCAAAGAGTTTGAAACTTGGTGGCAGTCATATTTTATTACATTTATTGGTGATGCTGACACAAAATTGGCTGAGCTAACTGCAACTTTTGATCGTTTGCAGGGAAAACTGACCCAATGTAAGGCTACTAACACCAAGCAGATCCAAGCTTTCCAGCAATATTTTTGCATGGTGTATCTACCCAATAACCTTCGTCGGACCATTTATGATGCAGCCCAAGAGCTAAAGGAGAAGGTAACCGACATGATTCCACAACTCAAAATTCCTAGTTACATGAAAGATAAATATCTTTACACACTTCATTTTGGAAAAATTAGATTTCCTCCTTTACCGACTAGCCCCTTGGCTTTGACTTTTTGCTCGCCTATCCCGGACTGCTGGTATAGCTCTTGGTCGAACGTACAAAATACTTATAAGAAAAAGGCTGAAAGGGTGGTGTCGACGAAGTATTGGTTATACAACTACCCAGGTTTTCTGTATATTGACCCTCAATATGTTAGAGAGCTTGTTGTCGTACCATATGGTAACAACCTTTGGAAGGTTTGCTTTCTTTTTCATTTTGACTTTTCTATTTGTCTAACACTTTGCCATTTTTCTTTTAGCACTTCCTATTCAGGTAGAACCAAAGAAAGCCTCAGTCGACCAAACTGGTCCATCGACGACAAAGGTTTGAAATCAAACTTTTGCCTAACATCTTCCTTGATTAGGCACTTCTAACTTGGCCACTACTTTTTGCATATTGCTCCTGACCACACACCCTCTGATGATGAACCCATTTCTTTTGCACTTAAGAAAACTGATTCTTCTATAGGTGTATTGGTATATTCTCTATTTTTTCTATTCTTTTTATGGCTTAAAAAGTACTAATGTTTCTCTTGTATACCAGAGTAAAAAACGCTCAGCAGATTTGACTGCTCCCTCTGGAAAATCCAAAAGTTCCAAGATGGACAAGCACCACACTACTGAGAGGAGTGAGGTATTTCTTGTGGACTCATTTCTTCTTTTTGACTGAAATAATAACCTCAACTTATACTTTCCTTTTTGAAACTTAGCCATCACCTGATGTTCAGTCCCCTCAACACTCTCATAAATCCAAAAGCCACAATAGGAAGAAAGATTCCTCTACTGAAGACAAGGTGGCAAAAACGAAAAAGAAAAAAAAGGTACTTGTGACCCAAAACTCTAAAGCCAACCATGGCTCAGATGTTGCTGCCAAATTGGTAAAGCCAAACAACATTGACCCACTTAGTGTTTCCAACACTGTTGGGACTTCAGGACTAGCTGGGGATCAGGTAACAAAAAGGAAAAGCAAAGTGATTATGGATGAAGAACCTGAAACTAGCCTAGATTTAGGTGTTGCCATCATAGTGGTAAACACAACCATTGTCACTCTAACTCGTTCTCCTAACGCTATTAAAGTTCAAGATCCAGTTGGGGGCACTGTTGATGCTTCTATTGAGGAAAACGTAACTGACGATCTTGATCCTTTGACTCAAGTATTTGTCAATTCTATTTTATCTCCTTTCTATTTGTTGAACTTGTCACATTAATATCTTTTCTTGTTTTCCTTAGGTTGCGCCTTTGGCCAACAACAAAGTGTGGCTGACTATACTCCACTGTCAGAGGCTTCTTCCCCTTACCATCATGAGAATCTCGACATCACCGCTGGTGAGGTCATTGACCTTACTGTTCTAGATACTCTTAGTGACTCTAACTCAGTCACTAGTCCTACCAAACATAAGGGTTCTAGTTCGACTAGCTCTGACTCTTGTCTTTTAGATTCCCTGCAGAGTTCAGAGGTAAATAAAAATGCCACCACTTCTCAAAATCTTCCTCCTCCTGAAGGCACACCTTAAATTTCTTTTGAGAAAAAGAAAGTCAACTCACATACACCTTCAAAACAAATGGTGATTGAGCCTTCCGCTCTAGAAGCAATAGCTAGGCTACATAGCTTCGTGAGCTCTCGTACTCTCTCTTCCGACTCCGACAAATCTCAAGCTCATAACGACAAATTGGGGCCTGAGGCAACAAAGGTCAAGAATTTAATGACTAAAATTCGTACTTATGCCTTAAATCCTGAGTTGCCTCAATTGCTTCATTCTGATCCAACCATTGGCCCATAGTGTTGCACCCCAAATTTTACCCTGCTATTTTTCTACTTGCATTGTATTTTATATTTTAAAAAATCAGTCATTTACTCATCATATGCATCATTCATCTCTTAATTTTCAATGTTGCATTTAAATAAATTTGCACTTTTATTAATAATTGAATTTATAGTTAATTGAATTCTATATTCTTTTAATAAATGAATTGGTTATTATTAAAATTGACATTTTCATTACGTTTTTATTTTTAATTCAAATTATAAATTAGGTTATGGGATTAAGTCCTTTTTAAATATATATATTTAATTCGCCTGTAAATTTTCATTCATTAATTCATCGATATTTTTGACTGATAATATTTAATTTGCATCATTTGTATTTAAGGTTGATTGTTGCTAATTTGTTTTCATGTTATTATTCCATAATATTTTTTTATTTTATTATTATTTTATTCTTTTTTGCATATTTTGCGTTTTTTAATCTTTTAATCAAATTTTAAGTTGTATTTTTATTATAATTACATCTTGTACTAATAGTGAAAAAAATAATTTTATTTTGAAGCTTGTTTAATATTCAATTATGATTGTTTAATCTAATAATGTTAGATAGATTGAAAATAGAAACAAAAATGACAAAAAATATATTTTATTGATTCATAAGTATATATTACATCTCTTTAGTTTACTAGGTACAAAATGCTTTTTATTTTATTTTATTTTAATAAGTGGCAAGAAAATTGGCCCATCTGCAATTTGGTCTTTAATATCTAATCATAATTATAATACTAGTTAAATATGATTTTTATTAATAATTAAATTTGGTTAATTTGATTGTTGATTAAATTTTATCACTTAATTATTTTTGTTTTTTAGATATTAGTGTAGAAACAAATCATATTTTTTCCTTTTTAACATTTAAATTATAATTATTCTTGTTTATGTACAAATCCAAAGAAAATAATGGTATCATTGTTACTGCTTGTTCCTTTCCAAGTTATACCATCATCCCACTACCTCCTGCAATTTCAAAAATCAGTACAATGTAACAACCAATTTCACTCTTCTACCACTACTCAATTTCCACTATTGTATTTGTCCTTGTTCTTCTTCATGCTACTGCCACCACCATGTACCAACACCTGCAAAATTCAAAAAAAAAAAAATACAACAAAATCAGTACAGATCACCCACACCATTCCACTACACAAAAATAGTACAGATTTCACTCCTCCACTACCCTGCAGATTGTACAAAATCACTTCCACTATTCCACTCACCATTTCAAATTCCACTACCTTGTACAATTTCAATTCAAATTCCTCCACTACTTGTACCATGAACTTCACCTCCAAATTTTACCAAAAACTCTATTCTACCCTCACCTCATTCTGCTATAAAACAAGCATTTAATCCTCTGATTTAGAAGGAACTCATATATATCAAAACTCTGCAAATCTGCATCTTTCACAACAACTTTCATACTCACACTCAAAACTCAAATTATGCCTTCACTCTTATATATCAAAACTCTAATAACACCACCAAACCCCACAAACGCAAACAGCACCTCTCAACTCCCTCTGTAACCGGAACCACAACCCTCAACTTTCAATCCCCTTCCTCCCATCATCGTACCACACCAACAGTTTGCAGAAGTAGACAAACCAGCAACACTCACGGTTTCCCATAATCGGAAAAGCAGAGACACACAAAGTAGAGCAACAACAAATTTGCAGAGGCTTAACAACGACACATAGATCCAGAAAGACAGAGGAAGCCATTCAAATCGGAGTAAAGAGACATACCTGAAGATATCGATCGGTAGCCTTCATTTGCTGTTGTTTTATTTTGATTCTGTTTTGTTCTGTTCCCTCACAGTTATCCTGATTTGTTTGAAATTACCATGTAATATTTGAATTAATAGATTGGGGCTTTATATGAAGGGTTAGGGTTTTGTTTTTTGTTGTTGCTAAATGTTTGAAACGAGAGTGAGAGGCAAGATTGACAGAAACAATTTTGAGAGATAGAAGTTGATGATTTGAGAGAAATACAGAGAGAATGAGCAATTAGAAAGAGAGATATAATTAATTTTTTTCTTTCTTGGGAGAAATACGGTAATTAATTGAGAATAAAAGAATTAATTTGTGACTTTCCCTTTTCCAAGGAGGCCAACGGCGCCTCTATTTCCAAATTAGGGTTTCAAAAATCTTCCCTATCCTATTTAGTGAACCGGATCCGGGTTTGGGCTTTGCCCAACCCATTTTGTCATTTACACCTTTTTTTGTTTTGGATCAAGAAATACATTGAATGATAAGTTTGGTGTAGTGGTTCTGGTTTAGGATTGGTATGTGATATGTATTGGGTTCAAGACCCATTGGGACCTTTTTTATCACCATGTTTTTTTATTATTGTTATAGTTCCTTAAAAAATAATACATGTAGTTTATGTTTTATTTTCTTATCTACATTTTTTTAAATAACCCAAACAAATTTATTTTCTTATATAAAAAAATTCATTTGTTTATTTTTATTTTTATTCTCAAAAATATTTTCGTTTAGCTATTTATCTCTTAGATTTATTTTTGTTAATTATTGAACGGTTTCTATTCTCATTTGTACATTTTATAAGGACTTGTAATTATTCGATTCAATCCCCATTTGTAAATTTGTACTCCCATTCCCCACATGATGTAATAATTAGTAAATATTTTTATCGCTTTATTTTAATTATTCATTCACAAAGCACAAAACCATTTTCAAAATAACTAATACTCGTGCGAGCCATTTTTAACCTTGAGTTGACAAAGCTTGAGCGTCAGGCCACACATTTGTGCACACACCACGCTTACTCTTGGGCTTACAATGAGACCTTAATTGATTAGTTAAACATTATTTAATTATCTAATTAGGTTATTCAAAATTGATTAGTCCATCTAATTAATTTTATTAAACTAATTACTCGATTAAATTTTGTTTAATTAGTTGATTAAATTTATTTCGCGCATGCACCTACACAATTGTCAATTCCCTTATCATTCGCGCTAGCCACCTTGTATGGGCTTTTAATTCATTTTCTCGATTTATCTATGCTTTCATGAATATTCGCAATTATTTCGATCTTCTTCCATCTCTCGCGCCTTGGTCCACATACCAAACTCTTCTTTCTCCATTCACCAAGCATTTAAAACACTTTCAATAAAAACTCGATCCAACGTCGAGTCTTCTTATCAAACCTCGATCCAACGTCGAGTTGTTTGTTTTCAAAATGTTTTTCATAATAAACTTGGATGAAATTTGTTTAAATCGTTAGATGGTAGCCTAATGTTTTAAACAAATTTGAAGTCCTTAGATTGTTGGATGGTAGCCCAATAAGATGAAACTTCTATCCATGTCAAAAACTAGAGCGGAATTCGATTAAATTATTGGATGATAGCCCGACGATTTAATTAAATTGGAAGTCTTTAGGTTGTTGGATGATAGCCCAATAGACTAAATACTTCTTTCCGCATTAAAATGATAGAGTGACATTCGTTTAAATTGTTGGATGGTAGCCCGACGATTTAATCGAATTTAAAGTCTTTAGATTGTTGGATGATAGCCCAATAATTTAAATATTTTATCTCACTCGAAACACTTATTTCATAATAAATTTTTTGGGATGAGAGATGATTGGTTGAGCTCACTCGCCAATTTCTAGTATTTGAATCATTAGATGATAGCCTAATGTTTTGATACTTGTCACCCCCAATTTAAAATCAATCCCAACTCATTCAATATCTTTTGTGCGCTCGAGCACCTTTTACCTTTAAACCCTTTTCAAGATTAGACATGATTCATTTATAATTGAGATGCTTTTTCCTCTATTCCCAAGGTTTTCGAATTCTCCACTTGAGTACTAGAGGTGTTCTCAAACCCTCCCTCATGTTGGTGCGTAGTCCTTTATTCTTTATCACACCTTGTGGATGTTAGACGAGTCTTCTCCTTTAAAAATGACGACTTGTCTTTTCATTTAAAATCAATCAACAAACAATCATTTTCTAGCCGAACTACGGCGCTTCGACTTTCCCATTGCACGAGGGAGTACGTAGGCACTAAGTCTTACGACCAAAGACGAGCAAAAATAATAAAAAAACTTCTTCTCCCTTTTCTTTCTCCTTTCCACATTAGAAGATCGTAAAATTTCACATTAACACACAACCACACTTTGACCTAAATGGGTATCATCGAGTACAATGGATGTGAGGGGTGCTAATACCTTCCCCTTGCATAACCAACTCCCGAACCTATATCTCTTAATTTCGTAGACCGTCTTATTCTTTTATTCGTGGGTTTTATCTATATTTTCCCATTCTTTTTAGAACAAATAAAATTAGGTGGCGATTTCACTATTTTTTTTGAAAAATTTAATGATTTTTGGAAAAAGAGTTGCTTTACATAGATTTTAGATGCTCTCACTCAATTGAAAAATCTTGATATTTCTTAATCAGCTAGGTCTATGATGACAACATTTGAAAAATTCTTTGTCCCTATGCTCAAAAATATCGAATGTATAAGGGAGAATGAGCAGCTGGTCGAGTCGAAGGAGGCTTTTGTGAGGGAGAATTTGGACATGGTGGTAAAGGCCAACAAAGAAATCAATGAGATAATGTCAACGATTAAAGAGAAGCAGAAAGAACTGAGCCCTAAACAGAAAAGAGCTGCTGAAATACGCACCTAAATTGTTGTTCTAAACAAGGAAACAGTAACCATTACCGTGCAAGAGGAAGAGATTACCAAAATTATCAACCCTTCTCAAGCGCAGGTCGATAAGATTGCATTTTGTGGCTGTGACCATTGTAATCTCTTCTATCGAAACGGAGATTGCAGTACTTAAATCTCAAGCAAAAAACTTTGATAATCATGATGTGCGCCTCCAAAGTGATATTTAGTCGTTCCAAAACAAATTTAAGTACTTTTAATCATTTCAGCATCCATCTCATGCCTTTTTCTATGTAATATTCGAACAATGGATTTAAGCCAAAATTTAATGTAATATTTTTCCTTTTTCTGCCTTATATGCCTCTCCCTGTTGCACACACTTCATGCATGCTTTAAATTCGCTGGTTTCAAATATAATTTTACCAACTTGTGTGTTCAATGAATACTTATTCTGTCGACATTTTGACTTCTTGAAGAATATGCTTATACTTCTTCAAGTACTTACCATTTACCCTTAGGACCCGTCAATCTGGGGCTAATTCTTCGACTTCATAGGCACTATTGGAAAAAAATTGTATCACCTTAAAAGGTCTTTCCCAATTTGGGGACCATTTTCCTAAGACTCTATCATTTCTGTCCATAGGTAATATCACTTTCCAAATCAAATCATCGACAACAAATACTGTATCTTTTACCCTTTTATTAAAAGCTCTAGCAACTTTCTCTTTCTGTCTCCTTAACGAGTCAAGGGCCAACATCCTTTCTTCATCTAAGTCGACAAGCTCATCAGCAATCATACTCCAATAATCTTCAGATGGTATTTCATGCTGTCTTTGGATTCTTACTGATTGAACTTGTATCTCCACTGGTAGCACTACATCATGCCCATATGTGAGTCAAAATGGAGTAGTTCCCGTTGCTTCTTTTGGAGAAGTTCTACACGCCCATAAGGCTTGATCTAATGCTTTATGCCAATTCCTTGACTTCTTTCCTACACGCTTCTTAATTAGGCTAGTTATTACCTTATTGGCAGCTTCGACTTGGCCATTTGCCCGAGCATAGTAAGGAGTAAAAGTTAACAATTTGATTCCAACTTCTTGCATAAATTCTTAAATTTTTCGCCCAGTAAACACTGATCCTTGGTCAATTGTAATTGTTTCTGGAATCCCAAACCAACACATGATGTGATTTTGTATAAAATCAATAACAGCTTCTTGGTCGACATTTATTAAGGCCATAGCCTCGACCCATTTTGTAAAATAATCAATGCCGGCTAGAATGTACCTTTGTTGTTTTAATTAAGCTAGTTTTATTTCCCCAATCAAATCTAATGCCCATCCTCTAAATGGCCAAGGTTTTACAATTGCATATAATTCACTTGCAGGAACATATTGTATGCCTCCATGCATTTGACATTCTTAGAAACCTTTAGCAAATTCAATGCAATCTTTCAACATTGAAGGCCAGTATACACCTGAACGCACCAAAAGCCATTTCATTTTATGTCCAGCTTGATGCGCACCACACGTTCCACTGTGCAATATATGCCTCACTTTCTCCAAGGCATTTAAGCAATACTCCTTCAGCAGTTTTCTTGAATAATTTGTCTTCTATCAAGATATAACTGAGGGCATGATATTTGATCTTACGATTAGTCGACCCCGTAGGGGAACGCAGATAGTCGACCAATGAATTGCGCTAGTCATTCTCTTGCCCGTTGTCAACAAATAAAATTTCAAAATTTTCAATATCTACAACTCCTAAGTTAATAATTGACAAGTTTGAAGGAGATAACAAGGTTGCTCGAACCTTCTTTCTTACCTAAATAGGTTTTTCACTTTGGTATTTCTTGTATCCTGAAGCTTCTTGTGCCAAGTCATTAGCCTCTAGATTTTCTCTTCGCGGTATATGTCAAATATTCACTTGCTCAAATTGCTTAAGCAATCTAATGGTGATCACAAAATACATGATTAAATTTTCTTTAACACATATGTATTCCTTTGATACTTGTTTAATCACTAATTCATAATCTTCAATAATTTCGACGTTCCTTGCCCCCAATTCTAGCAGAAGTTCAAGTCCTGTTATTAAAGACTTGTATTCTACTTTAGTATTTGTACATATGTCGTCGACACTATACTTGACTCTACTTTAATTCCACTAGGAGAAATTATAATTCGTCCTATTCTAGCTCCATTTTTATAGCTAGAACCGTCAAAGTATAATTTACATGGCATTAAGTCTACGTAGTTATGGGGCATACCAACCATTGAATGGTCGACAAGGAAGTTTTCCACTACTTGCCCTTTCATTGCTTTTAAGGGAACATAAGTCAGAGAGTACTCTATTAACGCTAAACCCCATTTATCAATTCGACTATGTAAAATTGGTTTGGAGATCATGTGTTTAATAATATCAAAATGAGAAGACACATACCCATCAATAGGCTTTATATGTTGCTTTAATTTAATACAAGAGAAATACAAGCATAAGCATAGTTTTTATACATCATTATACCTAGTTTCAATATCATTAAACATTCGACTAAGGTAATACACGGGTCTCTCAACACCTTTTTCATCCTCTTGGACTAATATACTTCCTATAGTCGACTCTGAGGCTGCAATATATAACCTCATAGGCCTATGTCTAACAGGAGGTGCCAATATTGGAAGCTTCACTAAGTATTATTTGATTTTGTCGAAAGCCTCTTGATGCTCCCCTTTCCAAACAAAATCCTCATTCTTCAGTCGAAGTAGTGGTGAAAATACCTTGGTTTTGCCACTTAAGTTGGATATGAACCTCCTTAGGAAATTTATTTTTCCCAACAAAGACTGAAGTTCCTTTTTGGTCTAAGGAGGCTTGACGTCCATGATGGCTTTGGTCTTGCTTTGATTCACTTCTATGCCTTTTTTATGCACCACAAAGCCAAGAAAATCACCTGCCTGCACACAAAAAGCACATTTTAATGGATTCATTTTTAACCCATATTTCCTCATCCTTTCGAAAGCCTTTCTAAGGTGTTGCAGATGAGTCGGTTTGCTGTTCGGTTTTATTATAATATCATTATAAATTTGCATGAAATCTTCAATAGAATCATGGAACATAGAATTCATTACCCTTTGATATGTCGCTCTAGCATTTTTCAATCCGAATGGCATGACAACCCATTCATAGGTTCCTAGTGCCCCTGGGCAACAAAACTCCATTTTCAACACATCTTCATCTGCAATAAAAATTTGGTTATAACCAGAATAACCATCAAGCATGCTTAAGTATTCAAGACCAGCAGCAGAGTCGGCCAACATTTCGGCTACAGGCATAGCATATTCATCTTTAGGAGTGACAACATTTAAATCTCTAAAATCGATACACACTCTTAATTTTCCACTTTTCTTAATTATTGGCACTATATTTTCCAACCAGTCGACATACCTTGCAGTTCTTATAAATCTGCTTTTGAGGAGTCTATCTATCTCCTCTTTGATTTTCGCCATTATCGCTGGAGCGAAGCGTCTGGGCGTCTGCTTCATTGGCTTTTTCCCAGCTTTTATTGGCAACTTTAACTCAACCAAATCCCTGCTTAAACCTAGCATTTCATTATAGTCCCAAGCAAAACAATCTTTAAATTCTTTTAATAAAGATATTACCTCAGACTTCAAACTTTGCTCGATATTGACGCTGATATATGTTGGTCATTTATCTCCATTTCCGCCAAGATCTACTTCTTCCAAAGGGTCTTGTGGCTATATATTTTATGGCGCCATGGGATCTTTAACACTGTGGGAGAACTGACTTGTTTGTTTTTCTTTTTATCGCAAATGTTGCGGATAGCAAGAGTCGCCACCGACTTTTCTTTTATCCAATAAAGGGAAGGTGAAAAGAACAGGAAAAGACCTTCGTTAGATTTTGAGTACGGGAGGAAATTATGAAAAGGGAAGGTATTAGCACCCTTTCCATCCATTGTTATCTACGGGCTCTTAGTTGCTTCGCTCACTTTGAAAAAAATTTCTTTCTGTGTTTTGTGTAGTTTGAAAAGTACTTTAAAAAGACATTTCGCTTTGACTTTGTAATGATTCTCGTTGGAATGTATACAAAGTGTTCAGAAATGTTTGTTTGGAAAATGTTTAACTTTGTAATGATTCCCGCTGGAATGTATACAAAGTGTTTGAAAAGAGTTTTTGAAAAGTGTGAGGTGTAAAAAAGAAGTATTTGTTTGGAGCAAGCAACAGAGTCTTATTACCTACTCAGAATGGTCGTTTCCATGTTATTATTCCTTCTTCTTTAGAATAAGGCTATCCATACCATTAGTTGGTAGGTAACTTTATTCGTTTGGATGTGAAGGGATAATCGAAGGGTCATCGTTTGGTCATAGAAGACAACATGTAGGGATACATTAGTAATTCGAAGGGATGATCATCACTTTTCGTAGGCAACAATCGAGGGACGAGATCATATATACGTAGGCAACATTGAGGATCATCGAGGGACTATGATCTTTGTATCGAAGGGACTATGATGATGTTATTCCTAGGTAGCTTTGCTAATGGTATCCCAACATTTGAGGGACATGACCATTGTATTCCGAAAGGCAACGAGAGAGGATACCCTAAGGGGTGCGTGCAAGTGTGATAAGTGTGTTAAGTTCAGATATTTTAGTCTTGAATTAGGGTGATCTAAGGTTGCTTTTAGTCTTGCCATACAAACCCTAATTACCTAGAAATTAAATATATACAGTAAAGTAAAGCTGCTGAAAGTAAAAGTGAGAAAATGTAAATCCTACGTGTAACACGGTGGGACAACTGACTGGTCTTTTTTGCGTTTGATTGCAAATGTTGCGGATAGCAAGAGTCGCCACCGACTTTTCTTTTATCCAATTAAGGGAAGGTGAAAAGAACAGGAAAAGACCTTCGTTAGATTCTGAGTAAGGGAGGTGATTATGAAAAGGGAAGGTATTAGCACCCTTTCCATCCGTAGTTATCTACGGGCTCTTAATTGCTCTAGCTCACTTTAAAATTTACTTTCTGTGTGTGTTTGAAAATATTTTTGAAAAACAGTCATTTCGCTTTGACTTCATAATGATTCATGCTGGAATGTATACGAAGTGTTTGGAAATGTTTCGTTTTTAGAAAAAGGAACTTTGTAATGATTCACGCTGGAATGTATACAAAGTGTTTGAAAATGTTTTGAAAAGTGTGAGGTGTGAAAAGTGTTTTAATAGAGCAAGAAATTAAGAATCTATTACCTACTTATAACGGTCTTTTCCGTGTTATTTTACTTTCCTTTAGAATAGCGCTATCCATACCATTAGTTGATAGGTAACCCTATTCGTTGGATGTGAAGGGACATTGGATGGTCATAGAAGGCAACTTTTAGGAGTATCCTAGCACATTCTTAGGGACGATCATCACTTTTTTCATAGGCAACAATCGAGGGACTAGATCATATATTCGTAGGCAACATCGAGGGTCATCGAGGGACTATGATCTTTGATTCGAAGGGACTATGATGATATGTTTGTATGCAACGGTGCTAAGATACCTCTACGTTCGAGGGACTTGACCATTTATTCGAAAGGCAACAGGAGAGAATACCCTAGGGGGTGCATGTGTGAAGAGAGTGTGTTGAGTTCAGATAATTTATCTTGTGATTAGAGTTAGCTATGTTGATTTTATCTTGCCATACACGCCTAATTTACTAACAGTTTATATGGGTGCGAAAGTAAATTGCGGAAATATAAAGTGCGGAAAGTAAATCATACGCTATTACATGGCTTTGGGGAAGATACATAATATAGGAGTGCGTAAAGTAAAACCTAATTAAACTATTACATCCCATGAGCAGTTACATAATATTGGAAAAAAGGAATGCGACAAAATTGTCCTAACTATTACAACCTGGAAGCAGTTACATTAATCGGAAAAAAGAATCGAATCGCGAATAAGAGAAAATAATGTTAGTGAAAAATATTTTTGAGTTAGGAAAAAGTTTTAAGGGTTAGTAAACCTAACTAGATGAAAAAATAATTTTCAGGAATTTTCAGGATTGATTTTAGTGTAGAAAAACAATTAAAAGTTAAGTTTTTGACTAATTAACAATTAATTAAAATATGCATGCAAAAATATTATTTTTTATGCTAAAAATTAAATAAACATTTTTCTGACCTAAAATGCAAAAAGAAATAATTTTTTGTGATTTTTTAATGCATTAGCAAATTGTTTGAAAAGAAATTAAATTAGAAAAGAAAATATGGAAAAATAATGGAAAAAGGTTAGTGAAATCAAGTGTTAAAAAATATTTGCAGGAGCCAGGGTTCAAACCAAGGCCCTCTGGATGAACACGCGCGATGCCTTGCCATCTGAGCTGGGTGGATTAGCTGTCAGCATAATGAAACGAAATAATTATAAGGGAAATTGATCTCTAGATGCCAAACAAACACGCGCCAAGATCATCTTCTTCCCCGTTTGAATTTTTTACAGGCTTTTACCTACGATTTTCGTCCGTAGCCAAAGCCTTTACCCACAGATTGTCTTCCGTAGCTACATCCCTGCAAAATCAAACCATTCATAATACACAAAATAAATTAACTTTGAGGGCATCAATTGATTGAAAATTCTCTTCTGAGTACGATGGTGGCTCTGGTTTTGACTAATTTTGGCTTAAACGAAAAACCCTAAATTAAGGTTTTAAACCCTAGCCATGGTGAGTCCTTCATTTTGCACCTAAGCTTCAATTAAACTATCTAGACATGATCGAAACTTCATCACAAACACAAATACATGGTTAAATTCAATAGATTATGCATAAAATACAAAAATGATTTTGAGTTTGAAGTATGCAAACCGTGTCTTGGATGTATCGATTCTGGACGTTCCAATGCTTTGTGATGATTGGAATAGGTTCCTGGGACCTTGAGAATGCTCGTTCAATCCTCAAAACTCCTTGAATTGGCCTCCAAGGTTGAAACCGAAATTGCTTTTTTCACAAGTTTTCTTGAAACTTTTTTAGGATTCTTGAGGCAAGAATTTCGTCCCTTTGGCATTTGGAATCATTGAGTATATGTACTAGAGTGAATTAGGTCAAGAATTGTCAAAAAAATATCATGCCAATCAATGAAAAATTATTTGATTTTGAATCAAACCAAATATTGCCTTTTTGAGCCAATTTCAATCAAATCACTTGACAATCTTAATTATTTCTAAATAATCAGATTAATTGGCTTGCTTGGACCTCAAGGATGAGAGAAAATCCATCTTGCACTTAATTTTTTATTTTATATCTTTATTTTAATTAAATTGGTTTTAAAAGATTAAAAATCCAAAATAAATAAAAAATAAAAGATAAAAACGTGGCCTTGGGCTTGGAGGTTCCAATTCAGATAAGAAACATGTTTGAATCAAGAAAAGTTAGGCCCATTTGGAAAATGTTTGATTTTCTCAAGTATTTCTCTTTGTGCACCTCCTCAAAAATGCTCAACTTGCACAATGTGTATCTTACTCAATTTTTAACATTTTTGGGTGTTGTTGGACTTTTTAGAAAGCTCAAGATGTCTTCTAAACAGCCCTTTTGGTTTCATCTTCATTGAAGTTTCCATGCTCATGAAAACTTCTTTGCAAAAAGTTGACTTTTTGTTGACTTTTAAAAGGACCTGTAATGTTTGGATCCATAACTTTCAAATGAAGCATTTTCTGCCCAAGCTTGTGAGTCATGAAATTGTAGAGAATTGAATTATCTTCAAAATGAGACTTGGTGGAATTTTTTTTGATAAAGTATGTGAAATTTATGCTTGGTCAAAGTTCTGTTGACTTTTGTCTGAAAAACCCTAATTTAGAAACTTTGACTTTTGATCAGATCTTGACTTTTCTTGAGGAATCATGATCAACCTTTGATCAAATGATGAATATTACTTCAAAATATTGGTGTTGACCAAAAATTATGAAGTTTGACTGTATGTTGACCATAATTGACTTTTTGTCCAATATAGTTGATTTTTAACCATCTGAGTAATTGACTGAGCAAATATGACTTGTAAGGCTTGAAACTTGACATGGTGATTCTTTGAAGCATATGATGAGGCATGATTACCACTTGAAGCATTGGAAGTCCAACTTGACTTGAGAATGGCAAAACCTAGTTTGGGTTGACTGCTTAGGAGAGGGTTTGTTTGAACAACCCTTGTGAAATCCTTGAGTATGGATATGTGAAATGTCTTGATGAAACACCCGGCCGAAATTAAAAGGATATAACTATATATCAATGAAGTCGCCATCGAATGTTTTTTATTCCTCCAAGAGGGAAAGGTAAACATCGAGTAAACCTGAAACGAAGAAATCACGGTCTTGCGACCGAGAGATCGGGTAAGGAAGTCTGTTACGCGAGGGGAAGGGATTAGCACCCCACACGCCCGTAGTACTCTATGGTATCCGCTTTTACTTTCTATCTAATGGGTGTAAAGGTATAACTACATCTGTATATGGTATAATGCATGCAAAAAGAATAAGAAAAAAAAAGAATAAAGAAAAGAATAAAAGAAAGAAAACACGGGGAAAAGAAGGAAATATTTACAAAGGTTGCTCGATCTAGCCCCGCGACAGGATGCCTACGTATTCCCTCGTGCAATGGGAAAGTCAGAGCTCCGTAGTTCGGCTCACTTGTTTTGGTTGGTTTGTGTTTTTTTAGATTAGCAGACGAAACGACAAACAATGACGAAACATCAACTACAAGACGGGATGACAAAACATCGGCAGACGGGATGACAAAACATCGGCAGACGGGATGACAAAACATCAGCAAACGGGATGACGAGACATCAAAAGATGAGATGGAGAAACATCAGAGGATGAGATGACGAAACATCAGAAGATGAAGAAGCATCAACAGCAGGCAAGAGGACGAAACATCCTAAAACTAGTTGGTTTGGGTCTTTTACTTTGGAAATAGTTTCAGATTATTAAAGTGTTTTAATGCACTTGACAAAACAAGATTTTAATTTTAAGGATGCAAAAGGATAAAGTTAAAATGGCTAAGGGAAACTAACCTAATTCTAAATCCTAATGTTATCATGCAAAGTTGATCCTAGGTTAAGGGTATAAACAAGGGGAGGAATCTACCTAAAGTTATCATGCATGGATGCCTAACTTAATGTCTAAACTCGAAAACTAACTAAATCGAGCAAAACCTAAGGGGAACCTAAAAAATCAATCATCTTGGTTGGGAAACCAAGTGAGAAGAGGGGTAGAATCAAGTAAAGTTCTTTGGCAAAAGCATACAAACCAAGCACTAACAAGTGCTAAAAAAGAAAGAAGAAGAAGAAAGAAGAAGATGTAATGAAATTTTGAGTGAATTATGCTCATGCAAAGTGTCATGTGAAGTGAAGTCAGTAGACACAACATTCATTTACAAAGTTATACAAACCTTTAACAAACATCAAACCTCCTTATAAACACCCACAAACAAGTTCATTCACAAACTAGGTCGAAACTAATCCTAAAAGCATGCAAAGCGCTAATTGTGCGAAGCGTTAGACTTGGATGAAGTTAATAGACAATTAAGGAATAACAAGACATACAATTCAGTAGCTAGTCATGTCAATTCTCATATACATCATGCAAAATAAACCACAAAGATTCAAGAGCCAAAATCTATCAAGAGTACGCAAACATGCAACAAACGCGTGCGGTGAAGTGCATCTAAGTGTGTGAGGTTTATGACATGAAAAGAAGGTGTCAAGATGAAGAGATTACAGTACCAACATCATAAAAATGAATTAATAACCAAATCATAAAATAAATGCCATGAGGATGCAATTACAACATTGGTGCGAAAACTACTTGAAATGCTTAACCTAAAAGGTGTTTACAATCTAAAAGAAGCCATGGAAAGGAAAAGATGAAGAGGAATGAGTTAAACAATATTAAAATACAAAAGTTACAGTAGAAAACATGTTATTTCATAAAAAAAATCACTTAAACATGCATTCAAAGAATTCAAAAGTAAAACACTCAAGAGAAATGCATTCGATTCGTGCGAGTGCGAGTGGACATGTGCATGCATGTGTGTGTGTGCTTGTGCATACATGTGCTAAATGTCAAATGGTGTTGGGATAATAGATGATATGTGATGAAAAGATACTCAAGTTATACATTATCAAGTCATAAGATGCTTCAAATTGTACACATACAACATCTACACAAAAACTAGTTAAAGATTTAATCTAGAATGCAACTAAAGATGGAATGGAGCATGGTTGATGCATGAATGCAAAAGAATGAAACTCATGGAATACAAAGATGTGGAAGTAGTAGCTAGCATGGAAAGAATGCATGATCATCATATACATGTTCATCATTTACAATGCACAAACAAAAGCAACTAGGAAAGCCTAAACATGTGTCTAGAAGTGTGTGGTGAAATGTGCATAGATGTGTGATTGTGAACATGCCTTGTGGTGATATTTTTGAGTGAAGTCAGTAGTGGAAACATAGACATTGCATACATATTAGACATAAACAAACCACAATCATCTCAAAAGAAAAAGAAAGCAAGAACTAATGCAAGAACTAGTCAAGAATTTACCCTAAATATGCACCTAGGAAACAAATGAAGCATGGCATGGCATTAGTGAAAAGGTATGACATTTAGATGATTGAAAATGATAAAAGTCAGTAGTTATCATGGTATAGATGCATTTATATCACATACAATCATCAAACCCTTTACATGAGCAATTTTTAACAAGAATGCGCATACTAGAAATGTAGGGTGGAAAGTGCTTGTGTATGTGTGCAAACATATTTGTGTCAAGTGTTGTGGACAAGTGAGATGTATTGGCAAGAACATAAACATGATGCTCACATAAACACAAACCAATTACCAAATATCATGCTTCACAATTATTCATAGTGCAAAGGTTAGTAGTGGAGAGGGATGATTCTAAACCCTAGAATTAATTTGAAACATGCATACAAGCTAATGAGTCAATCATGATGAAGAGGAAATATGAGAAATGGATGTAACACACAAGGTCAGTAGCTTAAGACCTAAGTAAACTACAAAAAAAAGCAATTCAAACTAAGTAAAAAGCTCACACACACAAGTGCATTGGATTAAGGTTTGAAAGCGTCTAAACTAGACGAACATTGCACTTAAGAAAAATTTAAACAAAGTGGTTTTCATTAAAAAATTACAACCATGTGTGACTTGTGTCATAAGTTTAACTCAAGATATGATTCATGAGCATCCAAATGTAGAAGATAAAGCTTCCATACACAAAAAAGTCACCTATTTGATGAGCAAAATCATCCAAAGCAAGATACCACCTATCTTAGATCAAACATCATTGATTAAGATTTGTAGGAAGGGAAAGATGTGTTGTATGTCATAGGGTGATGATAGAACCCTCACAAGATGTTTGTCATGAGCTTAAAGTAATGTCAATTGAAGTGACATACCTCAAAAATCATGAACCTATAATCCCTCAAGGTATGTTTCAACCAAACAATAGAAGAAGAAAAAGAAAATCTAGCTCTTCTAGGTCATCATGATGACATTACAATTGAGTGCAAGTAAATGAATCAAAGAGAAATGAATTATTGATTACATAATGTACAAGGTCAGAAGTAAAAATCAAAGATCCAATTGGAATTGGACTTCTAAAGCCATGCATGATGCCCATAACACAAGTGATACAAACATAAGCATAAGTTGGTAACATTCTACTCAACAAAAGTTGCATGAGCTTGAGAAAATTAGGGGCTTAAATGAATCAATCAAACTGGAATCAAGGACCTAAATATGCTATAAGGATGAAGTAAGGGAGTGAGAATTAGATTCCTAAAGAATTGCATGAGTGCATTCCTCACCTTATAATTCATGCACAAGGATGCAACAAATGAAACAAAGATCAAACTTTTAACTAAAGGATCAAGATGATCCTTTGAGGTCAAATGTCTCTCAAATGTTTAGAAGATTATCCTTAAAGTTATCATTCTCCCTAAACATCAATTAAAAACACAAACTATACAAGAAAAAAGGTTTAAGAACCAAGACATCAACAAAATAGGGTTTTGGGAACCACACAAAACTTTATGCTCAAGGTAGAAACTTAATGATCAACATATAATTTCCATTGAATGAAAACATGTTACACATCACTAGAGCACTCAAATGATCATCACATACCCAAAGTTTGGCCTTAAATCATATCCACAAGCTTCACGGTTGAAGCTAGACTCAATTACACTAGACAAAGGTATGTTCACTTTAGAAATTCCACAAAAAATAGAAAAATGAAAGATAAAATCCAAGTAAAAATGAAATAAGGAGCTCAAATCCCTTACAAGTCAGGGACATATCCTTGCTCAATCTAAAAAATCATAGAAAGGTCAAAACAAAATTCAAAAGGTCAACACTATCAAAACTTATGCTCACATGACCAATAAAATAAGAAAAATTGGTATAAAATATAAAAGTCAGAAGTAAAAATCTATAAAAATTAGAAATAGTGACCTAACATCTTAAACATGGTTAAAAATATTTTTGGCATTTTTTTATCTTCAAGGAAAAGTGGTAAAAACAAATAAAATGCAAAAATGGATAATGCAAATCATGTATTTAATGCAAAAATTGATTTAATTATGCAAAAATGACAAAATCATAAAATAAAAATCATAAATGCATGATGTATGATTTGAATGAGCTAGAATATTTTTTATTCATTTTTTATATGCATGGAAGTATTTTTAACAATTTAATTATGCATGAAATGCAATATAATGCATGGAATTATTTAAAAATGGAAAAAATGCAAGAATGATAAAATGAAATTTAGAAATACATGGTGCATGATTTAAATGGACTAATATATTTTTTACGTATCTTTTGTATGCATGGAAGTATTTTTAACAATTTAATTATGCATGAAATGCAATATAATGCATGAATTTATTTAATTATGTAAAAATGTAAAAATTATGAAATAAAATTTAGAAACTCAAAATTAATCCTTTGGAGGATTCAAAATATTTTTTGTGGAATTTTTTAACATTGGAAAGTATTTTTTAGGGATTTTTCAATAGAAATGCAATTAATTAAAGTCAGAATTTATTTAATTTGTCAAAACATTTTAAAAAAATTGGAAAAAATTCCACAAAATATTTAAAGTCATTATGAGTCTATGGTATTTTTTAAATAATTTTTGGATGATTTTTAAATGCAAAATAAATTAATGCAAAATATTGATCATAAAATAATTAAAAATGAAAACTCAAAATGCATGGACCAATCAGATGATGCCACGCATCATCTTCAACCTCTGGCCATGCCCTAAACACGTTATTTTTCAGTTTCATGCAAGAAACTTCTAGCAATCGTATCTCACTAATTTCTCAACCAAATTAAGTGATTCAAAGCTCTAAATGAAGATCACATGGCAAGCTACAACACACAAGTTGTAAAAGATCAAATGATCCACCATACATCAAGAAATCAGCGCAAGAAAATCAAGAAAATCATCCAAATCTGGATTTCCAGAACTTCATGCTATGCAATATGCTTCAAAAACAGATGAAATTATACATCAAACCTAGTGTTTGGCCAGCTAATCACGCATGTATATCCTCAAATTCATCAATTGCAAGCTAGAAATTCAGATTTGAAGTTTGAATGTTACCTCTTGATTTGGAAAATAAATCCAAATATGCCTCTGGATTTGAAGAGAAAATACCACAATCTTGCTCTTAGATCTTCAATGAAGCTTGAATGATGAAGAAAATCCACTTCAAACACAGTTTGCAACAACTTCAAAGTATGAGAAAAATGGAAAATGCAGATCAATTTTGGGATCTGGAAAACGAGAGAAAGGAGGCTCATTTGCACAAATGAAGCTTCTAACTTATATTGTGTGAGTAATAATGAGGGTACATCAGTCCTTTTGCCCAAGAAATCCATTAGAGCAAAAAATCACAAAAATGGTATCTTGAGCATGGCTTGCGTTTTGTGCTTATTCACACCTTCCTTGGCTGCGTTTTGATGAGCTGGCCAGGTGGTGAGAATATCCTCACGTGACCTATTCCTCAACCTTACTAAATTTGATACAAAATAAAAAAGTGCATGGAATGAGTGTGAGGAAAACATGCTAAAAAATGCTTGGCTTTTTATGGCAAAGATGCTTACTGGCAGTGCTTGCTTCGAGTCTTGGCATTGGTTGCTCAAAATAACTTGCAAAAACCACATGAAAAATGCACAAACACAATTCTACACAAAACAGCTTTGCACCACCTTTTTCTCCTCCAATTTTCTCACAAATGGCTTGTGCATTCCTTGGCCTTTTGATACACATCAATAGCTCTTGGCATGAGGATTAAAACAAGCTTTGGTTCACTGAAAATGGAGAAAAAATGAGTGAGATATGATCATTTGAAGTTGTGCACAAGCAAAGCAAAATTTTGGGCACACGCACGCATTCTCTGGCCTGCATGGTTGTGCATGGAGTCAGCCTCATGACCTCAACTTGTGAGCCTTGTAACTTGCTCAATGTTGAACCAAATGATGTGATTCAAAGTTCCATTTAAAGCTCTCATCACATACTTCAAAATGCACGAAGTGGTTTTCAAAAATTCCATTTAAATCAAGAGATATAAGCCTCAACATTATGCCCACCACCTGTTTGTGAAAATTACTCAAAGAAAATGCCCAGGAAATGCTTGCTTGCCCAGCCTTGGTCAAAACTTGTGCATGAAACTTCAAATATCTCTCAAATGGTGCATTTTTGAGAAATTTTACACATTGGAAATCTTGTAGGATTTTTTACAAGCTTTCCAGAAATGTATGGCATGCAACCATTGGATAAAAATTGAGAAAGTTATGATGGATCAAAGTTCCATAGGGTGAACACTTGGAAAAATTTCAAACTTCAAATAACTTCATGAACAAGTTAACCCTAATTTCTCCAACTTTCTTGATTCAATGATGAATTTGGTCATGAAAAATGAAAATGTGACATTTGAATTGATGATTGACCAAAAGTCCACTTGGTCAACTCCTGACTTTGACTGATTTTGACCAAAATGACTATTTTGCCCCTTGTGATCAATTGACCTGCTTCTACTCAAAATTGAGCATCAATATTTCACTCATAGATGTCCAACAACATATAGAAGCAATTGAAATCAAGCTTGGGTGAAAAATCTAAAGAAATCATGATTTTACTCAAAACCCTAATTTGCTCCATGTGTTAGGAGGTAACCAATCAAGCTTTAAAACCTCAAATCTTCTGAATGTGCTGAGCAATCCTTTGAACCATGACAACCCAAATGATAATAAGAAGGTAACACTTCAAGAACTTGGCTCATCCAAGCTTCAAACTCCACAGAGGACTAAAACCCTAATTTCATCAGATGAGTGCCACAGATGAATTTCTCCCCAACTCTTTGTAAAACTTCAAATCTTGAGGAATCAATGAGACAAGTGGAACGTCCTGAGATATAATACATCTTGTGACTTGAAATATCCATAGATGTGAGGACTTGGGACTCCCTCAAAAAGGTATGCTAACATAATCAACCTCCTTAGCTTGTAGAGATCTTCAGAACCCAAAGAGCTTGGATCCTATCATGAGATATGAATGCAATGTAATATGATGTTTATGATGAAACATAAGCCTAAATCAAGAGGGTAAATTTTAGGGTGCAACACTTGAGAAGTGGGGAGGGCAAATTTTGGGGTATAACAGTTGCCCCTGTTCAATCTTCTTATACTGGAAGGGTTAGATTGGCACGTTTGCCTTTCGTGACCTGAAAGTAGAAGATGATTGAACACCCGAGTACACCTGAAAATTTGCACTCGTTGTTTTATGAAGTAGAATCGTCAGCTGATGGTACGCTGTAATAGGCTTATAGATGCCATTTGGAGAAGCTGAGCTGGAGAGTGAGTCGTACGCTAGACTCTGTATTTGTCTTTTGAGTAGAAGAGACAACGGAGATGGGCTTAAGATGCCATCTGGAGAGGTTGAGTTGTACGCTAGACTCTGTAGCTGTCTTTTGCGTAGCAGAGACAACGGAGATGGGCTTAAAGATGTCATCCAGGGCGGCTGATGCTGGGGAGTGAGTCGTACGTTAGACTTCATGCTCGTCTTTGAATGAGGTTATTGGTATGTATTGATTTTCAACCAAATATGCAGCATTCTAAAGGTGGAGAGATGTCGACAAGTATTGGAATACTTGCTGGGAGAAGATTAGTACTTCGTCGGAGAAGGTTTGTCCTTGTAGGGAGAGCGATGACTCTGCGGGGATTGACGGTCCTGTGGATGCATTTCTTGTTGAAGCAACTCGTTTTTCAAAAATCATTTAAATAAATTTTCAAAACAATGAAATCGCCACCTAATTTTATTTGTTCCAAAAGGAACGGGAAAATATAGATAAAACCCCACAAATGCGGATAAGGCGGTCTACAAGACCAAAAAGGATGAATTCGGGAGTCGGTTACGCAAGAGGAAGGTATTAGCACCTCTTACGTCCATCGTACTCGATGGGACCCATTTAGTTTCAAAGTGTTTGTGTGTGTATTCGCTAATTTCTAAATAATGAATTAAGAAAGAAGAAAAGGGATTTGTTTATTATTATTTTGAGTTTGACACGGTTTTGAAACCGCGTGCCTACGTATTCCCTCGTGCAATGGGAAAGTCAAAACTCCGTAGTTCTTGTTGAAAATGTTTGAATTGGTTGTGTTGATTTTAGTAAAAATGTTTTTGGTGATCACATATGAGCGGAAAAAAGAATTTGAATGGGTTGAATTGATTTTAATTGTAGATGACAAGTACCAAAACGTTAGGCTATCATCTAACGATTCGAATACTTGAAATTGGTGAGTGAGCTCGACCAATCATCTCTCATCCAAAATCTTTATTAAGAAAAAGGTAAAGTGAAGCAAAGTTCACATTTTATTAAGTGTATGGAATAAAAGTATTTAAGTCATTAGGCTATCATCTAATGGCCCAAATACTTTAAATTTAATTAAATCGTCGGGCTATCATCCAACAATTTAATTAAATGCCATAACACTATATTTTATAGAACATGGATAGAAGTTTTTAGTTTATTAGGCTATCATCTAATGAACTAGAAACTTCGATTTGTTTAAATCGTTAGGCTAACATCTAACAATTAAAACAAATCCCATCCAAGTATTTTTATGGAAATCGATTTAGAAAAACAAATTCAATTGATTATTTTTAATTTGAAAGTGTTTTAAGAGTTTCGATATTGGACGTAGAGAAGTGATGTTTCGGGTTATGATTAACCAAGTATGTGAACTTGATTAACCTCATGAGGATAGATGCTCCTATCCCAAACCATGAGACCCTGGTGCATGGATATTGGTATGTGGACCAATTGTTTTTTCGGGTTATGATTAATCAAGGCAACGAGGGCCTCGATTAACCTCGTGAGGATGGCCATGCCCATCCCCAACCATGAGACCCTTAGAGAATTTGGTGTGGGTAACCAAAAATGAGAGATCGGAGGCGTCGTTTCTTTTATATTAATTCGTGAGTGGAGTGTGCGATCGCGTAATAAAACATACAAGCGGATAACATAATAAAACGGAAAATAATAAAAGAAAAAAAACGAAAATTAACACACAATACAACCGGAATTTAAATAATTATTAGGATGGATTTTTTCTATTTGATAAAAAATCAACTAATAATTTAATCGATAATTTAGCAAATAAAAAATATCTTATACTAATTATTATTTAATACATCAATATAAAAAAAAAACTTGCATAATAATTAATTTAAAGAATGAGTTAGAAATGGGCCTGATTTGAAGCTCGAATCTGAGGGTGTGAATAGCAAACTGAGCCCAAGCCCAAAAGCAAAGCTGGATCTTGTATGAGATATTCCATGAAGCATGGTGTGGTCCACCATCCTGGAGCGTCGGATCTGGATCTCAACAGATCTGATGGCTATGGAAGAAGGTGCAAAATTGTTTATCATATATGTACCTGCATTGGATTTCGAACAGGCCACACAGACGGTGACAAGTGTCACCGCCTGGACTAGACAACACCACTCCTAGTTATATTTAAAATATTAATCTAACTCATTTTATTATAAATTAAATAAACAGAAAACTAATCCTAATTAAACTTATTTTTATTATAAATTAAATAAATAAGAGACTAATCCTAATCTAACTACAGTAATACTAACTTAAGTTGTTTTTATAAAAAAAAAAAAGAAGAACAAGAATCAGTTTTTATAAAAAAAAACACTCATCCTCACAAACTCACGATCTCTCATCCTCTCTTTCTCACGATCGACCCTCATCCTCTCTTTCTCACGATCGACCCTCATCGCCGCCGCTCTCATCTCACAAAAAACTCTCTCGTTTCCCTCACGGTCTCTCATCTCCGCCGCTCTCGTTACCATCGTGATTACTCACAGCAAACATCTCTCTCGCTCGCGATCGCGATTTCGTCCAGAAATCGTCTTTCTCTCTCTCTCTCTCTCTCTCTCTCTCTCTCTCGATTGTGATTTCGTCCAGAAATCAAACTCTCTCTCGCTCTGTTACTCTATTATTATTATCTGATTTCTCAAAATTGTTTTGATTTGTGTTTACAGATGGTTGGAAATGGAAAGGGGGAAAATGAAAACCCTAGTTTCTACTCTGTGATGCGAACAATGATGCTAATGCGAGAAGAATGAAAGAATCAGTGAGAAAAGGAGAAGGATGGCGACACAGAGTTCGCAACCTCCTCCTTCCTCTTCAAAACCGGTATTACCTTTCGAAACTCTCTTCTCTCTGTGGCTGTTTTCGGTTTTTCTGAAGGGATAATGTTTGGGAAATGATGTTTTTATGTTGTTTCTGGGGTTTTTGATTTTCTGTTCTTGGTATGTTGTTGTGTTTATGATGATATGTTGTTGGGTTTATGATGAATGTTGGTCTGGTATGGCTGCTGGGATCATGATGAATGTTGGTCTTGTTGTATTTCGGTTAGGGTTTCAAAATGAATAGTTGTGTCCTTGATCTCTGTGCCTTGAATGCTTTTATATTGTCTGCATTAGGGTTTTCTGATGTAATGTGTTGGGAACAGGGCCTGCTTTGAGATAAATTGTATGTTGGGCTTAGGTGTTTTGTTCTTTTTCTGATATGTTGGTTAGAAAACAATGTGCCAGCCCTGTTTCTATCTGTACTGGACTTAGCAATTGGTTTGATGGGCTGAAAAACAACTTCTGAAACTGTTGGGCTGCTTATTATTTTTCTGATTTCTGAATAGGTTGTACTGTACTTTTTGCAGCTGCTTTAGTGGTGATGATGTTGTCTGAACCACACCCCCCTTTTGTGAACCAACAACAAATAGTTTTTGTGATTTGCAAAAGGGTATGGTTTTCTTGAACATGATTGAGAAACATACACCCTTAATGTAATCTGATCCCAAACATTAATCCCTAATGATGAGGAAAAAAATGCATTGCTTTGAATTCTTGCTTATGCTGCCCGTTTACTTGCTAACCAATTTCTTTTCTTGTTTCATGAATATGAGCAATGGTATGGATGGATGGTAGAGGAGGAACTTTGGACAAGAAGGCAAGGTTTGAAGATGGAGCAAAAGTTTGGAGGGATGGAAAGCAACAAAGACTTCCATTAGAAGATAGGATTAAGACATAGAAATTTTTTTGCTTGTATGCTTGAACTCAAAGCCATATAGCTTGTACTTGTAATCTTGGAATTCTTGTATTAGAAGTTTTGGAATTTGTAATATCACAATATTCAAATTGACATTGTAAGTTTGATGATTCTTGTGGCATTTGTACAAACTTGTTGAGTTGAAAGAAATGGTAAACAAGTTTAGAACTTAGGAAATGAATTATTTGAATGATGAAGTGTCTTACCTTTGGGCCACGGCATTTGTTACAAATGTTTGTAATTTGGACAAAAAATTTGAAGCTTGAAAGCTTCTCGAAGTGAATTTGAAAGACAATTTGTATTATGCGAATAAACGAGTTTGAACAAAAAGAATCTTGCCAAATTTAAATGAATGTTGAATTCGGAAGTTTGATTCTACTTTGTAAATGGGCATTCTTTAAATGTCGTTTTAGAATTTGAATAAGACTTTGAACCTTGAATGACAAGAATGGAAAAGAATGAACTTTGAATATTGAATGAATTTGCTTGGAATTTGGCTCTTTGAATTGAGACTTGTTTCCTATGGTTGGCTAAAAAGAAATCCTTGAAAACCCTTGATGGAGAACTCATGTTATAGATATAACCAGGTCATAGAACATAAAAACATGAGATAATATACATTCGGGAAAAACGTCACAGAAAAATGAACCCTCCTTGCATATTCATGAAGTAAACCCGTGTAAGTTGATGAATTAATCACGCTATCTGAAACTTACGGGTGAGAATGAGAACTTGAATATTTGTGAAAAAAAAGTATCTTGCAAACATTTCCAATTTCCTCAATCCTCTTTCAAACTCAAAAGTGCATTGAAAATGCATTAAAAAAAATTGATAATCTTGTAATCCAAAACCTTGAAATTCAAACCATCTTGCCATTAAAATAAACCCCATTTGAATGATAGACACCATCTTAAATTAAAACTCAATCCTTCAAGAAAAGTTTCAAAGAAAATTGTAACCCGTTGTGAGCATAATTCTTCGACTTCACCTTCTAAACCTTTTGATGGTCAAAAACCAACTTGTCATTATCAATTTTCCCGGATTGATTGAAAACAACAAACATCTTCCAAATCTTGTAACATAATTACCCCAAGCCAGTCCAAACCTAAAACCCTAGAAACAATGACATTAATGCATGAATGTGCAATAACGGGTACTTTCTAAACACAAAATGATGCGGGTTTGAATCCCAATCACCTTAGATGCAAGTGATGATGCAGATGTGATGAGCGAATGAATGTCTAAAGCGAGTGGTTCAATGGAAACGTATGCAAATGAATGCAAAGCCTAAACCAGGTAAAATTGATATAGGAGGGCAAATTTTGGGGTGCAACACTTGTGAAAGTAACTTTGCAGGGGATGTATTGGTGACTTTAGTCGTCATCTCGATTCCTAGAGCCTGTAGTAATTACTTTTTGTTAATTCGCTTTTCGTATGTTTGTGAACAGATGTTTACTGTCGAATGCTTATAATCATTCAAAGCAAACATTGAACTTTATGCAAAAACAATAAAATTAACACTGTAAAGAGGGAATTTGCATTAATCTTGGAAAGTGGCGTATGGCCAAGCAATTTGCATACAAGAGACGAATATCCTAGTAAAAGGAAATTGTCATAATAGTAAAAAGCTATGCGGAAACAATCCTGTCGAGTTTTAACTATGCTATTGCTCATATATTTTCGACTATCTCATCTCCTTGCTGTCAGTAGAAAGTGAGTGAATTAATTTTCGCCATTTGAATCTTGAATGTTGATAGTAGTGTAGTCTGTAAGTAGGTGATCTACGAGACATACTCTTTTTTTCCCAAGCCGCCTTTGCGGGTTTTCGACTTGCCGGGTGTACATTTTTGTATATATCCTTAATTTTCTCCCGAACCTTTTGGTTCGCCAGGATGCCCTTATTTTTGCCTAGGCCAGTCGACCTAGCGCGTCTCTTTTATGCGTAGTATTTTTTGACTATGTCTGCGTTCACAGGATGTGGGAAGTCTTCTCCATCCATGGTGCTAAGTATCATAGCTCCACCGAAAAATACTATTTTGACTACAAATGGTCCCTCATAGGTGGGAGTCCATTTTCCCCTGGGGTCACCTTGTGGAAGGATGATGCGCTTGAATACTAGATCACCGACTTGATAGACTCGGTGCTTGACTTTCTTGTTGAATGCTCTGATCATTCGCTTCTGGTATATCTGACCATGGAAGATGGATGCGAGCCGTTTTTCGTCGATCAATTTGATCTGGTCAAGGTGAGTCTGGATCCATTCGTCTTTACCTAGTTCTGCGTGTTGGAGGACTCTGGTGGAGGGTATCTGAACCTCGATTGGCAGGACTGCTTCTATACCGTATATGAGAGAGAAAGGGGTTGCCCCTGTAGATGTTCGTACTATAGTACGGTAACCATGGAGGGAAATGGCAACATCTCGTGCCAATCCTTGTAAGTCACTATCATCTTCTGTATGATCTTCTTGAGATTTTTGTCGGCGACTTCTATTGTGTCGTTCATTTTAGGCCGATATAGAGAAGAGTTGTGATGCTTGATCTTAAACTGCGTGCAGAGTTCGGTGATCATTTTGTTGTTGAGGTTGGTACCATTATCTGTGATAATCCTTTCAGGGACACCGTATTGACAGATAAGATTATGCTTGATGAATTGAGCCACAACATTCTTGGTAGCAGATGCGAACGAGGCCGCTTCTACCCATTTAGTAAAGTAGTCAATGGCAACAAGGATGAAACGGTGTCCATTGGAAGCGGTAGGTTTGATTTCTTCAATCATGTCAATGCCCCACTGTCATACCCCAAAATTTTCCCTCCATCTTCTCAAGAGATTTCATACATCTATGCTCAAGGATTCCTCAAGAGTTGATCAGACAAACTCTCTCCTAGACAATCAACCCAAACTAGGGTTTGGTATCTCTCAAGTCAAGATGGATTTCCAACATCTCCAATAGCCTTCATGCCTCCTCATATGCTTCAAAGATTCTCCATGTCAAGTTTCAAGCCTCACAAGTCAAGTTTTCTCAGGCAATTGCTCAGATGGTTGAAAATCGGGTGTATTGGACAAAAAGTCAACTGTGGTCAACATACAGTCAAACTTCACAATTTTTGGTCAACATCCTCATTTTGAAGTTACATTCATCATTTGATCAAGGGTTGATCATGATTCATCAAGAAAACTCAAGATTTGCTCAAAAGTCAAACTTTCTAAATTAGGGTTTCTAGGTGAAAAGTCAACTGAACTTTGACTGATCATAACTTTCTCATACTTTCTCAGAAATTTTTTCCACCACCTCTTGTTTTGAAGGAAATTCAATTCTTTACAACTTCATGTCTCACAAGAATGTCCAAAAAATGCTTCATTTGAGAGGTATAGCTCAAAACATTACAGGTCATTTTCAAAGTCAACAAAAAGTCAACTTTTTGTTTTGAAGATATATTGAGCATGGTAACTCCAATTGAGATGAGACCAAAGACATTGTTTAGAGGACTCTTAGAGCTTTCCAAAAATTCCAAGAACACTCCAAAATGTGGAAAATTGAGCAAGATACACTATTCAGAAGTTGGGCAATTTTGGACAATTGCACAAAAGGACATTTTGGTCAAATTGCAAAATTTTCCAAATGGGCCTATAATCTTTTGATCCAAACTTGTTCATGACATGGTTTTTGACCCATAAATGCTTGGCATTGGTGATTTTCTATTTTTATAATTTATATTTGAATTTTACAACATTTAATTCAAAAATAAATTATGTAAAATATGAAAATTAAGTTTCTTTTTCAAATAAGTTGGATTTATATCTTTCTTAATGTCCAAGAAAGCCCACACCAATTGCCAAATTCGTGACTCATGCACATGGAAAGAAAAAATCAAGTTTTAAAGGAAATTTGATTTTATTTATTGGAAAATATTTGCACATTCAATTTCCAATCTTTTTTCCTTGTTTTTTCTCTTCCAATCTCTTCTATAAATTGCCAGCATTATGTACAAGCAAAGACACGAACCCTAACCTAAAAACAAACCCAAACTCTTGCAAAATTTTCCAAGAATCCAAGAAATTCGAATTTCAAATTCCAGCCTTTCTCAACCTCTTCCACCACCCTCTTGCTCGGAGGTTCCAGAATCGATCCATACTCATACCCCAAGCCCAGGCTGCCCAGAACGTGCCCTTGAGTTCTCACCGGTTTGTCACTTTTATCAATTTCGATTTCCATATTACATCCATTGTTAATTGTTTTCATGAGTTTCTTTGAGTTCAGGACATTCATTGGAGTGTATTTGATGTATCACATGTGACTTTCCACGTAAAAAACCCAAGCCACCATTGTTAGGTTTTTTAAGGTTGTGAGTTTCGAAACTCAAAATCCAGGCCGATTCAGGGCAAGAGGACCTCACCATCGTGTTCGCAAGGTCCGATTTAGTCGATCTGGGCTTTTGTTTCGTTTCGATTGATGCATTTTGCAGGATTTCCAAGTTGATGGGCAATCGGAGACGATGACCGGAGCCCTAGCTCCGGCGTGGACTCCGGCGTCGAAGGTTGACCGCACGCGTGGCACAATGGCTTGCTATGATTCGTCCGTTCAAAAACAACTGGGGCCCGCGTGCTGACTCGATTTGAATTCAAATATCCATGACACGTTTCACTCTTATATTCACTCTGTTTTCAAATTCCAAACACGGATGCACGCTAGCTCAGATGGCAAAGGCATTGGATCTCAAAGTTTCAACTCCAGGACACCGGTTCGAGCCAGCCTGGGACCTGGTTTTGCCTTTTCTTTTTCCAAACTTGCACTATTTTCCATATTTTCTAATTATTTTTTATTTTCCATTACATTTTAATTCTTTTCTATATTTTATTCTGCATTAAAAAACCATCAAAAAATTATTTTCTTTTTGCATTTATTTTCATAAAATCTTTATTTAATTTAATAAATTAAAAAATACATTTTTGCATGCATATTTATTTTTATTTATAATTTTGCATTTAATTCACTTTTAATTGCATTTTAATTATTAAATCTTTTCCAAAAAATCCCAAAAAAATTATTTTAATATATTTATCTTATTTCCAGCATATAATAATTTTCTCATATTAAAATTTGCATTTTTCTAACAATTTTCCTCTTGTTCGATTCGTATTGCATTTTCCGATTTCTTCTTTTTGTACAGGTTGATCCGATTCAGACGATTTTCTCTTTATCATTTTATCATTCTATTTTTCCAATAATGTAACTGTTCATGGGTTGTAATAGTTTAATTTAGGACTTTATTTTCCGCATTTTTTAATTATGTATCTGCCCCAAAGCCATGTAATAGCGTAGGACATTTACATTTCCGCCTTTACATTCCGCAATTTACTTTCCGCATCTTATAAACTGTTAGTAATTAGGCGTGTATGGCAAGATTAAAATTAACTTAGCCCACTAATTTTCAAGATAATATATTCTGAATTCAACACACTTCTATCACACACGCACCTCTTAGGGTAATTCTCTCTCGATGCCTTTCGATTTCAAAATGGTCATGTCCCTCGAACGTAGAGGTATTCTAGCACCGTTGCCTTCCAAACAAGTCATCATAGTCCCTTCGATACAAAGATCATAAGACCCACGATGTCGCTTCCGAATACATGATCTTGACCCTCGATTGTCGCCTACGAAAAATGATGATAGTCCCTTCGAATGTGCTAGGATACTTCCTACAAGTTGCTTTCTATGACCATCCGATGTCCCTTCGAATGTCCCGCTTACATCCAACGAATGGAGCTACCTACTAACTAATGGTATGGCTAGCGCTATTCTAAAGGAATGTAGAGTACAACAAAACGACCAATTAAGGTGGGTAAGTAAGTCTTTTAGTTGCTCGCTCTACCAAATGCTTTCCACACCACACACCTTTTTCAAAGTTCAAAACTCTTTTCAAAACAAAAATATTTCCGAACACTTTGTATACACTCCTACATGAGTCATTACAAAGTCAAAGCGAAATGCCTTTTCAAAACATCTTTGTCAAACACACAGAAAGCAATTTTAAAAAGTGATCTAGAGCAACTAAGAGCCCGTAGATAACTACGGATGGAAAGGGGTGCTAATACCTTCCCTTTTCATAACCATTCTCCCGAACTCGAATCTAACGAAGGTCTTTTCATTACTTTTACCTTCCCTAATTGGATAAAATAAAAGTCGGTGGCGACTCTTGCTATCCGCACATTTGGATACAAAAATCCTACAAAGTCAGTTCACCGTATTACAGAACTGGCGACTCTGCTGGGGAAACACCCTTAAAAGAGAGAATTGCCTTAGGGATTTCTAGATAACTTTTATTGCTTTCTGTTTGACTTGCTTGCTTTATCTTTAAGGGTTGCTTGGGTATTATACTGTTGGGGGATCCTACACCCGGATCCGGGTTTCCTTTTAGGTAAGTAGCATTAGATCATTGCGACCGTTAGACGTATAACTACGCGGTCAACATGATGGCTACGTTAGCGTGACACTTTGGTTGTCCCGATACTCTTCATTCCCAAGTTGAAGATAGTATTTGGCTTCTGCGTGGTGTCATCAAGCGCTAACTAAACTTTTAGAACCTTAATTGACCCATCTTGGCCATTAGAAGGTAGTGAGATGGCCGGCTTTGGTGTAGACCGAGGTTGGTTGATACTCGATGCTACGCTCATTGAGATTAGACTTTTGGGACATTTTCGATCGACCACTTGGCCGTCGTATTGAAATAAGCGCCTACGAGAAAGATCTGTGATGTGAGATTCCTAGAACCCGGTTACTATTATAGGACAGGATGAACCAACTCAAACTTTTGGTAGGGTAATCACCTATACCTCATGCAAGCCTTAACCCTAGGCTCATTGTGTGAATTGTTTGTGTATGCTAAACATGACATCATGACATCATTCGCATTGCATATCATTTCTAACTATTTCAAGGACCTAGGGATTTATCTTTGCTCTGTTTTGTAGGGTATTATGGCTTCTAGAAAGACTATCCGAATCAACTTCATGGGTATCCCTTCTCAACTCAAAGAATTGGTTTCCGAAATTCCGACCATGCTCGGTTCATTAAAAGACATGGTTATCTACTTGATTTGGTTATCTCGGTTTTGAAGAAGATATGATGCATGTCCTATTCAGTTCTTTGATCCAAACACCATTGCTTTACATTTCAGTTATCGTTGGTTCCTACTTTAGAAGAGTTCTCTAAGCTACTTGGGGTACCTATTCTCGACCAAATGCCATTCACCGGTTTGGAAAAGGTTCCTAAATACGAAGACATTGCATCAGCCTTACATCTTAAGCGCTCAGACATTGAAGCCAATTGGGAAACTAGAAGTGGAGTTAAGGGTTTACTTTCCAAGTTCTTAATCAAGAAAGCCCGAGAATTCCTCAAAGTTATGAGTTTCCATGCATTTGAGAACATTGTGGCCTTGCTAATTTATGGTTTGGTTCTATTCCCTAACTCGGATCAATTCATAGATGTCAATGCCATCAAGTTGTTTCTTACCCGCAATCCTGTGCCTACCTTACTTGGAGATATCCTACATTCTCTCCACACGCGTACTACTAAGCGACAAGGAACTCTCATGTGTTGTGTCCCGTTACTTTCAAGGTGGTTTATTTCGCACCTTCCTCCATCAGTTTTGAAGAACGAACAAAGGGTGAGATGGTCTCAAAGATTAATGTCACTCTCTCATTCAGATATCCGTTGGAGTCTTTTCTCTCAAAAGGACTTCACATTCATTGAGCGTTGTGGAGAATTCCCTAATGTACCACTACTTGGTATAAGGGGAGGTATTACTTACAATCCTTCTTTAGCTCTACGTCAGTTTGGTTTTGCTCGAAGAGATGGTCCACATGATATGCTTCTCCAAGATATTGTGTTCGATTACAATCACGATCTCCAAAATTACCGACGAAGGTTTATACATGCTTGGGGCATGGTAAAGAAGACTGATACCAAGACTTTGGGGCACCCGAACTCCATTCCTTGGGAACCTTACCTCAAATGGGTGCGAGCTCGAGCTCAAAACCTCATGATGCCATTCACGCTGTTTACGGTAATTATGGAACTGTTGCTATAGGTGGCGTACCTATCTTTGTTCTCCATCCCGACATGCCTACTGATTTTGAAGACTTGAAGAGATCCGGATTCAACAAGAAGGGATACCTTTGAAGCTCGGTGCTATGCAAGCGAGAAGAAAGTGCTAGAGTTGACCAAGCTACTTCACGAGGAGCGAAACATCAACGCTACATCGGCACCAAGAGCTTTAGGGATGTTTATGTTTTCTTTTAGTTTCGAACTATCTCTTGTACTTAAAAGAAAAAAAGAATAATAAAAAGAAGTACTAATAAATGTTTGCTCATTGCTTGTTTGACAAATTTAAATCTCTTAGGTCCTTGAAAACATTGCATTGCATTCGCATAAACATTGCATATCATAGCATAACATTGCATCACAGGTACATTGGAGATTGGTTTTCTCATTTGCTCGCTATTTATTTTAGCAGAAATGGCTCTTGAACAGACTGTCAAAGATCTCGCTCGAATGCTCGGTTTCAGCAGATGTTTACCAGCTTGGTCCAAGGCCAAGAAGATTTGAAGAAGCTCATCAACAAGAAGAAGAAGGTTGTTGGTCTCCTCAACATGGGTAGACGTTTCAAAGGTGGTCCAAAAGTGGTCAGTCGGATCGAGCTCTCTGAAGGAAGTGTCCATACCGAGGGGAGTACCAAGGGTGATGAAGGTGATCAGCGTGAGCCAAAGAAAGGAGGAGAGGATCATTCTGATTATAGCCAACACTCTGATGAAGATGACAAGTACAAACAACTCGAAGACCATCTGAATGTTGTGGAAAACTTGAAGATGTCCGGGCTGAATTTTGATGATCTGAGTCTTGTTCCTGGTGTTGTGATTCCTCCCAAGTTCAAAGTTCCAACTTTTGCCAAGTATGATGGCATGTCTTGCCCTAAGCTGCATTTGAAGTCCTATGTCCGAAGATCAATCCCACATGATGAGAAAGTTGTGGATGCACTATTTTCAAGAGAGTTTGTCCGGAACCAGTTGGAATGGTACTATCGGCTAGAGAATGACCGTATCCGTACTTGGGTGACTTAGCGATGCTTTCTGACGTGAGTACAATCTGAATTGACACCCACTCGCATGCAACTACAAAGCATGTCTATGGGTCGTGACGAAGTTCAAGGAGTATGCTCGAAATGGAGAGACCTAGCGAGAGTTCAACCACCCTTGTCCAATAGGGAGTTGGTTGATATGTTTATGGGAACAGACAGCTGTTCTTCAATCATCGATTGGAAATTCTTCATCCGGATTCACCGTGATATTGACAAAGCGCATTGAAGTGGTATCAAGAGTGGGAAGATCCATGTAGAGTCATATTCAAACGTTGCGAAGAAATCTTTTGGTGCTAAGAAAGAAGCTAATGCCGTGTATGGTCAGAAAAGTCGAGCCAAGTCCGACCGCGCTCAATCTGTGGGGGCAGTTGTGATCTCCAATCCTACATCGACAACCTCGGTGAGACAGCGCAGCGGCGCGCCCGAAGGCGGTTCTGAAGATCAACATGCCTTTGTCGCAAGCCTTGCAACACATGTTGAATGCAGAGTGATTACCTTGAGGATCCTCCTCAGAATGTCAACACTTCCTCTCCAAGTACAATCCTAATGCTAAGTGTGCTTACCGTTCCAATAGCCGAGGGCGACAACGACAATTGTTGGGCTCAAGAACAAGATTCAAGATATGATTGAAGCTAAGCGATTGAATTTGATCCTCTGTTGAGACTCGAATGTGATCAACACGCCTATGCCTAACCATGACAAGAGTTCCAATCTGTTGGTGACGATACTTATGTTTTCAACATAGATGACTTGACCATTCCTCGATGATGTTAAGAAGAATTTGTTGCAAGCGGTGTCAATCCAGATGCCCGGAGAATTGTCGTTGGTGCCCATCTGCACCGATGGTTGTGCTTGGTTAAGAAGACGTGTTCGGTGCATGATGGATAACCGTGAGATACTATTTACGAAACCACCTGTGCGTGTGTGAAGAAATGTCTAAGTTGAAGATTGACAATGCGAACAGCTGTACCATCGTGTGGGATACCTTGGGGCAGCCAAGTGGAAAATATGATTACATGGTGAAGTACACGTCACGATAGTTACAAGATTCCTATTGAAGATGTTAAGGCGACCGGATGGGGTGACGATTTCCAAGATTATCTTGATGTTAACACAATAAGGATTTCCTCTGCGATCATGTGCCTAGAGTGGCACCTCTCATTATCACTTCTCAAGACCAGCCATATTCCTCGACAAAGCTATCCCTTGGAACTATGGAGTGATGTTTACTATCATGGCGTCAAGAAAGACCTCTCGACTATTGAAGATCTTCTCTGAAGTTTCTATTCGACATTGACAACATCACGGATCGAAGGTGACCGAACCGGAAGGGTATTCTCTCGAGATCTCTCCTCCAAAGACACTACGACTCCACTCGCATTCGTCTACTCCACCAATATCCCAGCTAGAGGAAAGAATCGGTGGCTCATCCTGCTCAACCGAAGTACCAAAGGAAGTTCGAAGACACCTCCAAGCAAGAAATGGAGGAAATTAAAAATTATCAAGAAGAGTGACTACAATGTTGTGGAGCAGTTAGGACAGACTCGTCCAAGATTTCCATGCTCGCTTTGCTCTTGTGCTCGAGGCTCATGCTAACGCCTTGGTAAAGTTTACGAAGAATGCTCACGTGCCGCAAGACACTACCACCGACCGGTTCGAAGTTTGTATTGCTAGCACGGCTGCCAACAACGGCCTAGGCTTCTCGATCTTGATTTGACTCTGGGAAAGAAACACAAAGCCTTGCACTCTGTTGAATGCAAGGTACTACCATCTCATGTTTTGGTTGATACCGGTTCGCTCTGAATATCCTAAGACGCTTTTGATCGGCTTGATGTCGAAGGGTTGGTTCGAGACCCGTGACATTATCGTGAGAGCTTTCGATGGTTCTAAGCGTGCTTGGAGAGCTCACTCACTGTTAAAGTCGGTTCCCGGACTTTTGATTCCACTTTCTTTGTCATGGACATCCGTCCGCTTATTCTTGCCTACTTGGGCCCTTGGATACATGGGCGTATACCTCTACCTTACATCAGAAGCTGAAATACCCGGTGAAAGGGAAGGTTGTTACAGTATGTGGTGAAGAAGAATATATGGTCAGTCATCTACAGTCATTCCGCTATCTCGAGATGGAGGGTGAATTCTTCGAGACTCCCTGTCAAGCTTTTGAAACAATTCCAGTCATGCACTGTGACTCTCCTCCTCTGAAGATGCTAAAGTTCCGCCTAGGATGGCCTCATTGAAAGATGCTCAAGCTGCTGTTGAAGAAAGAAAGAGTACTATTTGGGGTCAGCTCCCTGATCTTCCTTTCAAATTTGACAAGACTGGTTTAGGCTTCACCATCAAGGGTCAGAAGATGATACGCCGCGAACGTGCCGGCCAACTTCCTTTCCGCATCAGCCAGAGTGGAATCCATGCTATAGAAGACAACGACAATGACTTCGACATCAGCAAGTGGATCTTCCCAACTCCAGACAATGAGCTCAGCAATTGGAAGACTGAAGACGTCATACCAATCTCCTTTAGTCAGGAGTAATTGCTCTTGTTTTGTTTGCTTTTCGTATTTCTTTATGTTTTGAACAATAAACTTTGAAAGCCTAGTGCCTTGCCCGGGGCATCATGGCTCGTTTGCGAGGGTTATTATCTATCGTTTGCATATTTTCATTCAATAAATTCGTTGGACTTTTGCATTCAATTGTTTGTTTTCTTTCTTTACTTTATCACCCTTCAAAAGCTATGTGTTTCTTACACACACCACGTGATACATGCGAATCACTCGAATCTCGTTAATAACACTATGCTAGTGCTAAATATGACTTCGATAATCCGATCTACCAAGCCGAAGATGAAAGTGAGGAAGATTGTGAAGTGCCGGAGAACTTGCCTGCTATAGCAAGAAGAGCGAGTTATACAGCCACACGAAGAGCAAGTTGAGGTTGTGAATTTGGGTACTGATGAAGACAGAAAAGAGATCAAGATAGGAGCAGGCCTTGAGAACAGTGTTAAAGAAAGGTTGGTTCAGATGCTACGAGACTATGTTGAGGTTTTTGCTTGGTCATACGAAGACATGTCGGGTTTAGACATTGATATTGTGGTACACCGATTGCCAACAAAAGAAGGTTTTCTCCCAGTGAAACAGAAGGTTCGTCGTATGCGTCCTGAGATGTCAGAGAAAATCAAAGCCGAAGTTATGAAGCAGTTCAACGCTGGTTTCTTAGCCGTTACTTCTTATCCACAGTGGGTTGCTAATGTGGTACCCGTGCCTAAAAAGGATGGTAAAGTACGAATGTGTGTGGATTACAGAGATCTGAACAAAGCAAGTCCGAAAGACGATTTCCCACTTCCTCATATTGATGTTCTGGTAGACAACACCGCTCAGCATAAGGTTTTCTCCTTCATGGATGGTTTCTCCGGTTACAATCAGATCAAAATGGCTCCCGAAGACATGGAAAAGACTACTTTTGTTACACAGTGGGGCACTTTCTGCTACAAGGTTATGCCGTTCGGACTGAAGAACGCGGGCGCCACTTATTAGCGTGCTATGGTGGCATTGTTTCATGACATGATCCATCACGAGATAGAAGTCTACGTCGACGACATGATAGCTCGGTCGCAAACTGAAGAAGAACATCTTGATCACTTGCAGAAGCTGTTCGACAGATTAAAGAAGTACAGATTGAGACTGAATCCCAACAAGTGCACCTTTGGAGTCAGATCCGGAAAACTCCTAGGGTTTGTAGTCAGTGGAAGAGGTATTGAAGTTGATCCCGCCAAGGTTAAAGCTATTCAAGAGATGCCAACTCCCGCACCGAAAGAAGTCGAGGTTTCTTGGGCGATTGAACTACATTGCCGATTCATTGCACACCTAGCACTGAGCCAATCTTCAAGTTACTAAAGAAAGATCAAGTAGTAGAATGGAACGACGATTTCCGGATCGCTTTTGACAAAATCAAGGAGTACCTACAGAATCCTCCTATTCTGATGCCACCTGCCGAAGGAAGACCTCTTATCATGTACTTGACAGTGCTAGAGAACTCAATGGGGTGTGTTGGGGCAACATGACGAGTCGGTCGAGCATGCAATATACTACCTTAGCAAAAGTTTACCGATGTGAAACAAGATACTCACGACTTGAGAAAACTTGCAACGCTTTAGCTTGAATGCTCGACTAAGGCGATATATGTTGACTCACACTACCTTGTTGATTTCAAGATGGATCCGATAAAATACATCTTTGAGAAACCACTCTCTCCGAAGAATAGCAAGATGGCAAATGATCTTGACCGAATATGACATCGTACACTTCTCGAAGCGATCAAAGGAAGTGTAGTAGCCGATCATTTGGCTCATCAAGCCGTAGATGACTATCAGTCTATGCAGTTCGAATTTCCAGACGAAGATTATACAGAAGATAACAGTGACCTACAAGGATTGGCATGAGATGTTACCATTTGCTCTTCATGGTTATCGCACTATAGCACGAACATCAACAGGGGCAACCCCCTTCTCTCTCGTATACGGTATGGAAGCCGTCTTACCCATCGAGGTTCAGATACCCTCAACCAGAGTCCTCCAGGAGGCAGAGTTAGGCGAAGACGATTGGGTCCAGACTCGGCTTGACCAGATTAATTTGATTGATGAGAAACGACTCGCATCCATCTGCCATGGACAGATTTATCAGAAGCGAATGATCAGAGCATTTAACAAGAAAGTCAAGCACCGAGTCTACCAAGTCGGTGATCTAGTAGTCAAGCGCATCATTCTTCCACAAGGTGATCCCAGGGGCAAATGGACTCCCACCTACGAGGGACCGTTTGTAGTCAAGACAGTGTTTTCCGGCGGAGCTATGATACTTAGCACCATGGATGGTGAAGACTTCCCACACCCTGTGAACGCAGACATAGTCAAAAAATACTACGCATAAAAGAGACCCGCTAGGTCGAGTGGCCTAGGCAAAAATAAGGGCATCTGGCAAACCAAAGGTTTGGGCAAAATAAAGGATATATACAAAACATGTACACCGCAAGTCGAAAACACGAAAAGGCGGCTTGGGCAAAAAGGGTATCGGTGAAATGAAAACCGAAAGGCGGTCTAGGCAAAAGTTAGGGATTTAAGCGTACGACTATGTCTCTTCGGATCACATTCCGGACTACTATCACATTCAAGATTCAAATGGCGAAGATCAGTCTACTCACTTTCTACTGACAACAAGGAGATGAGATAGTTGAAATATATGAGTACTAGCATAGTTGGAACTTAATGAGATTGTCCCCGCATAGCTTTTTACCTTTCTTATATAAAACTACTTGGCCATACGCCACCTTTCAAATGAATACAAGTTCTTTCTCTTTACAATTTCTGCTGTTGTTATTTGCAATAAGTCCAACGTTTGCTTTGAATGACTATACGCATTTGACAATAAGAATCTAATCACAAGCGTACGAAAAGTGAACATGCAAAAGTACTTACTACAGGTTCCAGGAATTGGGATAACGACGAAAGTCAACAAATAGTTCCCCACAGAGCATAAAGGTGTCACTCACAACACACATTCCCCAGCGGAGTATAAGGGAATCCACGAGCAGCAATTTCACTCAATCGAGCAATGTTACATCAGTCTCCACGCAGTAACACTTCACCCAGTCAAGATATTCATCCCAGCGGATATTTCTCAATCCTCCCCCTTCCCCCAACAGCGGTATCCAGACACAAGACTTGGTCAGATAGTGCATCGGAGGAAACATACACCTTTATTCCCCAGCCAGAGATTACAACGGACTCCAGACTCTTCTAGCCCGGTCTCCCGGCAACTATCAAATGCTCTCCAGCGAGATCTGCACTCTGAATCCCCAGTAGAGCATCTCCTAAATTTCCTCAGCAGGATCTACATACAAGGTCCCCAACGGATCGCCTTCCAGATTCTCCTCAACAGGGTCTATGAGATCTCCAACAACGAGCTTCTCAATCTCTACCTTCCTCAACAATGTCTAGGCCCAAGACTTGGTCGGATAGTGCATCGGAGGAATCCAGGATATCTTTCTTCTCCTTCAAAAGCGGGGTTCTCACCTACACAAATCCCCAAGCGGAAGTCAGAAATCTTCAAGCAGAACATCCGCATCTTCTTCAAGATGGATATGTTTTGAAATATCACAACATCTATCATCCATACATTACTTATGAAGTCATTATTCATGCATATGTCATTCATATACACTGTCATGCATCATACTTTGCATAAAACTAACAAATATTCTATCAAAGTTTCTCTTGTTTTCTAAAGAAGCAGTAATCACTTCGGCAAAGCAGTCGAGATTAAGCCCGAATCGACGGAAAACTATCGAAAGACCGCCCTTGGTTGTCCTCCGACGACGGTCGAGATTAAGCCCGAATCGACGGAAAACTATCGAAGACGCCTTGGTTGTCCTCCGACGATGGTCCAGATTAAGCCCGACCGACGGAAAACTATCCGAAAGACCACCTCTGGTTATCCTCCGATAACAGGCAATGGATCAACACCCGATGCACAACAGGGAAGCTATCCACATTCTTGCCAACTACAATCTCCCTCAGAGTAATCAGCACGAAGATTTATTCTGATTCCTTATTATCAACAGCAACTACAGAGACTAGCGTACGACTCAGTTGCCTTGGATGGCATCTTAAGCCCATCTCCGACTATTTGTCAACATCTCTTCACTTTCAAAATGCTGCATATATGGTTAAAAATCAATACAGACCAATAACTTCATTCAAAGTGAACACAAAGTCTAACGTACGACTCCCTCCGGATGGCATCTTAAGCCCATCTCCTCTCCGTTCGGGAACATCTGAGCCTAACATCGACTCACTCCCAGATCGACCTTTCCAGATGGCATCTTAAGCCCATCTCCGTCAGCTCTCCTATTAACAACCTCGAGTCTAGCGTACGACTCGTCCCCCCAGCGAAGTCTCCAACTTCTCCAAATGGCATCTGTAAGCCCATTCCCGCATCATCAGCCGATAGCGAGTGCAAATTTTCAGGTGTACTCGAGTGTTCAATCATCTTCTACCTCCAGGTCACGAAAGACAAGCGTGTCAATCTAACCCTCCAGCACAAGAAGATTGAACAGGGGAAGCTGTCATACCCCAAAATTTTCCCTCCATCTTCTCAAGAGATTTCATACATCTATGCTCAAGGATTCCTCAAGAGTTGATCAGACAAACTCTCTCCTAGACAATCAACCCAAACTAGGGTTTGGTATCTCTCAAGTCAAGATGGATTTCCAAAATCTCCAATGGCCTTCATGCCTCCTCATATGCTTCAAAGATTCTCCATGTCAAGTTTCAAGCCTCACAAGTCAAGTTTTCTCAGGCAATTGCTCAGATGGTTGAAAATCGGGTGTATTGGACAAAAAGTCAACTGTGGTCAACATACAGTCAAACTTCACAATTTTTGGTCAACATCCTCATTTTGAAGTTACATTCATCATTTGATCAAGGGTTGATCATGATTCATCAAGAAAACTCAAGATTTGCTCAAAAGTCAAACTTTCTAAATTAGGGTTTCTAGGTGAAAAGTCAACTGAACTTTGACTGATCATAACTTTCTCATACTTTCTCATAAATTTTTCCACCACCTCTTGTTTTGAAGGAAATTCAATTCTTTACAACTTCATGTCTCACAAGAATGTCCAAAAAATGCTTCATTTGAGAGGTATAGCTCAAAACATTACAGGTCATTTTCAAAGTCAACAAAAAGTCAACTTTTTGTTTTGAAGATATATTGAGCATGGTAACTCCAATTGAGATGAGACCAAAGACATTGTTTAGAGGACTCTTAGAGCTTTCCAAAAATTCCAAGAACACTCCAAAATGTGGAAAATTGAGCAAGATACACTATTCAGAAGTTGGGCAATTTTGGACAATTGCACAAAAGGACATTTTGGTCAAATTGCAAAATTTTCCAAATGGGCCTATAATCTTTTGATCCAAACTTGTTCATGACATGGTTTTTGACCCATAAATGCTTGGCATTGGTGATTTTCTATTTTTATAATTTATATTTGAATTTTACAACATTTAATTCAAAAATAAATTATGTAAAATATGAAAATTAAGTTTCTTTTTCAAATAAGTTGGATTTATATCTTTCTTAATGTCCAAGAAAGCCCACACCAATTGCCAAATTCGTGACTCATGCACATGGAAAGAAAAAATCAAGTTTTAAAGGAAATTTGATTTTATTTATTGGAAAATATTTGCACATTCAATTTCCAATCTTTTTTCCTTGTTTTTTCTCTTCCAATCTCTTCTATAAATTGCCAGCATTATGTACAAGCAAAGACACGAACCCTAACCTAAAAACAAACCCAAACTCTTGCAAAATTTTCCAAGAATCCAAGAAATTCGAATTTCAAATTCCAGCCTTTCTCAACCTCTTCCAGCCACCCAGTCTTGCTCAGGAGGTTCCCAGGAATCGATCCATACTCATACCCCAAGCCCAGGCTGCCCAGAACGTGCCCTTGAGTTCTCACCGGTTTGTCACTTTTATCAATTTCGATTTCCATATTACATCCATTGCTAATTGTTTTCATGAGTTTCTTTGAGTTCAGGACATTCATTGGAGTGTATTTGATGCATCACATGTGACTTTCCACGTAAAAAACCCAAGCCACCATTGTTAGGTTTTTTAAGGTTGTGAGTTTCGAAACTCAAAATCCAGGCCGATTCAGGGCAAGAGGACTTCACCATCGTGTTCGCAAGATCTGATTTAGTCGATCTGGGCTTTTGTTTCGTTTCGATTGATGCATTTTGCAGGATTTCCAGGTTGATGGGCAATCGGAGACGATGGCCGAGGCCCGACTCGCGAAGGTTGACCGCACGCGTGGCACAATGGCTTGCTATGATTCGTCCGTTCAAAAACAACTGGGGCCCGCGTGCTGACTCGATTTGAATTCAAATATCCATGACACGTTTCACTCTTATATTCACTCTGTTTTCAAATTCCAAACACGGATGCACGCTAGCTCAGATGGCAAAGGCATTGGATCTCAAAGTTTCAACTCCAGGACACCGGTTCGAGCCAGCCTGGGACCTGGTTTTGCCTTTTCTTTTTCCAAACTTGCACTATTTTCCATATTTTCTATTTTCTAATTATTTTTTATTTTCCATTACATTTTAATTCTTTTCTATATTTTATTCTGCATTAAAAAACCATCAAAAAATTATTTTCTTTTTGCATTTATTTTCATAAAATCTTTATTTAATTTAATAAATTAAAAAATACATTTTTGCATGCATATTTATTTTTATTTATAATTTTGCATTTAATTCACTTTTAATTGCATTTTAATTATTAAATCTTTTCCAAAAAATCCCAAAAAAATTATTTTAATATATTTATCTTATTTCCAGCATATAATAATTTTCTCATATTAAAATTTGCATTTTTCTAACAATTTTCCTCTTGTTCGATTCGTATTGCATTTTCCGATTTCTTCTTTTTGTACAGGTTGATCCGATTCAGACGATTTTCTCTTTATCATTTTATCATTCTATTTTTCCAATAATGTAACTGTTCATGGGTTGTAATAGTTTAATTTAGGACTTTATTTTCCGCATTTTTTAATTATGTATCTGCCCCAAAGCCATGTAATAGCGTAGGACATTTACATTTCCGCCTTTACATTCCGCAATTTACTTTCCGCATCTTATAAACTGTTAGTAATTAGGCGTGTATGGCAAGATTAAAATTAACTTAGCCCACTAATTTTCAAGATAATATATTCTGAATTCAACACACTTCTATCACACACGCACCCCTTAGGGTAATTCTCTCTCGATGCCTTTCAATTTCAAAATGGTCATGTCCCTCGAACGTAGAGGTATTCTAGCACCGTTGCCTTCCCAAACAAGTCATCATAGTCCCTTCGATACAAAGATCTTAAGACCCACGATGTCGCTTCCGAATACATGATCTTGATCCTCGATTGTCGCCTACGAAAAATGATGATAGTCCCTTCGAATGTGCTAGGATACTTCCTACAAGTTGCTTTCTATGACCATCCGATGTCCCTTCGAATGTCCCGCTTACATCCAACGAATAGAGCTACCTACTAACTAATGGTATGGCTAGCGCTATTCTAAAGGAATGTAGGAGTACAACAAAACGACCAATTCTGAGTGGGTAAGTAAGTCTTTTAGTTGCTCGCTCTACCAAATGCTTTCCACACCACACACCTTTTTCAAAGTTCAAAACTCTTTTCAAAACAAAAACATTTCCGAACACTTTGTATACACTCCTACATGAGTCATTACAAAGTCAAAGCGAAATGCCTTTTCAAAACATCTTTGTCAAACACACAGAAAGCAATTTTAAAAAGTGATCTAGAGCAACTAAGAGCCCGTAGATAACTACGGATGGAAAGGGGTGCTAATACCTTCCCTTTTCATAACCATTCTCCCGAACTCAGAATCTAACGAAGGTCTTTTTCTGTTACTTTTACCTTCCCTTAATTGGATAAAAATAAAAGTCGGTGGCGACTCTTGCTATCCGCACATTTGGATACAAAAATCCTACAAAGTCAGTTCACCGTATTACACCCACGTTGCGAAAGGCCAAGGAGCGGTCAGAACATTTAACGGTACTGGAGGTACGTGCACTCTGTCTGCATATATTTGGCATTTGTGACAAGACCGAACATAGCGGTGACAATCAGCTTCCATGGTGGACCAATAATAACCTGCTCTTAGAATCTTCTTAGCCATTGTATATCCACTGGAGTGGGTACCAAATGCGCCTTCATGTAATTCTTCCATGATCTGTACCGTTGTTTTCTAGTCTGCACAACGAAGTAAGCACAAGTCGTGATTGCGCTTGTATAAGATGTTGTTACTGAGAAAGAATTTGGATGCGAATCTTCTTAAGAAATTCTTATCATTGACAGATGCCCCTGCAGGATATTCCTGAGTCTCAAGATACCTCTTCACTTCGTAGAACCAAGGTTTCTCTTCTGTAGAAAGTTCACAACAGTATGTTGGTTCGTCAAACTTTTCGATGATGATTTGGGGAGCTTCGTTGTCCCATCTGACTTTGAACATAAATGACTTGGTTGCTAATGCGTCTGCCAACTGATTCTCTTCTCATGGAATATGATCGAAAGTGATTTCTTCGAAGTAAGGGATCAGACTTAAGACATGCGCTCGATACGGGATGAGATTCGGATGCTTCGTATCCCAATCGCCTTTAATCTGACTGATCACTAAAGCTGAGTCTCCATACACTTGCAAGAATTTGATTCTTAAGTCAATAGCAGCTTTGATACTCATGATGCACGCTTCGTATTCGACCATGTTGTTGGTGCAACTGAAACATAATCTGGCGGTGAAAGGCGTCTGCCCGCATGTAGGAGACGTAATGACGGCGCCAATGCCATTTCCAAGTGCGTTTGAGGCTCCATCAAAGACCATGGTCCATCGGGATCCTGGTTTAGGTCCTTCATCTGGTCCTGGTTCTTCGTAATCAGTAACTAGCAAAACATCTTCGTCGGGAAACTCGAACTGCATAGACTGATAGTCATCTACGGCTTGATGAGCCAAATGATCGGCTACTACACTTCCTTTGATCGCTTTCTGAGTAGTATACTGGATGTCATATTCGGTCAAGATCATTTTCCATCTTGCTATTCTTCCGGAGAGAGCAGGTTTCTCGAATATGTATTTTATTGGATCCATCTTGGAGATCAACAAGGTAGTGTGAGTCAATGTATACTTTCTTAGTCGGTGAGCAGCCCAAGCCAAAGCGCTGCAAGTTTTCTCGAGTTGTGAGTATCTTGTTTCACAGTCGGTAAACTTTTTGCTAAGGTAGTATATTACATAATCTTTTCGACCAGACTCGTCATGTTGCCCCAACACACACCCCATTGAGTTCTCTAGTACTGACAAGTACATGATAAGAGGTCTGCCTTTGGCAAGTGGCATCAGGATAGGAGGATTTTGTAGGTACTCCTTGATTTTGTCAAAAGTTGTTTGGCAATCGTCGTTCCATTCCACTACTTGATCTTTCTTCAGTAACTTGAAGATTGGCTCACAAGTAGCAGTTAGATGCACAATGAATCTGGTAATGTAGTTCAATCGTCCCAAGAAACCTCTAACTTCTTTCTCAGTGCGGGGAGCTGGAATTTCTTGGATAGCTTTAACCTTGGAGGGGTCAACTTCAATACCTTTACCACTGACAACAAATCCCAGGAGTTTACCGGATCTGACTCCAAAGGTGCACTTGTTGGGGTTAAGTCGTAGTCTGTACTTCTTCAGTCTATCAAACAGCTTTCGCAAATGATCGAGATGTTCTTCTTCAGTTTGTGATCGAGCTATCATGTCGTCTACGTAGACCTCTATCTCGTGATGAATCATGTCATGAAACAAATCCACCATGGCACATTGATATGTGGCGCCAGTGTTCTTTAGACTGAACGGCATGACCCTGTAGAAGAATGTGCCCCATTGTGTAACGAAAATAGTCTTTTCCATGTTTTCAAGAGCCATTTTGATCTGATTGTAGCCGGAGAAACCATCCATGAAGGAGAAAACCTTGTGTTGAGCGGTGTTGTCAACTAGAACATCAATATGAGGAAGTGGAAAATCGTCTTTCGGACTCGCTTTATTCAAATCTCGGTAGTCCACACACATCCGCACTTTACCATCTTTCTTAGGTACGGGCACAACGTTCGCAACCCACTGTGGATAAGAAGTAACGGCTAGGAAACCGGCGTTGAACTATTTCATAACTTTGGCTTTGATTTTCTCAAACATCTCAGGACGCATACGACGAACCTTCTGCTTCACAGGGAGAAAACCTTCTTTCGTCGGTAGTCGGTGTACCACAATGTCAATGTCTAAACCTGGCATGTCTTTGTATGACCAAGAAAAAACCTCGATGTAGTATCGCAGCATTCGGACCAAACTCTCTATGACACTGTTCTCAAGTCCTGCTCCTATCTTGATTTCTTTTCTGTCGTCGTCAGTACCCAGATTCACAAACTCGACCGGCTCTTCGTGTGGCTGTATAACTTGTTCTTCTCGCTGTAGCAATCTGACAAGTTCTCCTGGCACTTCACAATCTTCCTCACCTTCGTCTTCGGCTTGGTAGATCGGATCGTTGAAGTCATATTTAGCAATAACAAAGCTGTTATCAACGAGATTCGGAGTGAATCTGCAATATATCACGTGGGTGTGTGTAAGAACACATAACTTTTGAAGGGGTAGTAAAGTAAAAGAAAGGAAAGAAAACAATATTTAAATGCAAAAGTCCAATGATTTTATTGAATGAAAATATGCAAATGACAAATAATAACCCTCACAAACGAGCCATGATGCCCCGGGCAAGGCACTAGGCTTTTAAGTTTATTGTTCAGTGCGTAGAAAATGAAAAGCATAACAGAAAACAAAAAGAAATTACTCCTGTCTAAAGGAGATTGGTATGACGTCTCCGGTCTTCCAATTGCTGAGTCCGTTGTCTGGAGTTGGGAAGATCTAGTTGTTGATGTCGAAGTCGCTGTCGTCATTTTCTATAGCATGGACTCCATTTTTGGTGATGTGGACGGGAAGTTTGCTGGCACGTTCACGGCGTATCATCTTCTGACCCTTGGTGGTGAAGCCTAAACCAGTCTTGTCAGATTTGAAAGGAAGATCAGGGAGCTGAGCCCAAACAGTATGACCTTCCTCAACTGCAGCTCGAGCGTCCTTCAATGAGGCCATCCTTGGTGGAATTTTAGTAGCTTCAGGAATGATGGGAGAGTCAATAGGCATGACTCTTGGAATTGTTTCGAAAGCTTGACAGGGAGTTTCAATGAATTCACCTTCCATTTCGAGGTATCGGAACGACTGTAGATGGCTTACCATGTATTCTTCCTCACCGCATACGGTAACAATCTTCCCCTTTGTTGGGTACTTCAACTTCTGATGCAAGGTAGAGGTAACAACACTTGCCCCATGTATCCAAGGGCGTCCAAGTAGGCAAGAGTAGGTTGGACGGATGTCCATGACGAAGAAGGTAGAATCAAAAGTCTGGGAACCGACTTTAACAGGCAGAATGAGCTCTCCAAGTACTGTTCATTTAGAACCATCAAAAGCTCTCACGATTATGTCACTGGGCTTCAAGACCACTCCTTTAACATCAAGTCGGTCAAAAGCACTTTTTGGTAGGATATTCAGAGCAGAACCAGTATCCACCAACACGTGAGACAATGTAGTACCCTTGCATTCAACGGAGATGCGCAAGGCTTTGCTGTGTTTCTTTCCGGCAGGAGTCAAATCAGCATCAGAGAAACCCAAACCGTTGTTGACAGTCAGGCTATCAATACAACCTTTGAATTGATCAGCAGTAGTGTCTTGCGGTATGTGAGCATTCTTCAGGAATTTCACTAAGGCTTTAGCATGAGCCTCAGAGCACAATAGTAGAGCAAGCATGGATATCTTAGACGGAGTTTGTCCTAACTGTTCCACAATATTGTAGCCGCTTTTCTTGATGATCTTCAGAATTTCCTCCATTTCTTGCTTGGAGGCGTCTTCAGCAACTTCCTTTGGTACTTCTATATGAGTAGGATGAGTTACTGGTTCTTTCCCTCTAACTTCGGGAACTGGTTCAATAGCTGGAATGCGAGTTGGAGTCGCAATGTCTTCTGGTGGAGAGATCTCTGGAGAGAACACTCTTCCAGTTCTGGTCACTTTGCTTGATCCGGTGATGTTGTCGATGTCAGTATCAGTAGCTTCAACTGCAATATCTTTAATGGTTAACGGGTCTTGCTTGACACCATGATAGTAAACTTTGGCTCCATAATTCCACGGTATAGCTTTGTTAGAGAAATATGGAATTGGTCTGGGAGAAGTAATGATGAGAGGTGCTACTCTAGACGCAGGGTTGGTAGAGGAGATCCTTATTGTGTTTACATCAGCATAGTCTTCTGGGAAATCGTCTCCCAATCTGGTTGCTTTGACATCTTCAATAGGAATTTTGTAACTTTCAGGGGCGGTGTATTTCACCATGAAATCGAACTTTCCACTTGGCTTCCCCAAGGTATCCCAGACTTCTAGTAAGGCTTCGTCTACATCTTCGATCTTTAGATTCTTAGAATTGTCTTCACACAGATTCTCCACAGAAAGAGGTTTCAGAAATAACACTTCTCGGTTGTCCATCATGTGCTGAATACGCCTTCTTAGCCAAGCACATCCGTCAGATTCAGATGCACACCAATGACAATCATCTGGGCATCCTGGAAATACACCGGCTTGCAGCAAATCTTTCTTGACAGTCATCAGAGGAATAGTCAAATTGTTCACATCATACACATAGGAGTCTTCGTCAATAGCATTGGAACTTTTACCGTGGTTAGGCATTGGTGCATTGATTACATTCGGCGTTTCGACAGGAGGGTCAAATTCAATTTCCCTAGCTTTAATCATGTCTTGAATCTTGTTCTTCAGAGCCCAACAGTTGTCGGTGTCGTGCCCTGGGCTGTTGGAGTGATATGCACACTTTGCATTAGGATTGTATTTTGGAGAGGAAATGTTGACATGCTGAGGAGGATCCCTCAAAGTAATCAGCTCTGCTTTCAACATGTGTTGCAATGCTTGCGACAATGGCATATTGATCTTCGTAAACTGTCTTCGTGGCGCGTTCTAGCTACGCGCGTTGTCTCGTTGAGGTTGCGCTGGTGTAGGATTGGAGATCACGACTGCCCCCATAGATTGAGTACGATCGGTTTTGACACGGCTTTTCTGACCATACACAGCATTGGCTTCTTTCTTACCACCAAAAGATCTCTTTGCAGCATTTGGAGATGACTCTACCTGAATCTTCCCGTTCTTGATTCCAACTTCAATGCGCTCGCCTGTCAGTATCAGCTCGGTGAATCCGGCTAAAGAGTTTCCAATCAGATGATTGAAGAATGGGCCTGTCAGCGTTCCCATAAACATATCAACCAATTCCCTATTGGACAAGGGTGGTTGAACTCTGCTTGCTAGATCTCTCTATTTCTGAGCATATTCTTTGAACTTCTCGTCATGACCCATAGACATGCTTTATAGTTGCATGCGGGTGGGTGCTAATTCAGCATTGTACTGGTACTCCTTGTAGAAAGCATCTGCTAAGTCATTCCAGGTATGAATGTGGTTACTCTCTAGGTGATAATACCACTCCAACTGAGTTCCGGATAAACTCTCTTGGAAGAAATGGATCCATAGCTTCCTGTCTTCAGTGTGAGGATGGATCTTCTGAACATAGGACTTCAAGTGCATCTTCGGGCAAGAGATGTCATCATACTTGGCAAAGATAGGAACTTTGAACTTGCGGGGAATCACCACACCAGGAACAAGACTCAGATCATCAAAATTCAGCCCAAACATTTTCAGATTTTCCACAGCATTCAGGCGGTCTTCAAGTTGCTTGTACCTGTCGTCATCAAGAGGATACTGCTCGCTCAGGTAATCTTCTTCTCTATTTTCAGACCCTTGTCGGATTCCTTCGCTGTTCTTGATGCTTTCCTCGGTTTTGCCACTCTTGTTTGAGATTTCTAACCGGCTGACCACTTTAGGTGCACCCTTGTGATTTCTTCCCATGTTGAGAATACCGATGGTTTTCTTCTTTCTGGTGATGAGCTTCTTCAGGTCCTTCTGGCCTTGGACCAAGTTGGTGAACATCTCCTAGAACTGAGCGTTCTGAGCTTGGAGATCTTTGGTAGTCTGTTCAAGAGCCATTTCTGCTGAAATAAACAGCGAGAGAATAAGAAAACCAGTCTTCTGAGTACCTGTTATGAAATGTTATGCCATGATATGCGATTTTTATGCAATACAATGTTTTCAAGGACTTTAGGAATTTAAATTTGTTAAACAAGCACAAATAAATTTTTTATTAGTTTACTTTTAGCAAGTACAAAAGAGAGTTTTAAACAAATAAAGATAAATTCCTAGAGCTTTAGGTCTCCCATGGGCGCTTCCTCTTTGTGTTGAAGTAGGTGTTGGTGTTTCACTCCTCGTGAAGCAGCTTTTTCAACTCTAGCACTTTCTTCTCGCTTGCATAGCACTGAGCTTCAAACGTATCCCTTTCTTCTTTAAGCTAAATCTAGGATCTCTTCAAGTCTTCAGAATTAGTAGGCATGTCGGGATGGAGAATGGTATAGGGTTCGTCACCTATAGCAACAGGTTCGATGATCAATGGTAGCACAGGCGTAAATGGCATCATGAGGTTTTGAGCTCGAGCTCGCACCCATTTGAGGTAAGATTCTCAAGGAATGGAATTCTTATGTCCTAGAGTCTTGGTATCAGTCTTCTTTACCATGCCCCAAGCGTGCGCAAATCTTCGATGGTAATTCTAGAGATCGTGGTTGTAGTCAAACACAATGTCTTGGAGAAGCATATCATGAGGACCATCTCTTCGAGCATAACCAAACTGACGTAGAGAAAAAGAAGGGTTGTAAGTGATACCTCCCCTTATGCCAAGGAGTGGTACATTAGGGAATTCTCCACAACGCTCAATGAAGGTGAAGTCCACGGTGGGATAACTGACTTGTTTTGTTTTGCGTTTGATCGCAAATGTTGCAGATAGCAAGAGTCGCCACCGACTTTTCTTTTATCCAATTAAGGGAAGGTGAAAAGAATAGGAAAAGACCTTCGTTAGATTCTGAGTAAGGGAGGTGATTATGAAAAGGGAAGGTATTAGCACCCTTTCCATCCGTAGTTATCTACGGGCTCTTAATTGCTCTAGCTCACTTTAAAATTTGCTTTCTGTGTGTGTTTGAAAAGATTTTTGATAAAAAAGTCATTTCTCTTTGACTTCGTAATGATTCACGCTGGAATGTATACGAAGTGTTTGGAAATGTTTCGTTTTTAGAAAAAGGAACTTTGTAATGATTCACGCTGGAATGTATACAAAGTGTTTGAAAATGTTTTGAAAAGTGTGAGGTGTGAAAAGTGTTTTGATAGAGCAAGCAATTAAGAATCTATTACCTACTTAGAACGGTCGTTTCCGTGTTATTTTACTTTCCTTTAGAATAGCGTTATCCATACCATTAGTTGATAAACCCTATTCGTTGGATGTGAATGGACATTTGAAGGGACATTGGATGGTTATAGAAGGCAACTTGTAGGAGTATCCTAGCACATTCGTAGGGACGATCATCACTTTTCGTAGGCAACAATCGAGGGACTAGATTATATATTCGTAGGCAACATCAAGGTTCATCGAGGGACTATGATCTTTGATTCGAAGGGACTATGATGATATGTTTGTAGGCAACGGTGCTAAGATACCTCTACGTTCGAGGGACTTGACCATTTATTCGAAAGGCAACGAGAGAGAATACCCTAGGGGTGCATGTGTGAAGAGAGTGTGTTGAGTTCAGATAATTTATCTTGTGATTAGAGTTAGCTATGTTGATTTTATCTTGCCCTACACGCCTAATTTACTAACAGTTTATATGGTTACGGAAAGTAAATTGCGGAAATATAAAGTGCGGAAAGTAAATCCTACGCTATTACATGGCTTTGGGGCAGATACATAATATAGGAGTGCGTAAAGTAAAACCTAATTAAACTATTACATCCCATGAGCAGTTACATAATATTGGAAAAAAGGAATGCGAGAAAACTGTCCTAACTATTACAACCTAGAAGCAGTTCCATTAATCGGAAAAAAGAATCGAATCGCGAATAAGAGAAAATAATGTTAGTGAAAAAGATTTTTGAGTTAGGAAACAGTTTTAAGGGTTAGTAAACCTAACTAGATGAGAAAATAATTTTCAGGAATTTTCTGGATTGATTTTAGTGTAGAAAAACAATTAAAAGTTAAGTTTTTGACTAATTAACAATTAATTAAAATATGCATGCAAAAATATTATTTTTTATGCTAAAAATTAAATAAACATTTTTCTGACCTAAAATGAAAAAAGAAATAATTTTTTGTGATTTTTTAATGCATTAGAAAATTGTTTGAAAAGAAATTAAATTAGAAAAGAAAATATGGAAAAATAATGGAAAAAGGTTAGTGAAATCAAGTGTTAAAAAATATTTGCAGGAGCCAGGGTTCGAACCAAGGCCCTCTGGATGAACACGCGCACTGCCTTGCCATCTGAGCTGGGTGGATTAGCTGTTAGCATAATGAAACGAAAGAATTATAAGGGAAATTGATCTCTGGATGCCAAACAAACACGCGCCAAGATCATCTTCTTCCCCGTTTGAATTTTTTATAGGCTTTTTTACCTACGGTTTTCGTTCGTAGCCAAAGCCTTTACCCACGGATTGTCTTCCGTAGTTACATCCCTGCAAAATCAAACCACTCATTATTCACAAATTAAATTAACTTTGAGGGCATCAATTGATTGGAAATCCTCTTCTGAGTACGATGGTGGCTCTGGTTTTCACTAATTTTGGCTTAAACGAAAAACCCTAAATCAAGGTTTTAAACCCTAGCCATGGTGAGTCCTTCGTTTTTCACCTAAGCTTCAATTAAACTATCCAAACATGATCGAAACTTCATCACAAACACAAATACATGGTTAAATTCAATAGATTATGCATAAAAATACGAAAACGATTTTGAGTTTGAAGTATGCAAACTGTGACTTGGATGTATCGATTCTGGACGTTTCAATGCTTGGTGATGATTGGAATAGGTTCCTGGGACCTTGAGAATGCTCGTTCAATCCTCAAAACTCCTTGAATTGGCCTCCAAGGTTGAAACCGAAATTGCTTTTTTCACAAGTTTTCTTGAAACTTTTTTAGGGTTCTTGAGGCAAGAATTTCGTCCCTTTGGCATTTGGAATCATTGAATATATGTACTAGAGTGAATTAGGTCAAGAATTGTCAAAAAATATCATGCCAATCAATGAAAAATTATTTGATTTGGAATCAAACCAAATATTGCCTTTTTGAGCCAATTTCAATCAAATCACTTGCCAATCTTAATTATTTCGAAATAATCAGATTAATTGGCTTTCTTGGACCTCAAGGATGAGAGAAAATCCATTTTGCACTTAATTTTTTATTTTATATCTTTTATTTTAATTAAATTGGTTTTAAAAGATTAAAAATCCAAAATAAATAAAAAATAAAAGATAAAAACGTGGCCTTGGGCTTGGAGGTTCCAATTCAGATAAGAAACATGTTTGAATCAAGAAAAGTTAGGCCCATTTGGAAAATGTTTGATTTTCTCAAGTATTTCTCTTTGTGCACCTCCTCAAAAATGCTCAACTTGCACAATGTGTATCTTACTCAATTTTTAACATTTTTGGGTGTTGTTGGACTTTTTAGAAAGCTCAAGATGTCTTCTAAACAGCCCTTTTGGTTTCATCTTCGTTGAAGTTTCCATGCTCATGAAAACTTCTTTGCAAAAAGTTGACTTTTTGTTGACTTTTAAAAGGACCTGTAATGTTTGGATCCATAACTTTCAAATGAAGCATTTTCTGCCCAAGCTTGTGAGTCATGAAATTGTAGAGAATTGAATTATCTTCAAAATGAGCCGTGGTGGAAATTTTTTGATAAAGTATGTGAAATTTATGCTTGGTCAAAGTTCTGTTGACTTTTGTCTAAAAAACCTTAATTTAGAAACTTTGACTTTTGATCAGATCTTGACTTTTCTTGAGGAATCATGATCAACCCTTGATCAAATGATGAATATTACTTCAAAATATTGGTGTTGACCAAACTGGTGAGGAATGGATGGAGAGTTCCAGCGTGTTGTAGGCTTCAAGAACGATTAGAACAGACTCCTACATGTCCCAGGAACACGAGGCAATGCTTGGAATTGACTGAGGAAGGCTGCAAATTGCGTTTCGATTTGCCCTAGTTTTGAGAAAATTTTGAAGTTTTAGGGTTGTTCTTTGGATGCAACATTTGTGTCCTTTGGCATCTGAGGTTGTTATGTATTTATAGAACAAGAGATTACGTCAAGAATAATGAGAAAATATATTGCCTTGAATGCAAAAATATTTCATTGGAAATTTTATCAAATTTTTCCAAAAATGGCTCAATCTTGCCTTAAAGCCTTGTGCACGAAATTTCCAGCTAGCATGGGCTTCCTTGGTCCTCAAGACAAGTAGAAATCAAGCCCAACTCCTCTTATCATTTACCTTTATATTTTATTCAATTAAATTTGAATTTTATCCATTTAATTCAAAAATAAATCAAATAAATAAGAAGGAGGCGTGGCAATGAGTGTAGAGGTCATGGATAATCTCAAGAATAAGTTTGGGTCATGAAAACATAGGACCATTTAGGAAAAACTTGAATTTGCTAAGTATTTTTCTTTATGCACTTCTTCAAAAATGCCAAACTTGCACAACTTGTATCTTACTCAATTTTCAACATTTTTAAGTGTTCTTGGACTTTTTAGAAAGCTCAAGATGTCCTATAATCACTCCTTTTGGTTTCATATTCATTGAAGTTTCCATGTTCATGTACACTTCTTTGCAAAAAGATGACTTTTTGTTAACTTTTAGAAGGACCTATAATTTCTTTATCCATAACTCTCAAATGAAGCATTTTTGGCCAAAGCTTGTGAGACATGAAGTTGTAGAGAATTGAATTCTCTTTAAAATCAGCTTTTGTGGAAAAATTTCTGATAAAGTATGTGAAAGTTATGTCTGGTCAAAGTTCTATTGACTTTTGTCCAAAAACCCTAATTTGGAAACTTTGACTTTTGATCAAACCTTGAGTTTTCTTGATGAATCATGATCAACCCTTGATCAAATGATGAATGTGACTTCAAAATGTTGATGTTGACCAAAAATTATGAAGTTTGACTATATGTTGACCATAGTTGACTTTTTGTCCAATACAACTGATTTTCAACCATTTGAGCCATTGATTGAGAAAACTTGAGTTGTGAGGCTTTAAACTTGACATGGTGATCCCTTGAGACATATGAGGAAGTATGATGATCATTTGAAGCATTAGAACTCATCTTTGACTTGAGATAATCAAAACCCTAGTTTAGGTTAATTGCTTAGGAGAGGGTTTATCTGGTCAACTCTTGAGAAATTCTTGAGTATGGAGATGTGGATTGTTTGAGAAATAGGAGGGCAAATTTTGGGGTATAACAGGATCCTTCCCGAATCCTAAGGGCTCGTCGTTATATATGCAATCTAGACGCTTCTTATCGACGTTTTCTTTGACCATTTCTTTTTTATCTGGTGGCTTTGGCTCAATAGCCAAAGTAATTCCTTTATCTAGGATTTGAATTTTATTGGCTTCGACAACCATATTTTCTTCATCCTCTAGTGCTGAATTTACTTTATTTTCAGAAATATACGCCAAAATCCTTTCCAAAGCATCTGGCTCAAACATCATTTTCATTGATGTCCCTCCAGCCTGTCTGCCGGTTTTCATAATATGGATCCTCAAGAGGTTCTATATCCCACATAAAACCATGGGTTTCATGCAGCTTTAACGAAACAAATGCCTCATCCAGGTTGGCATACACATCTTCAGCAGGTTGACATGGGGAAATGTTAGCTAATTTACTGTCAAATTGCTTTTTGCCGACATTATTCACATCAACCATGAAATACCTCTGGTCGGCTTCAATATTCTCGACTATGTCATTTTCCCTCTATATCATCAAAGGATGGTGCATAGAAGATGGCACAACTCCCATATCGTGCAGCCATTCCCTCTCTACCAAGAGGTTGTAACTTGGCTTACCATTTATCATCATGAATATAGTCGGCCTAGTAACTGAGCTGACAGTGATATTGTTCGCGTTAAAAAGTGACGCGCGAGGGAATCGAATCGGAATTCGGATTCTCTGGCTCGAAACGATTTACTCTTTTGATTTGTTTATAAAGATGCCGCGAGGATCAAGCTTTATTATTTTCAACACAAGAAAAATGATTATGAAAAAGGGGAAAGCTGCAATACCCTCAATTGATATGATATGCATTACGACTAGCGCGAACTAGACGCAACGCATTGGGGAGATTCCGGGCAAGGGGGTTTGTTATATAAAGGGAATAGATGTGGCACCCTAAATATATATAGTTATCTATAGCTTTATATATGAATATGTTTGATATGTTTGTGTGTTTTAAATTTCTATTTCTATTGTTGGGAAAGTTTCTCCATTGGATTTTGAGAAAGGATAGATTATGTGGGATCCTAGGTTTTGGTATTATTGTGCTCGCAAAGATCATTGGGATCTTCTGCATACATATCCCTTAATGGGAATCAGAGCATTTGTAGCTCGGATCTAAAGGGAGCTATGGTTTTGTTTGGTTTGAGGGAGAAAGAAGTTTTGCTCGCCAAGGATGAGACCTTGTGCCTACGTATTCTCAAAGGGATATTGAGAAAGTCAGAGCAATCGTAGTTCCCACTTATGCTAGTGGAAGCAACGAGATGTTATTAAGAGACAAATACGAATGTCATCTTAATGAAAAATGTATCTAATCTATTTCATCACATACATTTTGAAAAGGATTGATTGATTTAAATCTTTCGTCGTGAGTTATAGGTGTTTTGCTTGAGTGTACAAGCGTTACCACTTACGAGTTAAGAAAGATGTTTTGAAAAATGATTGAATCTTTTAATTGTAAGCATTGGGGTGTTTTGCTTGAGTGTACAAGCGTTACCACTTATATGCCAAAACATTATAGGTCATTTTGAAAGTCAACAAAAAGACATTTTTTGTCAAAGCAATTTACATGAATATAAAGGCTTCAAATCAAAATGTGATGAACATGAAAGTTTTAGGGGACATCTTGAGATTTCCAAAAATTCCAAGATCAACTTCATATGTTAAAAAATAAGAAAGTTATGAATTGCACAAGTTGGGCAATTTTGAGGAAATGCATGAATTGCAAATTGAGCAACATCATAATTTTGGGCTAGTAGACCTATCTTTTTGGGTCTAAACATATTCATGACCTTATAGAGGACCCCTAAATATATTCATTTATTTTTTATGATTTTTATTTTCTTTTATATGGATTTTATTCATTTAAATGCAAATTAAATCAAATAAAATATAAAAATTATGGATTTAGGCACATGCCTTGATTTTCAATCACATTGAAGGCTCAGGATCACAATAGAAAGCTGGAAAAAACGTATGAAGCTCGTTAATGCAAGATTGGCCAAGATTGGAAGTTTTTCATTCAATTTCCAATCAAATATTTTTGCCATGAATGCGCAAGATTTTTTCCACTTTTCTTGACCTAATCTCTTCCTCTATATAAACACAACACCCTCATACACTAGGGAGAACTAAATTTATTGCCTCAAGAGCTAACCCTAAAAGCTCTCAAAATTCCTCAAAACTAGGTCACAAAAAACCCTTGCAAAAAATCACCTTTTGAAATCTCAAATTTTGTCAAACTAAGGAAAACTTGCAACCCTATCTCCAGCCCCTCTCAAAGCAAACCAGTTGTCCCAATCAACTCTTGAGGTGCTATAGAGTAAGTATTAATCATACTTGATGATCAAAAGTTCTTGAAATATGCATTACAATCATCACCGTGTTGCATACTTTTGAGAAATTCATATTTTTATTTTTTACTATGCTTTGATTGAAACTAACAACTCTAATGTGCTTTTGAGGTGTAACTACACAAGTTTAACCCATCGCATGAGTCCTATAATTCCAGAATAATCCATCAACATGTTTGGACCAATTTGTAGTATTTTGCTCGTATCTCTATATGTAGGAATAATTAGCCAAAACTAAGGCCACCAATGAATTCACAAGGGTTGATTTAAGGGGGTAGGGTCTTCTTGGATTACTAACATGCTCTATTTTGCAGGTTGAAAGAATTAACATCGTCGGAGAAGACGATTGAGGCGTGGGTTCAACACCCACTACATGCACTTATTCTTATTATTATTACTAACCCTAATTCTTTTCATTATTTTCACTAATTACCTTCTAAATATTTTTTTCTTTTCTAAAATCATAACCTAATTAGTTCTAGGATTAATTGACTGAATAATTTTCGTAAAACTAATTAGAAGTTAGGTTTTTTTAATTACTATTAACATTAAAATTAATTAGACTTTATTTTTTTTGTAAATTAATTAGAATTTAGGTTTTAATTATTTATTTACACTTAAATATTTTCTATAAAAAAAACACCAAAATATTTTTCTAACACATAGAATTATTAGGGCATTTAACACATTTTTTCCTAACATTATTTTTCTTATCTTTTGCTATTTGAATTCCTAGATCAATTGTATAGGTCGCACTATTTTTTGTAATAGCTTAGATTTATATTCTCGCATATTTCATTATTATGTAACTACTCTGAAGCCATCTAATAGTGTAGGATTTAGTTTTCGCACTTTATACTTGTTGTATATATTTAATTGTTAGTAATTATGGTTTGTATGGCAAGACTAAAATAACCGATAAATAACCTAATTTCAAAAAATAATATAACTGAATTAATGCATTCTCACATGTGCACCCTTAGGGTATCCTCTCTTGTTGCCTTACGAATAATGGTCATATCCCTCGAACGTAGGGATATCTTAGCAAAAGACCCTCGGTTAAAATCATCATAGTCCCCTTAAAGATCATAGTCCCTTGATGTCCCTCGATTGTTTCCTACGAATACATGACCTTGTCCCTCGATGTTGCCTACGATTAAAATGATGATAGTCCCTACGAAGTTGCTAAGGTATCCTTACATGTTGCCTTCAATGACCGTACAATGACCCTACGTCCGTCCCTTCATATCTAATGGATGGGGATACCTACCAACCAATGGTATGGATAGCACTATCCCTAATGGAGAAGGAAAAGAATAACGAACGACCTTTGAGTTGGTAAACTCTTAATTGCTTGCTCGCAATAACATTTCAAAATACAATAAACCTTACACTTCAAATTTTCAAACGAATATTTTCAAACACTTCGTATACATTCTTGAAGACTGATACAAGAATCATTACAAAGTTAAGATCAAAATATTTTCAAACAAATCAAACACACACAAAAGTAAGTTTTCAAAAGTGAGCTAATGAATTAAGAGTCCGTAGATAACTACGGACGAAAAGGGTGCTAACACCTTCCCTTTTTATAACTTACCCCTCGAACTCAAAATCGATCAAAGGTATTTCCTGTTCTTTTCACCTTTTCTTATTGGATAAAAGAAAAGTCGGTGGTGACTCTTGCTAACCGTAACATTTGTGATAAAATGCAAAACAACTAAGTCACTTATCCCACTGTATTACAATAAGCACTAATGGTATCTTTTATATCATGTTTTTGACCATAGGAGAAGCGTGATTTCAAAGGTGTGTATTTAATGACCATGTCATCCACCTGTTTGGGTTGATAGGGTTCTTCTCCTCTAGGTTTAACATAACCTATACCTTTTCTATCATTTTTGCTAACTCCATAGATTATGGAGGCCATTTTACTTTTATCTATATTTCTAGCAAGGAATTTTTGAAAGCTATAATCATATTCTTTTATGATTTTATCAGTTCTTGTATAAACTCTCGATACAAGTTCTTTCTGAGCTTTTAGAAGTTCTATTTTGATAATAGAGTTTTCTTTTTCAAGTTTAAAATTAGTTTCTCTTAGCTCAGAGTTCTCTGTTTTAAGTTTACTAGTATCTTTAATCCCAGATAAAGAACTTCGTTTTAGTTTGTTATATCTGTTTTGAAGTCTCTGATAATTTTCAAGAATTTCAGATAGACAACTTTCTAATTCAGATTTTGTGAGATGAGAAAATACCTCTTTAGTGTGTGATTCGGATTATGAGGAATTTGTGTCATCATCTATGTTGGCCATCAATGCTATATTGGCACTTTCATCTTCTGAGTCAGATTCTGCTCCAGAAGATTCTGAGTCATCCCATGTTGCCATGAGATTTTTATTCTTTTCTTTGTCAAATCTTCTGGAGATAATGAAGAATATTAGGGGCGAAAATTGGGGTATAACATGCGCGATAGTGATGCTAGGCGAGGAGGCTGCGATTGCGGTGTTGTGACCGATAAATGAGAAGTCGCAATTGTGCGATGTAGACGGAGGAAGCTCAGCTGGTTTCCGGAAGCGGTAAGACGTCCATACGGTGGCCAATAGCTGCTATGTGGTGGCTTCGGTCACCGGAATCTTGAGGAGAAGATGAATTTTTTGGATTGTTGTTATGAGTTCTTGGAGAAATTGAGAGAAAAGAGAGTTTTTATTTTGAAATTGGGGAGAGAGTTATGAGAGAGTGTTTTTAGTGAGTGAGAAATAATGAGTTATCATAGAAAATTTTGATTTGAAAAATATATCTCCCGCTCAAAAAAATGAATTTGGGCTTTAGGGTGAAGTCGGGCTCAAATTGGGCCTAATTTGGGTTTATCGGTGCCAAAAATGTTCAAGTTACGAGGTCATCGGTAAACGTGTGAAATTTGAAATCGGGCTCAACATGAAAAATGTTCAGACCAAAACTAATGGTGGTCGTAAATTTTTTGGCTCAATTGAATAAAATACGAAGGAGTTATGAATTTTTGAATGATTTGCTGACGCTGAGCCAAATTGGCTAATGCTGAATTTTCAGCGAATTTAACTGTATAGTTCTGTAAGAACGCCTAAAACGAAATTCTTCGATCAAAATTTGAACTCGGAATGTGAACCAAAGTTGGAGCTAACAAAATTTGTGAAATTTTTCCATCGGACCTAATGTGATATGATAAAAATCGAATGAGATACAAATTTTTCAATATTGGAAATCGATTAGACAGAGATCATTATTTCTCACATAATCATCATCATCATGTTTCTTCTTCACCAACCTTCTCCAGTCATATGATTACTAACATCATAATAATCAAAGATCATCCCTTAATAATACAACGTTTTTACTAATTATACATTTAATTTTTTTTGGCTTAAATACACTTTTGATCCCCCAATTTTCAAGTTCTTTAAGTTTAATCACCTCATTTTAAAACCCAGGTTTCTAGTCCCTAAACTTTACTTTATTCATGATTTATTTGGCCCCCCACCATTTTTGTGTAGCTGGCAGTGATGATTAGGATAAAAAAATATTTTTCATTATGTCGCATTGCAGACTAGATTAATATATTTATTAAAAATATTTTAAAATTAATTTATTTTAATTATGTTTTTTTCAAATTTGATTATTAATACAATCAGCTGGTTTTCAACTCAAGAAAGCTATATATGGTTTAAAACTGACCCATCGTGCTTGGAATGTATAGTTGCATCAAGCCCCCATTCAATTTGGTTTTTCCTCAAGTCGTTGTGATCAATCACTATTTGTGTATAATCATAACATCACCACACTTTATGCCCTTCTCAATGTTGATGATATTTTGGCCACTAGGTCATCCTCCACACTAATCCATGAGTTCATTACCAAGTGGAACCTCAAGTTTGCACTCGAATAACTTGGGCCTAATCGATATTTCCTTGGTGTTGAAGTACACAAGCAAAATGATGGCTTTTTGTTACTTACTCGGACTAAGTACATACATGACTTACTCACCAAAGTCTTCATGATTGGAGACATATGAGTGCACACTCCTATGATAATACGAGCAATATCAACAAACATGGCTCTAAGGTGTTGTCTGATCCATTTATTTATAGGTCCATAGTTGAGGAACCTTAATACCTCACTCTTGTGTGCCCCAATATTTCCTTTGTAGTAAACAAAACATGTTAATTTATGAAACAACCTTTAGGTTCACACTAGTACGCAGTCAAGCACATACTCCGTTAATATACAACAATACATGGATTGATGTTTGTACTAGCCGCAACCACACACCAGTTTTCATTACGTGCTTACAATGATTCTAACTGGACTAGTGACCTAGATAATCGCAAGTCCACCTCTAATTTGTGTTTGTTCTTTCGACCTAACCTTGATTCATGGAGCTCCAAGAAATAAGCCCTAGTCGCAAGATCAAATACCGAAGCATAATATTAGGCGCTTGCATATATGACATCTAAGTCGTTGTGGCTTGATTCCTTACTTGGTAAGCTAGACATTCCCTACTCGGCCGATATGTTACTATTTGACAACTTAAGTGTTGTCACGTTGTCACATAATCCAGTTCTTCATGCAAGAACGAAACATATTGAATTTGATATCCACTTTGTTAATGTAAAAATCATGGCCAAGCAACTTATGAAACAACAAGTTCCATATCATACACAATTAGATTACATGCTAACGAAGCCTCTCACAACTACATTGTTCTATGAGTTTCGTCCCAAACTCAAGGTATTGCATCTGCCACCACCATGACTTCGTGGGGTTAGGGAGATATTAGTGAACTATATAAAATATAGTTATATTGGTTATTAAAAGTAGTTAAGAGGTAGTTATTATGCTCTTAAAAAGTTAATTATATTTGATGTAACTAACCTTAACTACATAGGTTCTAACTATTAGTATATCCACTTATTCAATATTCAATACACTTATCTCCATTGTATTCTCTACTTCATCTTTCTCACATTATCATCATCGTCTTTCTTCTTTACGAACATTCTTCAATCATATGATTACTATGATCAAAGATCATCCCTCAATACCCCTATATTTCTACTTAATTATATGTTTAAATTTTTTTAAGAACAAATAAATATAAAATATATAAGAGATAACTAAAGACTTTATAAATTACTAAGATAAACCAAGCCAGACATAAGATATATTAAATCAATATCATTAAATCATTAAAAAATTGAAAAATTAGAAAAAACAAATATAAAAAATGCAAAATATCTAGTCAAGACAAAGAAAAATATCAAAATGCAAAATAATTTAATGTAGCAGAATGGAACATAACAAAGCAGAATGCAATGAAATATAAATATCATTTTATTGTTTGATTATTTTATTTAAAATATCTTATTCCATCTCAAACAGCTCAAATTAAATGGAACAAAAAATGAGAATTCAAATAGAATATGATGAAATGCATTCTATCATATTCCGTTCAATTTCATCATCTTTTTACTGTTACAAACAATAGAACATAATATTATTTTATTCTATTCTGTTTCATTCCATCGAGTTCCATCAATTCAAACATTAAAAAAAAAATAGTCACAAAATATTAACAGTAAAAAGAAACCACGACGAACCCAAAAAAAAAAAAAAAACCTGAATAAAACTAAACCACGACGAACCCAAAAAAAAAAAAAAACCTGAATAAAACTATTTATAGTGGTAATATTGATAGTAATATCAATACAATTAAAAAAAAAACCATTTATATCGGTAATATTGATAGTAGTTAATACAATTTACATTTTGTGAGTCTAATGCCGCATAGTATACACCTTAGAATATCCACTTCAAATTTCAAATAACTTGTGAATATCTACCAACCTAATTTTTTGAATCCGAAATATTTTCTTTTTCCACAAGAATAATGCATGTTTTCTCTGTCAAGTCTCAAAAAAAGATAAAAAGAATTTACTTTGACCGTAAAGCATGAAAATCCTTAAAACGTTACTACTAATAACGAAATAATTTTGCATTTACCCGAAAATCCACGCGCAAAATCTGAATTAAAACCACAAAATCAAGAAAGAATTATGTTTGGTAGCCGTCATTGGTTCACAGAATTACACCGTCAAAAATATTTATTTTTATTTTTATTTCTTAATATAAAAAATAAAAAATGGCGCGTCTCTTTCTCTCTCCCCTGAGTAGCAAGCAAGCAATTAAACCTCCATTTAATGCAATTGCACCCTCTCAATACGCTCTGCAATTACTCTTCTCTGCCATTTTTTTCTCTATCTGTTCCCCACTCCCTCTCTATCCTCCTTCAATGCTCTTTCTCTCTCTAAAACAACCGTTTCTTTCTTCCTCTTCTTCTTCTTCTAACCTTTTCTTATTCCCATATTAACCTTCTAAAAACCACCATCTCTATCTCTTCTTCTTTCTTCAACAACTCCACACAACAGATCTACACTTACTGTTTGGTTGGTTCATTTTCTATAATTCTTAATGTTCTTTAAGATCGAAGATCGTAACAGTTTCTGCAGAATGCGTGCGTTTCTTTTTAATATTGCTGTGCTTTTTTTTTCTAGGGCTAGCTGAATACGTAAGAAAACCGTTAGGTTTGCAAGAAATAAACACACTCCGGGGTCTTAGACACTGAGGTGAAGAAAATCAAACCCTTGAAAAGCATGTTATCTATGATCTCTATGATAAGAAAGAGTAGCAAGGTCGGTGTGTTTGGATCAACATCATCTTTGATTCTTCTCACTCTTTGACAGGTTGGTAGGTAGTGTTTTTGCTTTAACTTTTCAACTCATTTTCTTCATGTCTTTTTCTAAATATCTCTTCACTTTCTTCACTCTTATCTCTCTCATCTCTTCAATTCATCTTACTCATTTTGACTGCAAATTTGCTACAAAAATTTGGAGTCAAATTTTGATGTACTAGTAGAATTTTTTTAATAATTGTTTTCTCTTTATTGTATCAATTTATTGTACCAATGAGGCCAATATCCGTCTCGATCTTCTACCTATACACGTTATTCATGTCATCTCGACTATCAATTATTTTTTTCATTCTTTTCTCAAAACAAAGTTTGAAAGATATTTTTTTAATATACACCATAAGAATGTTAGACCTATTTATAAATAAATACTTTAATTACAAAAGAGAAAAAAAGTTGATGTCTTTGTCTTATTTCTTTACCGTACAATACTGTATACTCTAATTATTGGTTATATAATTTTGTATTTTTTAAAATATTTTTCAATTAGGTTTGAAAAACTATAAGCTTTGTAACCGTGAAGATCTGAAGATAGGTAGAAAGACTTGTTACAATGTTTCAGTCAAACCTTTTGGAAGCTGGGCAGTTCCATCCATTAGAGATGATGCAAAACACTTCTGAAAGCGATGTTCCTCGAATCCGTGAAGATGAATGTTTCGAAAGTGCAACAAAGTCCTACAGTGAAAATCATGAAGGTGGTGCTGCTTCTGGTGAAGAACAAGAACCACGTCCCAAAAGAAAACGTTACCACCGCCATACTCAGCACCAGATCCAAGAAATGGAATCGTAAGAATTGAGTTTTTATCATCTCTTTATCTTTAAAAAACGTTGTTGATTGAGTTTTTTCTTTCTTTTTGGGTTGCAGTTTTTTCAAGGAGTGTCCACATCCTGATGACAAACAAAGGAAGGAGCTAAGTAGAGAGTTAGGGTTAGAGCCATTGCAGGTTAAGTTTTGGTTTCAAAACAAACGAACTCAGATGAAGGTAACTTTCTATTTTTCTACATATAAAAAGTGTTTTTATCTTGTTTTTTTAGTGTTAAGTTTAGGTGATGAGTTTTGTTGCAGACACAACATGAACGTTCAGAGAACTCACAACTTAGAGCAGAAAATGAGAAGCTTAGGGCAGATAATATGAGGTATAGGGAAGCTCTTAGCAATGCTTCATGCCCTAATTGTGGTGGTCCTACAGCTATAGGTGAAATGTCATTTGATGAACATCATTTGAGGCTTGAAAATGCAAGGCTACGAGAAGAGGTACTTTACTTTTGCAAATTTGTTTTCATGTGTATAATTTGCCATTTTCTCTATCTTTTCTTTTTTTGAACATCAAAGCTAAACGTGAGTACAATTGATACTCTCCAGAAGCTAAAAAGCACAAAAGTGTAAAAAACAACTAAATCAATGGTACTATACAACAAAAGCCAAAAACTTAAGGTCATGATTAGAGTCTAATAGATTGGTACATTATTCACATTAAAATCATGGGTTGGTTTTCACACTTCATAACAACCATCTTCATCATTAATACCTTAAGAATACTCCACTAGCTATAATAGAGTCACTTCCTCATAAAGAAAATGCATTCATTTAGAGTTATTATACATATTAGAAAAACTATACAAGCTGCGCGGCCTACTCTTTATGGACAGAAATATCAATCTTCTTAAAAATTTATAGAACTAATCGGACAATAGTAGACCTATAAAAAACTAGTATATCTAGATCTAGGAGACGCAACATTGCAATGCATTTATCAAGAAGAGTTATACACTTATTGAGAAAGTTTTGCCTTATTAATCGAACGATTCGTATATGACTGCAACACCGTACATCATCAATAAAGGATCGATCTAAGTTCGTAATTTTGAACGCCAAGTGAAATTTAACCATTTCTTATTATGCTTTCTTTTCTTTAAAATGTAACACATATATTAACTATAATTTTATAACTTTTTTCAATTTTTTTTCAGATTGATAGGATTTCGGCAATTGCAGCGAAATATGTAGGAAAGCCAGTGGTAAACTATTCAAACATTTCACCATCTCTTCCACCTCGTCCATTAGAAATTGGTTTTGGTAACCAACAAGGTATTGGTACCATGGACATGTATGGTGGTAGTGGAGATCTTCTAAGGACATTAAGTGGACCTACTGCAGCAGACAAACCAATAATAATAGAATTAGCTGTGGCAGCCATGGAAGAACTCACTGGTATGGCACAAATGGGTGAACCTCTTTGGTTAAGTACTACACTTGATGGAGCAGCCACGGTTCTTAACGAAGATGAATATGTTAGGTCATTTCCTCGTGGAATTGGACCAAAGCCTAATGGATTTAAATGTGAAGCCTCTAGAGAAACATCTGTTGTTATCATGAATCATGTCAACCTTGTTGAAATTCTCATGGATGTGGTATATTTTACTATACATAATCTCTCTTTATTATTATTATTTAGTACTTTTACTTCCCTTCCAAATTGAGTACATGCTTTTAAAATCGTGGTTACGATCACAGTTGATCAAGCCGACTCCAGTTAGTGGGATAAGGTTTAATTGTTGTTGCTTTACTATTGTTTAATGTTATGGTATTAATTTTTGTTCACATTTTGTTATGCTTTAGAACCAATGGTCAATGGTGTTTGCTGGTATTGTTTCAAGGGCTATGACTGTGGAAGTATTGTCAACTGGGGTGGCAGGGAACTACAATGGTGCTTTGCAAGTGGTACATATCAAAACCTTAGTTTAAAGAAAAACATCATTTTTTTGGTTCCAAAATCACAAAATATCAAAATTAACGTGAACGAACGCGTTTGCAACATTTGATTATGCAGATGACAGCAGAATTTCAAGTACCTTCACCTCTGGTGCCAACTCGCGAGAGTTATTTTGTAAGGTATTGTAAACAACTTAGCGATGGGACATGGGCAGTTGTGGATGTTTCTTTGGATAATCTGCGCCCTAGTCCTTCATCCAGATGCAGAAGAAGGCCTTCCGGTTGCTTAATTCAAGAGATGCCTAATGGCTATTCCAAGGTAACTAGTTAACCATTACTCATTCAAATTTTATTAGCATCTATGTGTAGAATATTCATTGAACATTAATGTCTTGAAATATATAGGTGACATGGGTTGAGCATGTCGAAGTGGATGACAGAGGTGTTCATAATCTATACAAGCAACTTGTTAGCACTGGACATGCATTTGGCGCAAAACGTTGGGTTGCAACGTTGGACCGACAATGTGAAAGACTCGCTAGCTCCATGGCAACAAACATTCCCACAGTAGACGTCGGCGGTATAAATGAATCATGAATCAATATTTATATTTTTATTTGTTATCATTATTAGAATAAATAACTGATATGGTAAACTAATGATTTATGAATTAGTGATAACGAACCAAGAAGGGAGAAAGAGTATGCTGAAACTCGCTGAGAGAATGGTTATAAGTTTTTGTGGTGGAGTGAGTGCTTCAACAGCACACACATGGACAACACTATCTGGAACAGGAGCTGATGATGTGAGAGTCATGACACGTAAGAGTGTCGATGATCCTGGACGACCACCCGGTATTGTTCTTAGTGCTGCTACTTCTTTTTGGCTTCCAGTTCCACCTAAACAAGTTTTTGATTTCCTTCGCGACGAGAACTCAAGAAACGAGGTAAAGTTTAAGCTTAAGCTAGCTGCTGCATAACTGTTTGTTACTAGGCCAATTATTTGATAGTCTGATTATTGCTTCCAACAGTGGGATATTCTTTCCAATGGTGGAGCAGTCCAAGAAATGGCACACATTGCTAACGGAAGAGAAACCGGAAACTGTGTCTCTCTACTAAGAGTAAATGTAAGTTCATATTTATGGTTTAACCGATTGAATCAAATGAACAGTGAAATTTAACTTTAAGGATTTGAATTGTGCAGAGTGCGAATTCAAGCCAAAGCAACATGCTAATATTACAAGAGAGTGTAACAGATTCAACAGGCTCATTTGTTATCTATGCACCAGTAGATATTGTTGCTATGAATGTAGTTCTAAATGGAGGAGATCCAGATTACGTCGCACTTCTTCCATCAGGATTTGCTATACTTTCTGATGGAAATGGAAGTGATGAATCTGGAGCACACGCTGGCGGTGGTGGATCACTTTTGACGGTTGCTTTTCAAATATTGGTTGATTCTGTTCCAACTGCTAAACTTTCGCTGGGATCTGTAGCTACGGTTAACAGTCTTATTACTTGTACGGTTGATCGAATCAAAGCTTCTTTATCTGGTGAAGCTGCTTAATTCAGCTTCATGACTATTGGAGAGGAGTTTTCAGGTAATTAAGCTCATTATGTATTTTTTTTCATATTGCCCTAACTTACTATTACAGATGTGTTGCATTAACCCTAAATCCTAAATCGTAAATCCCACACTTATGATTACAACAACGTAAAGACCTAATTGTAACTATTAGGCCCTAATTGTAACTATATTAGGCCCTAATTGTGACCCTTAGATAGATGTATGGTTAGTTTTATGGAGTATACCATAGTTTTAAATTGCAGGCTATAAACACAATTGTTGCTGCTTTATTGCTGATATAGTAGTCGGCACAACTCTATTGAACCGCAATTGTTGTGATTCAAAATCAAGCATCCGATCGCATTATGAACTGTATTAGACAAATTCATTTATTATATTTTTTCAAAATTTTCCATCAAAACCCAAAATTTCAAAATCCAAAGACTACAACCACACCTCCAACCGCAATATACTAGAAATAGTGAAGAGCATCAATTTAGACATTATACCAACTTCAATTATTCGATTTAAATGTTATTTTTAACTTCGTTGCAGTTTACAAGGATTAAGGGATGACTCAATGCTTTGAAGAAGAAAAAATGGAAGGTTGTGAGGAAGTTAATTAGGCTTAATTTGCAAAAGTGGGGAGAAGTCAAGAGCGCACCTTGCAAATCCTTTCTTAATTAAGAGGATTAATTAAGAGGTTCGGGAATTGACTTCCCTAAATATAGTAAATTTTGAGCTAACACTATCACCTTACTACCTCATCAACCTTTCTTTTGACTAAATATTTATATATGGTTAGAGCTACTACTCTTTTGCTTAACTTAGGCTTTAGTATTGAGGCAAACTCTTAATTTAATTTCCTAATTTAATTCTTATTATTTGTGTCTTTTATTAAGAAGGACCAGCATTGTGTAATGTGTGAGGTTTTTCACCTAAGACACACCACTACTAAATTTCTTACTAGTATAACAACTCTTTCCCTTTTTAGGGTTTTGAATTGAATTTGTTTCATTCCTCTAAGTGAAATTGACATATTTTGTCTCTTGAATTATTAATATTTGCATTGAATTAATAAGGTGGTTGAGTTAACTTTAGTGATAGTGTATTATATATTTAATTGAGATTAAATGTGACGTACTTTTAATTAATATTATATTATGGGCAGGCTATTAATTACAACATTAAAAAGACATGTATTCTTTTCTTGACCATGATTTGCTCTTAATGCTAATATGCTAGTATGCGTTTAGCCAAAGGTTGCTAACAAGGGATAAAAGTATATTATTTAGAAGCCTTAATTATGAGACTGGTCAAAGCAAATTTTGAATGTCATTGTTAACAAGCTCTTTAGGTTATAGTCTTTATATATATGAATACTATTTTTTAATGATAAGTCCAACTTTTATTTTCTTAAGGAGAAATCATTATCAATAAAAAAGATTTAGAAGCAAGAAGAATTATAAATTATTGATCAACTTTTTGTGTGTGTATTATTGATCATATAAGGTCTCTTTAGGTCTTACTTTATAGTTAACTCGTGTTTACTATAAGGTCTCGTTTTCCTAAAACCATCACAATTGATCCAATGTTAATTGGTTAAGTTAGTTGCTAAGATAAAGAGAACTAAGGATAATAAAAGAATTGTCAATGATCTACTAAAAAAGTAAGTTAAAGAAATATCATGAAAACTTCCATGAAATTTTAGTGAATTTCTTAACCTACTTCATCTCTGTGAAATTTTATTTTTGTTTTTAGAATATCGGAAATAAATTTTTGATTAGCAACCTATATCATGGAAATCACATTGAAAAGAGTTAGGTGTAAATTGAAAGTATATTTTCGGTTTTAAACTGTGAGAACAAGTGAGAATAAATTTGAAATAAATTCAAAATATGGTGCATACCGAAAGTATATTTTCGGTCCCACTCAAATATTTTAGAAAGTGAGAACACGTGAGACCATTTAAAATAAATTCAAAATATGGTACCTTTTAAAATAACGACCGTTGTAATATTATTTTTGCTTTTTAAATATATTTTCAATTTTATAGAATTTTTAATTTTACAACCTGAATATTTCTGAATTGTAGCATATCAAAAACAACAGCACATCCATTTGTGAAATGAATTAGACCAAAAATTATATTACATCAATGACACAATTCTATTAGGAACTAAACATTATATATTACATAAAAACCAAAATTGAGACAAAACAACATACAATGTACACATCATTACATCAAATGATACTATCTTATTGTCTTGGTGTCTTACCTCTTGATGTCTTCACTTTACACACATGTAATTTTAAATAATAATAGTAGGTAGAATTAAATAAAATCATTTTACACATTATTATTGCAGCCTCTTCTTCTAATTAATTCATCTAATTTTTTGAAATCAAGAACTTTATTATAACATTTTTTGGAAGGATGCCACAAATAGCTACTGATAGAACTTGTAGCATCAAGACACGATAATCATGAGATTTTAAGTCAAGTAATTTGAGATCTTTCATTGATACAAATTTCTTGATATTTGAAGAGTAATCTTGGGGAACTTTGATACCTTGCAAACACTAGCAAAAGCTTTTCTTTTCCTTTTTAGATAGAGTGTGACATACCAGATGCAAATAAGATATTTTTCCTCTATCTTTTGGAGCCAACTGTTATCTAATAATCATTACCACCATATCTATACAGGACCTCTTATTGTCTTTAGTCTTTCCTGAAATATTTATAAGTGTTCCTATCAAACTATCACACACATTTCTCTCCACATGCATCACATCAAGACAATGTCTTTTTCCAAATATTTCTCTCAACGAGACCGTCTTTATTCTTTCCAAAGACAATAGTAAGGTGTCATTGTCATTGATAAACTCTTCATCGCCAGTTAAAGGTTTAGGAGCACGCCCATACTCATATTCTCTCTTAAAAGCCTTTTGCAACCTACAATAAGGATGATTGGGTTTTAGAAATTTTCGATGCCCAAGGTAAACAATGATTTTTCCAAACTCATGTTGGTGAAAACAAGTATCAGATTCACATATAGGACACACTTTTATGTCCTTTGACACTGTATCAACCAAATTTCCATATGCAGGAAAGTCGTTGATTGTGCAAAATAATATCGCACATGTGACAACCCAATTAATTCGAGTATTAAATAATTATAATTTTTAATTATTAATTTAATTAGGAATATAATTATTAATATTTTGGAATAATGAAATTAATTAAATTAAATGGAAGTAGAATTATTGGTGGTGTGGTGGGTAAAGTGAGGGCGTGGGGAGTAAAAGGCTCTACTCACATTATTATTTTATTTTGATTATGTTAGAATAATAAGAGGAATAAAAGAAGGAAAAGAGGAAAAAGAATCACTTTTGTGAAAACTCACAGTACGTGCAATTGAGAAGAGGAAAAAGGAAGGAAGAAAACCAATTTGTGTCGGAAGTCGAAGAACCCACAAGGTAAGGGGTGATTTCGATTAATTAATGTGTATTATTGGTTTTGAATTCAATGGTATGGATCATAGTATGTTAGGAATCCCGGTTTAGAAATTCTAGGTTTCCGTAGATTCATCCCTATTTGTGTCGGATTGTATAGAATCCATTGATTCGTATGATATAGGGTCAATAGTAATGAACAAAACAGGTTTTATTGCATGTTAATGGTGTTGATTGAGTGATTTTATGGTGTTGGAATGTATGGGTACAATTTGGAAAGAATAAGAAACTGATTCTGCAAAACTGTTGCTGTCAACTGATGTTTTTGGCTCTGTGAGTCATGGGAACCGGTTCCCCAGTGGGAGAACCCGGGTTCCAGTGTGTAAAATTGAAAATCTGGGTATTTTTGAACTCATGAACCGGTTAATCCTGGGGAGGAACCGGGTTCCACGTTGTATTTTTCCAAAGAAATCTAATTTTTCTATGGGAACCGGTTCCCTACCTGGAGGAACCGGGTTCCCCATACATTTTTCCAGGGGCGTGGTTTTTGAACCTTGTGGGAACCGGTTACTCTCAGGGAGGAACCGGGTTCCACTGTAACTTTCTGAAAAATTCCAAAACTTTGAAAATTCGTAACTTTCAAACCGTAAGTCCGTTTTAAGCGCCATTTTGGACGTTGTTTCTTAAATTTAATGCTCTATTTTATAAAATGAAAAGATTTCCTATAACTTGAAAACATTTTGAAAATGAGTCGAATTCCGAATCAAGTGAATATTAACTGACGCACATTTGTGTGTATGTAGTAGTGAACCTGTGGTGATGGATGTATTAGTATTGTATGGATGAAAGGCATGTTTATATTCTGTTGTTTGTATGCATGATCGTTGAGATATCATGTTTTGGTCTTGATTCAGTTATGATAATTTGGTGTATTTTATAGACTGATTTGATGTTGCATGCTGGTGATGTGCGTGCATATGCATTTTTGGTGAAGTTAATTCCCATTGTGTGGAATTTGACTTGTATTACCGTTAACCGTACCCGGGTGATGATGGGTGGTTAGGCTGGATTCGTGTCCGGGTGGTTATGGACGAATCGATGGTTTACTGTATCCGGTGGATGATGGATCAGTGTTGGGTGACTTGGTCACGTGTTGGTACCACATGCATTGTGTCTGCAGCTGTGTTTGCATGGAATTGTAACATGCTAGGATGTCTTCCAGTGTTACAATTCTCTGGTTGTTATTTGTTGTGCATACTGGTTTGTATGGTTGTAACTGTGTATTAAAAATCTGAATTATGCTGGAGTGGGTGAAATAATATGCTTGTGATATATGTTGATTGAGAGGCTTATAATGCATGTTAATTATGAGAAATCTCACCCTTACTTTAATGATTTCAAATTAAAGTTAGCAGCTCAGGAGTTGGTGAGGATGGCTCTAGAGCTATATCATTTTAAGTCCGCGTGTCAGTGTCATGCTCTGATAGGTTGTAACACTGGAGAACGTTTAACTGAGGAATTATTTATTATTCAATTGTTCTTTGAAATCTATTGGGAATAATTATGATTTGATTTTATTCCGTTTTGAGTTTGGTAATTTCCGCTGTGTAAGACATGGTCTTAATTTGATTGAAATTATTTTGGTAATGACCCTCAGTGTAGCATGACTACTGTTTTATTGGAGGTTTTAATTTATTTCATAATTGTGACATCCCTTTTTCCGTGTTAACTCTGATGAAATCTGTCTTTAATTATTGATATAATTAATATATTCGGGGTATTTTAGAATGGGTGTTACAATAGTGGTATCAGAGCATAGTCGGTCTTGTCTTATTGTTGTTATCCCTTTTGTATGCGACTAGTGTAAGATGACACTGTCGATACTTGTGTGCTGATGAGATTGTTTTGTAATGTTACAGAACAATGGCTGGAAGAGGTAACGGAAGAAAAGATGATGTTATTGCTGAAGCTTTGGGAATGCTGGCTGGTGTGCTCGGAGGGAATCAACAGGGAGCTGGTATTGGTGCTGACAGACAATTGGGGAATTTTCAGAGGAATAATCCTCCATTGTTCAAGGGTGCACATGATCCCGAAGGTGCTCAGAAGTGGTTGAAGGAGATCGAGAGGATCTTCAGAGTGATTGATTGTGCTGAAGAGCTGAAAGTGAGGTATGGTACTCACATGTTAGCAGAGGAAGCTGATGACTGGTGGGTTGCTACCAGGACTGAAATGGAACAAGATGGCATTGCACTGAATTGGGCTGTGTTCAGGAGGGCATTCATGAGGAGGTACTTTCCTGAAGACATTCGGGGTAAGAAGGAGATTGAGTTTCTGGAGCTCAAGCAAGGCAACAAGACTGTAAGTGAGTATGCTTCGAAGTTTACTGAATTGGGGAAGTATTATGCTCATTACACTAACGATGCAGATGGAGAATTTTCCAAATGTATCAAGTTTGAGAACGGTCTGCGTGATGAGATTAAACAGGGTATCACGTATCAGCGCATTCGAAGGTTTTCTGATCTGGTGGACTGTAGTAGGATTCTGGAAGAGGACCTTGCTAGTACTAAGTCGAATGCTCGAGGGTATGTCGATAGAAAGGGTAAGCAACAGATGGATCGTGGTAAGCCTTATGATAGGAGTAATCAGAGATCCGGTGGTTGGAAGAAGTCTAGTGGAGGAGATTCTGGTTCTTCCATTAAGTGTTACAAGTGTGGTGAGACAGGACATCATATGGTGGACTGCAAGAGTAATGATAAGAAGTGTTTCAAGTGCGAGAAACTCGGCCATGTGGCCAATGATTGCAGAGTGAGAGTGGTGACCTGTTACAACTGTGGTGAAGAGGGTCATACTCGTCCTCAGTGTACAAAACCCAAGAAGGAGCAAGCTGGTGGTAAAGTGTTCGCATTGTCTGGATTAGAGACTAAGCCAGATGATCGGTTGATTAAAGGTACATGTTTTATTAATGACATTCCTTTGATTGCGATTATTGATACTAGAGCCACACACTCTTTTATTGCTTTGGATTGCGCTAAAAGATTGAAATTGGAAATTTCTAATATGGATGGAAGTATGGTTATTGACACTCCTGCGTCGGGTTCAGTGATTACTTCATATGTTTGTAGGAATTGTCCTATTGTGATTTTTGGTAGGGGTTTCGGTATGGATCTAGTGTGCCTACCGTTAGAACAACTTGATATCATCCTTGGAATGAACTGGTTGGAATTCAACCAGGTTCATATCAACTGTTTTGCGAAGACGGTTATTTTTCCTGAAGAGGTTGGTGTCGAAGATGTGACTATGTCGGTTAAATAGATGAACCTAGCTGTTAAAGATGGTGCTGTGGTGTTTATGTTGTATTCTGCAATAGAAGCGGAGGGAAAGGCAAAGAGTGATGGATTGCCAGTGGTGAATGAATTTCCAGAAGTATTTCCGGAAGACGTTAGTGAATTTCCACCTGAGAGAGAGGTAGAATTTACTATAGATTTGATTCCTGGAACTAGTCCGGTGTTGATGGCGCCTTACCGTATGTCGGCATCTGAATTAGCTGAGTTAAAGAAGCAGTTGGAGGAGTTGCTTGAGAAGAAGTTTATTCGTCCTAGTGTTTCGCCGTGGGGAGCTCCGGTGTTGTTGGTTAAGAAGAAAGAAGGTTCAATGAGATTATGTGTTGATTATAGAGAGTTGAATAAAGTTACAATCAAGAATCGGTATGCTTTGCCGAGGATTGATGATTTGATGGATCAATTAGTTGGAGCTTGTGTATTTAGTAAGATTGATCTAAGGTCTGGATACCATCAGATTCGTGTGAAGACGGAGGATATTCAGAAAACTGCATTTGAACAAGGTATGGACATTACGAGTATTCTGTTATGCCGTTTGGAGTCACTAATGCACCTGGTGTTTTCATGGAGTATATGAACAGGATATTTCATCCGTATCTTGATAAGTTTGTGGTGGTATTCATTGATGATATTTTAATCTATTTGAGGAGCGATGAAGAACATGCAGGACATCTCAGAGTTGTATTAAGATTGTTGAAAGAGAAGAAACTTTATGCGAAGTTGTCCAAATGTGAATTCTGGTTAAGTGAAGTGAATTTTCTTGGCCATGTAATTTCCAAGAATGGGATTGCTGTTGATCCTACAAAGGTAGAAGCGGTATCTCAGTGGGAAGCGCCGAAGAATGCTTCTGAGATCCGTAGTTTTCTTGGTCTTGCAGGTTATTACAGGAAGTTCATTGAAGGATTTTCCAAATTGGCGTTGCCATTAACTAAGTTGACCAGAAAGGGGCAGGTGTTTGTTTGGGATGCTGGATGTGAGAAAGGATTCCAAGAGCTGAAGAAGAGATTGACTAGTGCTCCGATCTTGATTTTGCCGAATCCGGCTAAGTCTTTTGTTGTGTATTGTGATGCATCATTGATGGGATTAAGTGGTGTGTTGATGCAAGATAAGCAGGTTGTGGCTTATGCTTCGAGACAATTGAAAATTCATGAAAGGAATTATCCGACTCATGATTTAGAATTGGCAGCTGTTGTATTTGTTTTGAAATTATGGAGGCACTACTTGTATGGTTCTCGATTTGAGGTGTTCAGCGATCACAAGAGTCTGAAGTATCTCTTTGATCAGAAAGAGCTCAACATGAGGCAAAGAAGATGGTTAGAATTCCTAAAGGATTATGATTTCGGTTTGAATTACCATCCTGGTAAGGCAAACGTTGTTGCAGATGCTTTGAGTAGGAAGTCCTTGCATATGTCGATGTTAATGGTTCGTGAGTTAGATTTGGTTGAGCAGTTCAGAGATTTAAGTTTGGTATGTGAAACTACTCCGAATAGTGTGAAATTGGGTATGTTGAAGCTGACTAGTGGTATTCTGGAAGAAATTCGAAATGGACAGAAATTCGATGTTGGTTTAGTTGACAAATTGACATTGATCAACCAAGGTCAAGGAGGTGAGTTCTGAATTGATGAGAATGGCGTCATGAGATTTGGTGATAGGGTGTGTGTTCCGGATGTTGCTGAGATTAGAAAGAGTATTTTGGAAGAAGGACATCATAGCGGGTTGAGTATTCATCCCGATGCTACTAAAATGTACCATGATTTGAAGAAGTTGTTTTGGTGGCCGGGAATGAAAAAGGAAATTGCTGAGTTTGTGTATGCTTGTTTGATTTGCCAGAAGTCGAAAATTGAACATCAGAAACCGTCAGGATTGATGGAACCGTTATTCGTTCCAGAATGGAAATGGGATGGCATCTCTATGGATTTTGTATCTGGTTTGCCAAGGACAGCAAAGAATTGTGATTCTATTTGGGTTATTGTTGACCGATTGACGAAATCTGCTCACTTTATTCCGATGAGGATGGATTATCCGATGGAGAGGTTGGCAGAGTTGTATGTTGAGAAGATCGTAAGTTTACACGGTATTCCTTCTAGTATTGTGTCGGATCGAGATCAAAGGTTTACATCTAAGTTCTGGACGGGATTGCAGGAAGCCTTGGGTACTAAGTTACGCTTGAGTTTCGCTTATCATCCACAGACAGATGGTCAGACGAAGAGGACGATTCAGTCGTTATTAGATTTGTTGAGAGCTTATGTGTTGGAGAAAGGTGGAGCTTGGGATAGCTACTTACCATTAATCGAGTTTACCTACAACAATAAATTTCATTCGAGTATTGGTATGGCTCCGTTTGAGGCATTGTATGGTAGGAGGTGTCGGACACCGTTGTGTTGGTATGAATCTGGAGAGAGTGCTGTGATTGGACTAGAAATTGTCCAACAGACTTCAGAAAAGATCAAAATGATTCAGGAAGAGATGAGAGTCAGAAAAGTTATCATGATAAGAGGAGGAAAGATCTTGAGTTTAGTGAAGGAGAGCACGTGTTTATGCGGGTTACTCCGATGACTGGTATTGGTCGAGCCTTGAAGTCAAAGAAGTTGACTCCACGTTTTATTGGTCCGTTTCAGATTACCAAGAGAGTTGGGAAGGTGGCGTATCAGATTGCTTTGCCGCCGTCACTTGCAAATTTGCATGATGTTTTCCATGTATCTCAGCTAAGGAAGTACATTACTGATCCGTCTCATGAGATTTAGGTAGATGATATACAGGTACGAGAGAATTTGATTGTTGAAGCCTTGCCTGCGAGAATTGAGGATCGGAAGTTGAAACAGTTACGGGGTAAGGAAATAGCGTTGGTGAGGGTATCTTGGGGAGGACCAGCAGATGGAAATGTCACATGGGAACTGGAGAGTCAGATGAAGGACTCATATCCCGAACTTTTCGCCTAAGGTATGTTTTCGAGGACGAAAACTCTTTTTAGTAGGGGAGAGTTGTGACACCCCAATTAATTCGATTATTAAATAATTATAATTTTTAATTATTAATTTAATTAGGAATGTAATTATTAATATTTTGGATTAATGGAATTAATTAAATTAAATGGAAGTGGAATTATTGGTGGTGTGGTGGGTAAAGTGAGGGTGTGGGGAGTAAAAAGGCTCTACTCACATTATTATTTTATTTTGATTATGTTAGAATAATAAGAGGAATAAAAGAAGGAAAAGAGGAAAAAGAATCACTTTTGGGAAAACTCACAGTACGTGCAATTGAGAAGAGGAAAAAGGAAGGAAGAAAACCAATTCGTGTCGAAAGTCGAAGAACCCACAAGGTAAGGGGTGATTTCGATTAATTAATGTGTATTATTGGTTTTGAATTCAATGGTATGGATCATAGTATGTTAGGAATCCCGGTTTAGAAATTCTAGGTTTCCGTAGATTCATCCCTATTTGTGTCGGATTGTATAGAATCCATTGATTCGTATGATATAGGGTCAATAGTAATGAACAAAACAGGTTTTATTGCATGTTAATGGTGTTGATTGAGTGATTTTATGGTGTTGGAATGTATGGGTACGATTTGGAAAGAATAAGAAATTGATTCTGGAAAACTGTTGCTGTCAACTGATGTTTTTGGCTCTGTGAGTCGTGGGAACCGGTTCCCCAGTGGGAGAACCCGGGTTCCAGTGTGTAAAATTGAAAATCTGGGCATTTTTGAACTCAGGAACCGGTTACTCCTGGGGAGGAACCGGGTTCCACGTTGTATTTTTCCAAAGAAATCTAATTTTTCTCTGGGAACCGGTTCCCTACCTGGAGGAACCAGGTTCCCCATACATTTTTCCAGGGGCGTGGTTTTTGAACTTTGTGGGAACCGGTTACTCCCAAGGAGGAACCGGGTTCCACTGTGACTTTTTGAAAAATTCCAAAACTTTGAAAATTCATAACTTTCAAACCGTAAGTCCGTTTTAAGCGCCGTTTTGGACGTTGTTTCTTAAATTTAATGCTCTATTTTATAAAATGAAAAGACTTCCTATAACTTGAAAATATTTTGAAAATGAGTCGAATTCCGAATCAAGTGAATATTAACTGACGCACATTTGTGTGTATGTAGTAGTGAACCTGTGGTGATGGATGTATTAGTATTGTATGGATGAAAGGCATGTTTATATTGCTGTTGTTTGTGTGCATGATCGTTGAGATATCATGTTTTGGTCTTGATTCAGTTATGATAATTTGGTGTATTTTATAGACTGATTTGATGTTGCATGCTGGTGATGTGCGTGCATATGCATTTTTGGTGAAGTTAATTCCCATTGTGTGGAATTTGACTTGTATTACCGTTAACCGTACCCGGGTGATGATGGGTGGTTAGGCTGGATTCGTGTCCGGGTGGTTATGGACGAATCGATGGTTTACTGTATCCGGTGGATGATGGATCAGTGTTGGGTGACTTGGTCACGTGTTGGTACCACATGCATTGTGTCTGCAGCTGTGTTTGCATGGAATTGTAACATGCTAGGATGTCTTCCAGTGTTACAATTCTCTGGTTGTTATTTGTTGTGCATACTGGTTTGTATGGTTGTAACTGTGTATTAAAAATCTGAATTATGCTGGAGTGGGTGAAATAATATGCTTGTGATATATGTTGATTGAGAGGCTTATAATGCATGTTAATTATGAGAAATCTCACCCTTACTTTAATGATTTCAGATTAAAGTTAGCAGCTCAGGAGTTGGTGAGAATGGCTCTAGAGCTATATCATTTTAAGTCCGCGTGTCAGTGTCATGCTCTGATAGGTTGTAACACTGGGGAACGTTTAGCTGAGGAATTATTTATTATTCAATTGTTCTTTGAAATCTATTGGGAATAATTATGATTTGATTTTATTCCGTTTTGAGTTTGGTAATTTCCGCTGTGTAAGACATGGTCTTAATTTGATTGAAATTATTTTGGTAATGACCCTCAGTGTACCATGACTACTGTTTTATTGGAGGTTTTAATTTATTTCATAATTGTGACATCCCTTTTTCCGTGTTAACTCTGATGAAATCTGTCTTTAATTATTGATATAATTAATATATTCGGGGTATTTTAGAAGGGGTGTTACAGCACACATCTTAAAATTTTCATTGGAATATGCATCATCAACGTCAATACCTTTATCCCATTAAAATTTCTAAATCTTCAATTAATGGACTTAGATAAAGATCTATGTCATTTCGAAGTTGTTTTGGTCCATAAATTATCATACTCACACTTTATGCTCCACCAAGGAGATAAGTTGTAAATTGTGAGAAGAATGCCACAAAGAATGATTAGTACTCAGATTACCAAAGGGGTTCATTTCATCTGTGACAATCCCAAGTCTAAGTTTTCAAAACCGAAATCCAAAGACAATGAATCAATTTTCTTCCATTGTCAAAAATCAGCTACATGACGAATGTTTCCATCAAATTTTCTTTCGTCTGCATGTCATCTTATATTCTTTGTGTCATTTGAATTAGCAAAAAGTCTCTTGAACATTGAAATTATTAGAAATTACCACAACACTTTAGCAGGAGGACGCTTCTTACTAATAATTTCCTTGTCATATCACCATTGTTGTTCTTCAACTTGTAGCACAACTCACCATATTTTGGACATAGATCCAAATTTTCATATTCTTTCATGTATAACATGCAATCATTAGGGCATGCATGTATTTTGACATGCTCCAACCCATTGGACATAATATATTCTTGACCTCATAACAATAATCCAATAAATTTTTATCTTTTTGTAGTATTTGTTTCAACAATCAAGAAATCATGTGAAACTTTTATCCGACCATCCATATTTTACCTTCAAACTAAACAATCTTTAACAAAAAATACAATCGTGTAAAATGGGTGCACCCTTATATAAAGGAGCGTCTTTGGCGCTACATAAAATATCATAAATATGGGCTTTCATATAAGACGATTCTCCCGTATCACTGATCATATCTTCTATTCGATCATCCATGTCTTCATCAACTTTATCAATTTGTGAGGTCTCATTATGATTATTATCAACTTCTCCATGTCACGTTCATGTTGTATAATTTTGACATATTCCATCACAACATAGGTGATAGAATATTTCTTTCTTCGACAATTTCTTGATATTCCTGTAAACAACACAAGGACAATAAAAGATATCATTTTTGTCGGGATCATTTTTTTGGCGAATTCAATGAATTCAAGAACTCCTTTCTCATACACTGGACCTAATCTATCAGTTTTCATCCAACTAAGATCCATAACAATTTTTGAAATTTATATAAAAAGACTAATGTGAACGACATACTCATGCTACACACACAACATATTATGGTTATATGTATATCAAATATACTATAGTTATAGGCTATAAGAGCATACCCTTATACTAGCAAAAACATCAAAAAATCTGAATAAAACCAAAATACATTTGCAACAAAACGAAAATAAAGGAAATGTTCATGACACACTAATGCTACACACAAAAATCTAAATCATATGCATATCCAAAACCAAAACCTAAAGCATATTCACAAAATTTGAATAAAACATGAACAATACACATTACAAGTTCGAATAACATAAACAAAAGTCATCGAATCATGAAACTTTCCAGTACGCCTTCGAAATTCCCGGTATCAAAATTTGAAAAATCCGGTTCTTGCCGTAAATTTCTAAAAATATGGTAATGGAAATTGGTCGGACATTTTGGTCTTTTCATGGGGTTTAAGGGGGTGGCATGTATAATGTGGGGGTGGAAAGATAGTTTCTCGTTATTGTGGGATTTGTGATTTGATGACATTACTAATTTTACCCTCTTTATCTCTTTTTCATGTGGTGAATGACATTAAGGTTAGAGATTGAAGATACAAAAGGACCGATGACATTGACAACACTTGAAGAACGGGAGAACTTGCAAAATGACGCGGACTTCAAGAGCTTGGTTCTTATGAATATGTCATGAATTGCTTGTCTTTGTTGATGTAATCTTGAATTTAAACATAGAAATCCATCTTTGTAATGATGAATGGATACTTGAGGTTTAGGTTTAGGACACTTGAAAGTTCTTGTTGTAACATTGATGTTGAGGTGAAATTGTAACTTGAATTTTGAACTTTGAGAATGTCTTGATAGCTTTGAATGAACTTGAATCAAAACTAATGCCTTTTTAATCTTGACTTCGAAATAATCCACTTGACATGTAAAAAGAATCGTCTCAAAATATTATAAATCGAGGAAATTATGATCCTTGAAAGTTGGACAAGATTTTCTTAAAATTAGGTCAACTTCGCAAAATGACCCCTAAAGTATTCGAAATTCTCATGATCCTCCGCACATAATCAACTCTTGAATTGTAAAAAGGAGTTAGAGATGATGTCAAGGAGAGTCACATGCATAAAGAACCATTCAAAAAATATTGAATAATGAAGAAGTTATGGTCGTTTGAACTTGACTAGTAAAAGTTGACATTTTGGTCAAAGTGCTTTGAATCAATTTACAACCTCGATCTTTCCTTGCATTCCAAGACATATTGATGCATATGTGAACCAGTGATGATGAAATATTGGTTGTGCTTTTGAGATTATAGGCCGATCATTGATGAAGTAGCCTTTGAGAATTGGTGATTCATCATACTTGAACACTTAAGGGATTCAAAACCCTAACTGAAGCACAACACTTGATGCTCTTGATTCATACATGTTTCTGCACATGAAGCCAAAGAAACAAATATACACCTTTGTATTCGATTAGAAGGATCATGATGTTCAGAACGTACATTTTGTCTTCTTAACTCGTTTCCCTTCAGTTACGGTAATTTGAGTGTTTGAGATTTTTAGTACATAAGCGAACACACCAAATCTAACATAAAAACACCTATTTATAGTGTCTTAACCCTAACGGTCCTACTCTAAAATCACGCCACATTTGAAGCATGCAGGCTTCCTCCGTTTACTAACTTCCACGCGTCTTCTATAACGCCCTGTTTTTATTAATATTATATTATATTAATACTTTCGAGTTACCGATCTATATTTATCTTGCGACGAGAATATTCATATTAATTAATATATCTATTAATTTATCTGGCGACGTTGTGTTCGGTCCGGGTTTTATTCCGTTCGGTTCGGTAAAATATTATTCGGATCCGATATTTAATTCCCCGGAATTATTTTAATTGATTGAATTAATTTTATTAATTAATTAGGAGTGTGAGGATTATTTGGGAAGGATTTGGGTTTGCACCTTAGTTTACTAGTAAGGTTATCATAAAACCACTTTCCTCATTTTTTTTCTATCCAAACACTTCTCCTTGTTTTCCTTCCATTGCTAAACACAAAACAAAACATGGAAACTTGTTTTACTAGTAGGAAACAACTTATAAAAACCATTTCCTTTGTTTTTCTTCCCATTTTTCCAAACACACCAAGAATAGAAACTTGGGAGAGAAAAGAGAGGGTTTTGGAAAGAAGAAGAAGAAGAGGAAGAAGAAGAGCAAGAGAGAAAGAGAGGAAGCTTGGGGTTGAGCTTTGTAGAACCTTCATGGATCTTCCAAGCTAATGAGGTAAGGGTTTTGATTTCCATTTCATATAGTTAGGGTTTGTTAGTGATAGTTTGAATTGGGGAAAAATTGATAGTAAGTTATAGGGTTTTGTTGGGGGATTGTTGAGATGTTTAGAAGAGTTGGAATTGTTGTAAAGATTATGGGTATTGTTATTAGTGTTGTAGTGTTTGGTAATTATAAGTGGAAATATAAATGAAATAGGAATGGAAATGGTAAAGAAAATCTATTTGCAAAAACCAGAAAACAGAAAAAATATAAAACTGTGAAACAGTAAAAATGCAGGGAGTTTTGAAACGATGAAGATGGAAGGCACAGGGGGGGAGGCGCCCACCTCCATTGTGGGGCGACCACCCCCAAGGTTGAGGCACCCGCCTCCATTGTCTTTAGATCATGGGGACGAACGTCCCTTTTAGAGGAGAAGGAAATGGAATTTTACGGAAAATGTTGTTTTGCTGTAACTTGGTGTTTGCTGTTTTCTGTCAACTGCTACCTGCATAATTCTTTTGAAAATGCATTCTGTTTTATTTTATAATCCCAATTCCACCTAGTAGAATTTGGTAGCCATAAAATATAATTAGGGGATAAGATAGCCGATTAAATTTAGAACCCGATTATGTTCCGATTTTCCGATTTCGGTAAATTCGATGACGGAGCAAGTTGCTCCGAATTCAACGAAAATTGACGTGCTAGCTAAGTTCGACGTGTAGAACGTAGTGGTGAGGTTAGTTTTTGGAAATTACGAGTTTTTACGAGACGACCCGAAATAGGCCAATTTTACGGTAAAGTTGAATCGGATTTCGTTTTAGTGGTTTTAGGACACGTATGGACAATCCGATTTCGACGTTGACGATTATGATTAATACCGGTTGTTAGGGATGACTTTCGCGACGATTATAGGTGTTTGACTATTTTCCCGTTTTCAGAATTTAGTGAATTAATTGTTAATGATGCGGTGTGAATAAACGTAAGATTTGCGACGGTGTATTTATTAATGAATACTTGTTGATATGCAATGCGATGATATATGTTTTTGTACATGATGATGTGATGATTAAATTGATGTTGTTAATAAATGCTTCCGATTTGTGGATGCATGACTTTTGGTGAATTTATTAGTGATGTTTGCATAATGCAATTATGATGTGATGATATATTTATCTTGTTTTGGATAAATTATGGTGATGTGGGCTTTATGCCAATTTGGATGAGCGATGATGAAGTTTTTGTGTTGTGTTGTTTTATTATCGAGTCACATACATTTCATAAGCGAAGAGGGCTTTTATGCCAAGCGATGATGGCTTTTATGCCGAGCGAAGATCGACTTTATGCCATGTGTCCCTAATTACGGACAAAGCGATGGGTACCACATGCATAACATAGTCGTGTCTCATGGAGTCCATTATGTTTATTTTGGAGTCTTTTGGTATTGAGTTTTATTTGATGGCTAATGATGAGTTTTGCGATGATTTAACTGGATGAAGTGCTTAATGCAAATAGGATGTAATGATGTTTGTGATGATGTTTGTGATGATGGGCTTTATGCCACAAGCAATGATGGGCTTTTATGCCAAAAGCGATGATGGGCTTTATGCCAAAAGCGAAGATGGGCTTTAGCCAATTTGTGATGATTTGTTTATGTTTCTTATATTATTAGCATTATGTGATGTTGTTGGTTGATGTTGTTGTTTAAGACTGCCGTGTTAATTAGCGATGTATTAGCTCGTGAAGATTTCGTGGTGATGGAGGGTTATGTGTTGTTGTGACGTTTTATGCCGATGAGGTTAGGGAGATAAAGTATAGATTATACACACTAGGATGATGTTTACAGTGATTTCTGGTAAACAACCGCTAGTCCTCCAAACTATCAAATAATCTTAATGACCTGTTATTTAATCTCTCTGGTAACTTGCAGGATCGACTAGATTGATCCTATGGGGTATTGGTCGTTTGGATAAATCTAATTGTAAAACTGGTATTCATAGTTAAGATTTTATTTAAAGTGTTTTAGAGGCATTCAATTCATTTCGATCGCCATACTAAAGGAATTTAATGACATAATTAAACAGATCAATGTAAACTGGACTAAATGATTAAAGATTCGAATATGATAAAAGACATTTAAATGCAGAAAAGAGTAAAAGCTTTAATGTAAAAGCATGAATGTAAAAGGTTTCTGAAATGTGTAAAGGATTCGAATAGAAGAACAACGTTTAAATGCAAGCAGTAAGTAAATAACTTTGAATGTAAAAGTATTTGAATGACATTGACATGAAAATGGAAGATAAACTGGAAAAGATAAAGAGTTTTACTGAAATATAATTATTTGGTGTTATCATACGTACATTGTTCGAGCATTCGTTTCCCTAGCCATGTGGTATTTTGAATGTTTACTGAATTTTGTACAATAGATATGACACACGAAATCCTAACACTAAGACTTCTATTTATACTATTTCGACCATAACGGTCTTGCTTATAAGATCCTGCCATGTTCAGAACATGCAGAGCGCTGCTTCTCTCTAGCCTCCACGCGTCTTCGAACGCTCCAGCGCATATATATTTGAATTTCTAATATCCCGCTTTCGTTTGAATTTCGAAACGCCTGGTAGCCTTCGCTTCGAACTCGTTTCACAACCTTCACAAACATAGTCTTGTTACCGCTTCGAAGCTTCTTTAAATATATCTTCTCAACTGTTCTTCGTAGCTTCGAGCTTTGATATGTCCGTTCGAAGAGCAATCTCTTCCATTCCGAACTGTAACGTTTGCTTTATTCCAATCGAAACATCAATATTGTTTTATTTTGAACTTAATTACTCCAGTTCGAACCACATGTATCAAAATCTTCAGCCAACAAAATGCCCCTTTAAAATATGTATCTCGACTCTTTTGAGAAATACTTATTTTAAACATATTTACAAGATTTTGATGTGACTTTTGAGTAATCATGATACTTACTGTGTATGACTTCAACCACGTCAATCAAGACGCCTCTTGGATTTCTTAACCGTCTTAAAACAGTCATCACAGCATGGTGCGGTTACAAAACAATGATTATCATTAATCACGCTTATTACCAATGTCAACTTTTATGCCACCTCCTTCTGAATCCAACCCACGATCCCCACGTATCCTAGTCTTACCTAGTGGATGTTTAAACTTCCACACTATAAAAACTAATCAACTTAGTCTTTTATTCTTTTTTCCATATTCTGAAACTTTTTCTTCCTCTATTCTTACTAAAACCCTAAAACTTTCAACAATCTTCAACAATGTCTTCAACAACATCATCCCAACTGAAGAAAACTTCCAAGAAGAACAAGAACACAGGAAACATCATGGAGAGCAAGGTAGGCATTCACCAGGGTCAATCTGTGCTTATCCCTCAAATGATCTCCAAGGAAAAAGAAATGTTGTATGCCTCTCAGGTACTGATTCCAACTAACGCTGCTGGAAAGAGGCTTGTTCTAATGGTTCCTCTTACAGTTTTTGAAATCTTAAAAGATACTAGGAAAATCTTCCCTGTCTGTTATAATTTCAAACCCTTGTTTAATAAAATGGATATCCCTAAGATAGGCGAGTCTTCTGATTCGAAAGCCATAGAAACTCCAACCATTTCCCCAAAAGATCCCTTTGTGTTAGATTATGTGAAAAGTAACTTTAAACCGTTTCGATCCTGCCCTACCTCTGACATAGCTTACCAAAATTGGCTCACCAAAGTAGAAGCCAAAAAATCTCATCAATGGGAGGAATTAGGAATCTATAATCTGATTAAGTTATCGAAACCAGGTTTCACCTATAGTCACCCCCTGTTATTTGCCTCACTATACTTCTGGGATAGCACCTATAACACCTTTCATCTTCCTGGCGGAATGATAACGCCCACGTTTTTCGATATAGCAGCTGATGTGCGATAAACCTAATGTGTCTAACGGTATCTTTAACTGCAAGCGCACAGCCTATCGCGGTAGTAATAAAAGATTGTCGAATCCACAGGGACTTTGTAATCACTCTAATGCGGGAAAGTAATGTTTGTTTAGCTAAGGCGGAAATTGTCACGTTTGGTTTTGGGAAGGTTAAGGAAGGTAAATTAATTGGTTTTTAAAATAATTATAAAATGAGATGGTCGGTATGCAATAGAGTCGACTTAAAGGATCTAATCTGGCTTAGGCATAATAGGATGGCCAACTTAGTTTGTTCGTAGAATTAATCAGTTTAAAAACCCTCAACTCACACTTTCATGGTCTTATCTCGGATTATACGTCTAAAGCCCTATACCTGCTTTCGCTAGCCTATAAGTGTTTAGAAGTAATTTTTGGAAACTTAATTAATTCTAATTTGGTTTAAAGCGCTTTCACTGTATTTAAATCAAATGCCTAACTTTAGCTATCCGGTTAAAAACCTCACACTTTCGTGGTCTCGATCTAACCTATTTACTCTTCTTACTTTCGTAACGAAGGTTTTATTTTTAAGCATAAAAAGTTATAACCAGAATTAAGTTGATTTAAGTTTTAGCCTAAGTTTGATCAGATACCTAATGTCTCTTACTATCCCATACCGACACTAAAGGTTTAGCTAGCCATAGAAATTAAAATGAACGTACAGGAAGTAAAAGCAAACAAATATAAATTGGACATTATGAATAATAAATTAAATTGCATTAATTAATTAAAGGTATGTAATACAATTGCAAAATAGAAACCTGAAAATAAAGCCAATATTTCAATCCTTCTTCCACAAATCGGAAACTTGGACTTGGTATCGGTTGAAATGTAAAAATTCTGAGGCTTGAATAATAAATCCTAAACTATAATAATAATTTCCTGATGTTGGAAATTATTATTTGGACAATGAGAATGGAAAGGAAACAATTGAATGCAGAAAAATAACAGTTGAAATAATGCTGGGTTCGGAGATTCGGCAGAGCTTCCGCACAAGAAAATCGTAAAATGCTCTGTCCGTTTGATGTTGAAGTCTCATGTATTTATAGATGAGTGAATCTGCAGTTGGTTCCTAAAACTTCTCACACGTAGCTTGCCTTCCACTTCTCCATGAATATAGGAATGTGGGTAGTTGAGGTTGGAATGTGCAAACGTGGGAGTGAATCCAGGAGAGAAATAAGGAGTTTCAAAACTCCTTCTGTTATGCTTTGGCCACGATCTGTATTTTGAAACAACTGGTATGCGCATTACGGTCGTGGTGAGACGTTACGAGCAGGGTTGGTGTTGGCTCCGTGTTACGGTCGTCATGGATTTGTTACGGTCGTAACACTCTTCAGAATGTGTTACGGTCGTGGCAGGAGAGTTACGACCGTCACAGCTACAAAAACTGTATCTTTTGACAGATTTGTCTTTTTCTTCTATTCTTTTGATGCTTTCTTGCATTGTTTCATATTTTCTTCTTTTGAGCTAAGTTGTGAATACCGCAAAAGTAATGACAATCTCAAAATATTCGGGAGTTAATCGGGTCAAAATAATACAAAACGGGTTAATTTCATGTAAAATAAACGATATGATTTCGTGTTATCAAATTCCCCCATACTTACACCTTTGCTTGTCCTCAAGCAAAATAATCAATTTAAAAATATCGGACAAGTTTTATAAACGCACATAACTAGTTTACCTTTTGTTTTCAAATTGTTACAAGAGATCCTAAGTTAGTTCGGCCAAGAAAATCGAATGAAACAACAACGATACGCTAATGACACAAGCAACAAGCTAGTCGACGACTATCCGTTTTAAACAAAAACGTCTAATTATACCGTTATAATTCAACTCAAGGTTTCTCGTTCCTATTTCACCCGGTTTCGTTCTTGCGCAATCACATTAAGCCCATTATCTTTACACGCACGTAGTGGAATAGCCGGTTAGTGGTTCTGATCAAAACACAACGGTTTCTGGCACAATTATGTGGCAACCTCTTTTATCCGATTGTAAGATGCGGGGGATCAGACCGTAGTCTGCCCTACCGAGTTCAGTACCAGATGCTTCTGAACCACCTAAACAATGGATTCTTATGTTACTTAGTAAAAGCTTTCGCATCCATTGGATTAAACGATCGGGTGAGGATCTCCCAATTTAATTGGTGCCTTGGCTATTTCCTTAAATCATGTAACATTTTTCTGAATAAATTACTGAGATCATCCACTTATATTCATCGGCTTTCCACGTGGTTTGTGCTAAGACTGGTGCCGACTGCTAATATAAACTACTAGGGGCTAAATTAAGACTTAAAACTGAAAGTATCGGTATGACGGAAATAGAGACGATTCGCGTAAGTGGGGAGTCGAAGGTGTCATAATCGTATAGTTCTCGTTGGATCGCTCTCGGCCTTCTAACTAAGATTTTGGTTAAAGTAGGTAACTAACGATTATGCGAATATAAAAGGCGAAAAATTTTGGTACGGCTAAATAAAACGGGGAGAAAATGAAATAATGAAATATAACGAAAATAGAAATGAAATTACTCGTTCTGAAATTAAAATTGCAGTACTCCTCCCACACTATATCAAACATTGTCTCAATGTTATGATATAATGGCGAGGTTAAATAAAAGATACAACGGAAAACAAGGAAAACAACAAGAAAATGAAAAACTACTGGCGACCACGGCGGCTTCGGGTTCTTGACCTTCTGGAGGGAGTAGCTTCAGAGTCAGTGCTCTGTGGTCCAAGAGATGTAACATCCATCCTCAAGGCGTTCAGCTCGCTTAGCACTTCATCAAGCCTATCATTCGTCGAGCGCTGACCACTTAAGATTTGAGCATTTTGCGCAAGTAAGGCGTCGAAGCGCTCCTGATGCACCCTCTCGGCTCTGGCAGATACAAGATTTTGATGATGAATGGCTCGGAGGATCTCGTCCAGGGAAGGAGGTGGAGGAGCAGAGGACGACTCGGGAATGTCAGGCACGGGAACAGCTCGATCCAGCTTCTTCCCATCTCATCAACCGACATGAGGTTCTTCTTGAGCAGCAGCAGGGCCTTCAGGATCTTCAAGGTTGAATAGCCAGTTGGCTCGGTTCTGAGGGTCGATACGATCCCTGCAAGGCAAAACAATATTAGTGTAAACTCGGTTTTGAATCACTGGATGGAACTTTCCATCGCCCCGCCGTGGATGAGGTGGGCTGATTTGCAATGGTCTAAAGTGAGCAGAAACGGTGGTCGGGATGGCAGATGACCAAGGGTGTCACCATGGTTTAGTGCTAAAGCCAGAGAAGTGACAAGCCCTCCAAAATAGAAAGGTTTGCCGCCTCTGGTGCAGATGGAGTGGATATGGGCCAGGAGGAAAGGTGCGGCATTAATCTTCTGACCCGAGAATGCACAATGCATGAAGAACAGCTCTTTGGAGTTTAACTTGTGGTTACTATCTCTTGCGAAGATTGTGTTGCCCAGGATGCGGTGGAAATAACGTATGGCCGGGTTATGGATTTGAGTGGCGTTGAGATGATCATAGGAGTGTGCTCGGTTGTTGGTGAGGCTGTGCCAAAGGTTGAAGGACTCTTCTCCAAAGTTGTCGGGTACACGGAGATGGGAACCTTCCTCGGTGCAGAAATCAAGCAGTTGTCCGAACGCGTTCTGAGTGAACTCGTACTCGGTACCGAATATGCGAAACTTCGCAACACCAGAAAGTTGGTTTGTTGAACCAGGTGGAGTGATGTAGCAGAAGGAACTGAGGAACTCGAGAGTGAGTGTCTCGTACGTGGGTTGGGGTTGGCTACAAAGGTTCCACAGGTTGACACTCTGAAGAAGGCGCTGAACACCCTCAAGTAAACCAAGTTCTCTGAGGCAGTCAGTGTCAACATATCTAGTGGGGTGTAGACCACGACGTTGGAATTTCAAAAACTTAATGCGTTGAGTTTCACCTTGCTCACCATTACGTAGGACAACGCCAGGAATAGGTTGGGGATTGTTTGCCATTTGCATGCAAGGATTGTTTAGTGAGAATGGGTATTGTTGGTGAATGAGAGAATGAGAATGTGATACGGGTAATGTATGTATATATAAGGGAAGGAGATAGTGGGAAGTTTGAAAGTTGAGAGGGATTGATGGTGGGTTGAACGGGGTTAATGGGTGGTTAATGGAGGAAGTGGGATGGTTGGGGAGTTATGGAAAAAGAAGAGAGAAAGGTTGAGGGAAGAAGAAAAGGGAACGTTCTGCTAACAGGGTTACTGATGTAGCCCGTGTTACGGTCGTAACACCTAGCTGACGAGCGTAACGCGCTGAAGGGCGTGTTATGGTCGTGGGGGACAGATGACGATCGTAAGAGCTGCAATTTTTGCAAATTTTTAGTAACGTAACACGCTTACAGTATATAATTTCATAACAGGCAGAACATCTCAGGCATTCCAACATAAACACAACATTTAATTCATTCAACATATAATCCAATAAATATAATTCGCAAGAGAGTAGAAAACCGTAAAACATTGTAAATAGCAAAATGATTGTAAGTTTGAATTTGAAAACAATTGCATTACTTCAAATTAAATAGCTTGTTCTTTTTGACAGAAGGTAAATTGACTTGTAAATCGAAATGCGGTAATTTAACAAAGAATTGGAAACTACCTAGAAACAAAACGGAATGGAAAAATTCTAAAAACTAAAAACTGAAAAGCTAAAAACTAAGAACTGCTTCATCCAATTTTTTCTTTTAAAATCTCTAAAGCTTGGGTGATGTTATAGAATTGCTCCACTGTGATGTCAGTCAAACCAATAAGATCCAAACGCATAGTCTTCAATTCATTCTTTATTCCATCAATGTCAGTTTTATAAGCATCCAAAGTGGTCAGAATGGTGTTTAATTGTGTAGTGTAATCTCCTTGGTTCACATCAGGTGCTACTTGTGCTTCAGCGATATTTGTAAAGTCATGGTAACCAGGAGGGGTTTCAGGATCTGTTTCGTTTTCAGACATGAAGTTATCAGCAACAAAATATGATTGTGGTGTTTCTGGTGTCTCTGGGTGGTCAGGTGGATTTAATTCATACAACCAATTATCACGGTTATGGACACTAACTCGGGCATGGTTCGGAAGGGTAAAAAGAGTAACAACTTCGTTTCTTATCAGGTAATCATAAGGTGCAGGGCCTAAATTTCCTATTATCATGTTGTTGAAACAGAAATCAGTATTTATAGGCCTAATTGATCCAAAAGGTGCACAGTTATTAAGTTGGTAACGAAGTCCAAGAGCATTTGCAATCATAGTAACCAATCCTCCCACACTGACAGGAACATTAGGGTCCTCACTAATGCGGGTAAAGGTCTTCATCAGGAGTGGGACAGCATTAACAGGGCGACCTGTGTTTAAACAATAAAGCAGAGATAGTTCATCCTTGGATACAGCATTTTGATTTTGTTCTTTTCCAAACAGAGTGTGGGCAAGAATCCTATGGAAATAACGGATGGCTGGGTTATGTATTTCATTGTTATCCATGCTTTCGGGTCGGGTGATAGTTTCGGTTAAAGTACCCCAGAAATAATCCAGCTCAAAATCCAATAAATCGGCCTCAGGGGTGGTAAAAGCTAAGGGTCCACTGGGGAAACCTAATAAAGCAGCTAAGTCCCTATGGTTATAGGTGAACTCAATACCAAACAGTCTAAAGGCGATGATTCCTTTTCGGGCTTCGACACCGTGTTCAGGGATGTAAACTAAGGAACTCAAGAACTCAAGGGTGAGCTCTCGGTAAGTGATAAACCTATTTTTCAGGTGTGCTCTCTCCCATCCTAACTGGTTAAACATGTAGTAAACACTGTCAGTTATGCCTAAAGTGTCCATAGTGGGTTCATCATAATACAGGGTTAAACTGATGGCTCTTTGAGACAAAGCCTCAAATCTTCTCCTTTGGTTTCTACCTCTAAAGGTGGTTTCCATAAAGTTCTGCGGAGGATCCATAGTAAAAGTAAAGCGGGGAAACAGAGTAGAGGAGAAAGTAAAGAGAAAAAGACTTTTCAGAAATCCTGTAGCAAGTAAATGTGTTTTGAAATCAGCAGCAGTTTTATAAAAGTTTAAAAAGATGAAGAGTACGTATATAGCAACCAAAAACAAATAAACAAAATAGCAAACAAAAACAAATAAAATAAAATAGCAAACAAAAACAAATAAAATGGGTTGCCTCCCATGAAGCGCTGTTTTTAACGTCATAAGCCTGACGAAATGCCTAATGAAAGATTAGTCGGGAGAAATAGGTGGTAATTCTACGAGTTTAAGCTTATTCGTATAGTCTCTATTATCTATACGATTATACTGTTTTAACCGCTGCCCGTTTACAATAAACGGGGCACTATTTCTATCCTTAATTTCTACCGCTCCGCTTGGAAATACTTTTGTAATTTCGAAAGGACCGGACCATCTAGATTTAAGTTTTCCAGGGAAGAGTCTAAGTCTAGAATTAAATAAAAGTACGACATCTCCCACACTAAATTCTTTCCGAGATAAACGCTGATCGTGCCACTTTTTAGTGCGTTCTTTGTAGATTTTAGCGTTTTCGTAAGCGTCTAGTCTTAATTCTTCCAATTCATGTAAATCGAGGATTCGTTTCTCGCCAGCAGCAGTGTAGTTAATATTGAGTGTCTTTATCGCCCAATAAGCTTTATGCTCTAATTCTACTGGGAGGTGACAGGATTTTCCGTAGACAAGTTTGAAAGGTGTAGTTCCGATAGGAGTCTTGTAAGCTGTCCTATAAGCCCATAAAGCTTCGTTAAGCTTGGATGACCAATCTTTTCGAGATATAGCGACAGTTTTTTCTAATATTTGTTTAATCTCTCTGTTCGAAACTTCGACTTGTCCGCTAGTTTGCGGATGATAGGGTGTTGCTACGCGGTGTTTCACTCCATATTTAGATAGTAATTTATCAAATATCTTCGAAATAAAATGAGATCCACCGTCACTAATAACAAGTCGAGGAACACCAAAACGCGGGAAAATTATATTCCTGAAAAGCTTTATCACCACTCGTGTGTCATTTGTAGGAGAAGCTATTGCCTCGATCCATTTTGAAACATAATCGACAGCGACGAGTATAAACTTGTTTCCAAAAGAAGATGGGAAAGGACCCATAAAATCAATTCCCCAAACATCAAAGATTTCAACTTCTAGTATTCCTTTCTGAGGCATTTCATTGCGTCTGGAGATATTACCGGTGCGTTGGCATCGATCACAGTTTTTAACGGCGATGTGGACATCCTTCCACAGGTTAGGCCAGAAAAAACCGGCTTGGAGAATTTTGGCACACGTTTTAGAGGTGCTAGCATGTCCGCCATAAGGAGATGAATGACAATGGGAAATGACGTCTTCTATTTCTTCATTGGGTATACAACGGCGGAAAATTCCATCAGGTCCTCGTTTAAATAAAAGTGGTTCGTCCCAATAATAACTTTTGAGATCATGGAAGAATTTCTTTTTCTGTTGGTAAGTTAAGTCAGGTGGAAGCGCACCGGCAGCTAAATAATTAACGATGTCAGCATACCAAGGCAATCCTATGGTCATGTCAATGGCTTCCATGACTTCCTTAGCTTCTGGTTTATGTAAATCCAATTGAGCTAGGTCGCTTATCATATGTGCTATCAGATGTTCATACGGAAAATCGTCGTTAATTGGCACTTGTTCGGGTTTTGTACCTTCCAAACGGGATAAATGATCTGCTACGACGTTTTCGGTTCATTTCTTGTCTTTAATTTCCAAGTCAAATTCCTGTAAAAGCAAGATCCATCGGAGGAGTCTCGGTTTTGCATCTTTCTTGGCAAGTAAATATCTGATAGCAGCGTGGTCCGTGTAGATGATGATTTTTGCTCCTACAAGGTAAGAACGAAATTTGTCAAGCGCGAAGACCACGGCTAAGAGTTCTTTTTCAGTTGTGGCGTAATTCATCTGAGCTGAGTCTAGCGTTCTGCTGGCGTAGTAAATTGCGTGAAGTTTCTTATCTTTCCTTTGTCCAAGAACTGCTTACGTAATCACTTGCATCGCACATGATTTCGAAAGGTAACCTCCAATCGGGCGGTTGCATGATTGGTGCAGAAATAAGTGCGGCTTTAAGGGTTTCAAAAGCTTTGAGACAATCGTCATCGAATATGAACTCAGCATCCTTCATTAATAGACCGGTAAGTGGTTTTGTAATTTTCGAGAAATCTTTAATAAAACGTCGGTAAAAACCTGCGTGTCCTAGAAAACTTCGTATCTCTCGAACGGTTTTAGGCGGTTGGAGTTCTTTAATCACTTCTATCTTAGCTTTATCAACTTCAATTCCTTTATTGGAAATAACATGTCCAAGTACGATTCCTTCTCTGACCATGAAATGGCATTTTTCCCAGTTAAGCACAAGGTTCACTTTTACACATCGTTCTAAAACACTCTCTAAATTAGATAGACATCCTTCAAAGCTTTGTCCACACACATAAAAGTCGTCCATAAACACTTTCATGATGTTGTCAATGAAATCTGCGAAAATGGCCATCATACATCGTTGGAAAGTTGCAGGAGCATTACATAATCCAAATGGCATTTGTCTGTACGCGAACGTTCCATAGGGACACGTGAATGTAGTCTTCTCTTGATCATCAGGGTGAATAGGAATTTGGAAAAAATCCGGAATAACCGTCTAAATAGCAGAAGTAGGAGTGTTTGGCTAATCGTTCTAACATTTGATCAATAAAGGGTAAAGGAAAATGGTCTTTCCGAGTAGCTTTGTTCAGTTTTCTATAATCAATGCACACTCTGTGTCCACTAACTACTCTTTGTGTTATCGATTCGCCTTGTGCGTTTTTCACGACAGTAACACCTCCTTTCTTAGGTACGACATGCACTGGGCTAACCCATTTACTGTCGGAGATCGGGTATATAATTCCAGCTTCCATTAGCTTTTTGATTTCATCTCTGACTACAGTACTGAGGATCGGATTGATTCTTCTTTGAGGTTCTCAAGAGGTTTTGCAATCCTCTTCTAATAGAATACGATGCATACAAATGGAAGGACAAATTCCTTTTAAGTCTGATATGTTGTAACCTAACGCAGTAGGATATTTCCTTAGAACGTCTAAAAGTTTTTCGGTTTCAAGCGTTCCTAAACTGGAATTCACTATTACAGGTCGAGTTTGTTCAGTATCAAGGAATTCGTATCGTAAATTTTTAGGTAAAACTTTCAATTCTAGTTTTGGTTTCTTGGGACATGGCATATGATTAGGTGTAAGTGCTAGACTTTCGCTTAGACTGTCATCTTTATATGGTTCTCGCCAATTATCATCTTCAAATATCAGAGGGGTTTCAATTTTCATTATTTCGGAATATGTGGTTTGTTTAGCTTCCATCTCTCGCACGCACTCATCTATTATATCGAGTAAATAACATGTGTCATTCATGGCGGGTGCTTGTAGAAATTGAGTGAGGATGAATTCCACTTTTTCCTCTCCGACTTCGAATGTTAATCTGCCCTTCTTTACATCAATTATAGCTCCAGCTGTGGCTAGGAATGGTCTTCCTAATATGATAGGGGTAACTGAATCTTCGGTAATGTCCATAATTATGAAATCGGTCGGGATATAGAATTGACCTATGCTAACTGGAACATTTTCCAATATACCTACAGGATATTTAACTGATCGGTCAGCTAATTGAACAGACATTTTTGTAGGTGTAAGTTCTCCCATTTCCAGCTTTTTGCAAATAGATAAGGGCATGACACTGATACTTGCTCCTAAGTCGCATAGAGCTTTGTCTATGACGAATTTTCCAATGTTACAGGGTATAGAGAAACTACCTGGGTCTTTCAGCTTAGGAGGCATGTTATTCTGAATGATAGCACTACATTCAGCAGTAAGGGTAACTGTTCCGTTATCTTCTAACTTTTTCTTATTAGATAGGATTTCCTTAAGAAATTTAGCATACGATGGCATCTGAGTAATGGCTTCTGTGAATGGTATTGTGATATTTAGTTGTTTCAGAAGTTCCACGAATCTCTTAAATTGGCTCATCGATTTAGAATTTGTTAATCTCTGGGGATACGGAACTTGTGGTTTATAGGGCGGTGGAGGCACATAAGGTTTCTCTTTTTCTACAGCCTCTTGAGTTTCGTTTTCCTTTTCTTTCGGGTCGCTCTCGTTTTCACTCGGCTTGTCTTGCTTCTGATACATAGCTGGGTTTTCTAGTCTTGGATCAACAGGTCCGTCAAGTTCTTTTCCACTCCTAAGTATCACGGCATTAGCGTGTCCTTTCGGGTTAGGTTGTGGTTGACCAGGAAATATTCCAGCTGGAGCAGCAGTAGGTGCCTGCTGTTGAGCTACTTGTGAAATCTGAGTTTCAAGCATTTTGTTATGGGTAGCTAAAGCATCGACCTTGCTAGCTAATTGCTTAATTTGCTCGTTGGTATGTAAGTTCTGATTTAAAACATCCTTATTGGTCTGGGATTGAGAAGCAATGAAGTGTTCTATCATAATTTCGAGGTTTGATTTCCTAGGAACGTTGGAAGTATTAGGTCCGTTATTAGGATGATTCGGGATAGCTTTTGGATAACCAGGTGGTGTCGCAGGAGCTTGTCCAGGAGCATACAACGCATTGTTGCTTTTGTACGAGAAATTTGGATGATTCTTCCAACCTGGGTTATACGTATTACTGTAGGGATTTCCTTGCACGTAATTAGCTTGTTCGGCTGGTACTCCGGTCAAAATGGGACATTCTGGAGCAAGATGTGATTGAATACCACATAGATCGCAAGTTGAATCACGCAGCTACGGTAGCCGGAGTGACGGAAAGGTTTTCTAATTTTTGGGTAAGAGCTTCCACTTTAGCATTAACTTGATCCAGGCTGTTCACTTCGGCCTTGATACCTTTCGGTTGAGATTTCTCTACATTAACTCTCTCGCTTCCCCATTGGTAGTGGTTCTGAGCCATACTTTCAATAAGTTGGTTCGCTTCGGCATATGGTTTATCCATCAGTGCGCCACCAGCAGCAGCGTCTATGGTTAATCTTGTGTTGTATAATAGACCGTTATAGAATGTGTGAATAATCAACCATTCTTCTAAACCATGATGAGGGCAGAGTCTTAGCATATCCTTGTATCGTTCCCATGCTTCGAATAAAGATTCATTGTCTTTCTGTTTAAAACCATTGATGTTAGCTCTGAGCATAGCAGTTTTGCTTGGAGGAAAATATCTAGCTAAAAAGACTTTCTTCAACTCAGCCCAAGTGGTGATTGAGTTGGCAGGAAGAGATTGAAGCCAAGCACGAGCTCTGTCTCTTAAAGAAAAAGGAAATAGGCGCAATCGTATCGCCTCGGGGTTTACTCCATTCGCTTTCACAGTGTCTGCGTACTGCACAAACACGGATAGATGTAGATTAGGGTCGTCAGTAGGAGCTCCAGAGAACTGGTTCTGCTGAACGGCGGAAAGAAGCGAAGGTTTCAGCTCGAAATCGTTTCGAGCAATAGCAGGAGCTGCAATACTGTTATGAGGCTCCGCTTGAGAAGGAACTGCGTAATCCTTAAGAGGACGAGGAGGAGGAGGTGGATCAGCCATTCTTCGTAACTCGTCGAGATCTGGAAGAACAGACGGCGGAAGATTGTTGAGTGCACGGTACTCTTGAATTCGTCTTCTTAATCGAAGATAACGCTCGATATCGAATGGGTATATGCAAAGTACCGCCTTGAGGCGCGTTTGGCATACACAAAAGGGAAAATAAATAGTTGCCTTAGCCTAGACAGTGCTACTTTAAGAGTGCACTAGTGACTAGACCAAAGTCCCCGGCAACGGCGCCAAAAACTTGATGTGCGATAAACCTAATGTGTCTAACGGTATCTTTAACTGCAAGCGCACAGCCTATCGCAGTAGTAATAAAAGATTGTCGAATCCACAGGGACTTTGTAATCACTCTAATGCGGGAAAGTAATGTTTGTTTAGCTAAGGCGGAAATTGTCACGTTTGGTTTTGGGAAGGTTAAGGAAGGTAAATTAATTGGTTTTTAAAATAATTATAAAATGAGATGGTCGGTATGCAATAGAGTCGACTTAAAGGATCTAATCTGGCTTAGGCATAATAGGATGGCCAACTTAGTTTGTTCGTAGAATTAATCAGTTTAAAAACCCTCAACTCACACTTTCATGGTCTTATCTCGGATTATACGTCTAAAGCCCTATACCTGCTTTCGCTAGCCTATAAGTGTTTAGAAGTAATTTTTGGAAACTTAATTAATTCTAATTTGGTTTAAAGCGCTTTCACTGTATTTAAATCAAATGCCTAACTTTAGCTATCCGGGTTAAAAACCTCACACTTTCGTGGTCTCGATCTAACCTATTTACTCTTCTTACTTTCGTAACGAAGGTTTTATTTTTAAGCATAAAAAGTTATAACCAGAATTAAGTTGATTTAAGTTTTAGCCTAAGTTTGATCAGATACCTAATGTCTCTTACTATCCCATACCGACACTAAAGGTTTAGCTAGCCATAGAAATTAAAATGAACGTACAGGAAGTAAAAGCAAACAAATATAAATTGGACATTATGAATAATAAATTAAATTGCATTAATTAATTAAAGGTATGTAATACAATTGCAAAATAGAAACCTGAAAATAAAGCCAATATTTCAATCCTTCTTCCACAAATCGGAAACTTGGACTTGGTATCGGTTGAAATGTAAAAATTCTGAGGCTTGAATAATAAATCCTAAACTATAATAATAATTTCCTGATGTTGGAAATTATTATTTGGACAATGAGAATGGAAAGGAAACAATTGAATGCAGAAAAATAACAGTTGAAATAATGCTGGGTTCGGAGATTCGGCAGAGCTTCCGCACAAGAAAATCGTAAAATGCTCTGTCCGTTTGATGTTGAAGTCTCATGTATTTATAGATGAGTGAATCTGCAGTTGGTTCCTAAAACTTCTCACACGTAGCTTGCCTTCCACTTCTCCATGAATATAGGAATGTGGGTAGTTGAGGTTGGAATGTGCAAACGTGAGAGTGAATCCAGGAGAGAAATAAGGAGTTTCAAAACTCCTTCTGTTATGCTTTGGCCACGATCTGTATTTTGAAACAACTGGTATGCGCATTACGGTCGTGGTGAGACGTTACGAGCAGGGTTGGTGTTGGCTCCGTGTTACGGTCGTCATGGATTTGTTACGGTCGTAACACTCTTCAGAATGTGTTACGGCCGTGGCAGGAGAGTTACGACCGTCACAGCTACAAAAACTGTATCTTTTGACAGATTTGTCTTTTTCTTCTATTCTTTTGATACTTTCTTGCATTGTTTCATATTTTCTTCTGTTTTGAGCTAAGTTGTGAATACCTGCAAAAAGTAATGACAATCTCGAAATATTCGGGAGTTAATCGGGTCAAAATAATACAAAACGGGTTAATTTCATGTAAAATAAACGATATGATTTCGTGTTATCAGCAGCCATCATTGGATTCTCACCAGTAGGAGAAACTTACATCCCTGATAATGAAGAACACTCCAGTATTATTGACTTCGATGTCAAATTAGCCAGTTTTTCCAAATTCATTAGCCATTACCACGCTGAAGGAGATAGTGTTCGCGTTAAAAGGTGACGCGCTAGAGGAATCGAATCGGAATTCGGATCCTCTGGCTCGAAACGATTTACTCTTTTGATTTGTTTATAAAGATGCCGCGAGCATCAAGCTTTATTATTTTCAACACAAGAAAAGATGATTTAATGATTATGAAAAAGGGGAAAGCTGCAATACCCTCAATTGATTTTGATATGCGTAACGACTAGCGCAAACTAGACGCAACGCATTGGGGAGTATTCCGGGTAAGGGGGTTTGTTATATAAAGGGAATAGATGGAGCGCCCTAAGTATATATGGTTATCCATAGCTTTATATATGAATATGTTTGATATGTTTGTGTGTTTTAATTGCTATTTCTATGATTGGGAAAGTTTCTCCTTTGGGATTTTTAAGAAAGATAGATTATGTGGGATCCTAGTGTTTGTTATTATTGTGCTCGCAAAGATCTGTGGATCTTCTGCATACATATCCCCTAGTGGGAATCAGAGCATTTGTAGCTCGGATCTACAGGGGATCTATGGTTTGTTTGGTCTGAGGGAGAAAGAAATTTGCTCGGCAAGGATGAGACCTTATGCCTACGTATTCTCAAAGGGATGTTGAGAAAGTCAGAGCAATCGTAGTTCCCACTTGTGCTAGTGGAAAGCAACGAGATGTTAGTAAGAGACAGACAAATGTCATCTTAATGAAAAAATGTATCTAATCTATTTCATCACATACATTTTGAAAATTTGACTGATAAAAATCTTCCATCGTAAGTATAGGTGTTTTGCTTGAGTGTACAAGCGTTACCACTTACATGTTTAAGAAAGATGTTTTGAAAAAAATGATTGAATCTTTTAACTGTAAGCATTGGGTGTTTTGCTTGAGTGTACAAGCGTTACCACCTACAGATTAAGAGATGTTTTTTGTTTGAAAATAGTTTGAAAAGAGTTTGAAAAGTTTTGACTGTATGTGATGTGATAGATGAGATACTTCTTCCATAGAGATGATAAATGTCTAAATCTCTAGGAGAAATTGATTGGATTAGGGGATGCTTTTAAGAAGCCCATGGGTCCTTGTATTGTAAGCCCAAGAGGAGGCATTCCGAGGGTCATCGAGGGTCCTTGTATGAAGCTCAAGAGGAAGCTATAGGGTATGGCTGGCTTTGTCTTTAAAAGGATTTCACCGAAACCATCCTTTTGAATTAAGAGCAATTTCACCGGAAATTATACTCGTGGTTCTATCCTAACGCGGGTGATTCTTTGTATTGGAAGCCCAATAGGAGGCTGTTAAGAGATTTCCTATCTCTTTCATTGTATGATGCCCAAGAGAAGGCTAAACTCAATGAGGAGTTCTTTTGAACGAAGCCCAAGAGGAGGCTAAACTCAGCAGGTGAGTGTTGTCTTATATGAAGCCTAAGCGGAGGCTAAACTCAGATGAATGAGTTTTCTTATATGAAGCCTAAGAGGAGGATAACTCTGATGAAATGAGTTATCTTGTACAAAGCCCAAGAGGAGGCTAACTCATGCTGGGGATGAATTATCTTGTATAAAGCCCAAGAGGAGGCTACAACTGTGGGGAGCCTATTGGTTAGACTAATTGTTATGTTAATAACTGAACAGTTATATGAACAAATATGATATGTATTCACAGGAGTTTATGTAAGTCTAAGAGTGCCTAAGAGGGGGGGGGGGTGAATTAGGTATATAAAAATTTATTCGGTTTTAAGAGAATACTTGTAGTAATTTTTGTGGTTAAGTGTTTGAAGATTTTTGACTATTTCTTATCTTTTCTTGGTTATGGTGATGAAAGCAATAAATGCAGAAAAGTAAAGAACACAGCGATATATCCTGGTTCCCCTCACAATCCGAGAGTACTCCAGTCCCCTTTCCAACACGAAAGAGATTTCACTATAGTTTAGAATAATTGTACAGCCTATGCTTACTATCTAAAACTATAGGGTGACCAAAGGTTCTTAACACCTTTAAGGTCAAAAACCAAACACTAATGTGAATGAAGAACAATCCTCTTCAAATCACAACACTTACTTCCAACAATCCTGGATAGTAAGGGAATATATTCTTTTTGTAATACAATGATTTATTTGAAATAGATTGAGAGCACTATCAATCTTTGATTGATCTTCTTCTTCAAGAAATAAACAATTCTCAACAATGATTATAAATGTTCACAATGCATGTATGAAACTTGTAATGAATAAAAATGTATATGGCAAGTTTCACAAAATTATGACTTGTGAGAACACATGAAAGTTTGCAAGAATATGACAATTTGAAATGATGAAAATTGTTAATTGAAGAAGGTGATTTGAATTTTAAAAATTTTGCACTATTTATAATGTCATACATCCCTTTTCATTCATGCCTTTTGATATGAAAAGATGCAATGCAACCATGAATGAATACCATTTGAAATATGTTCAAAAATCAAAATGAAATCTGCACTGGTTCGCTGGGAACCGGTTCCGACCCAGGCAGAACCCGGTTCCTAGTGAACGTTATAACTAGGAATTCAAAATTTACACGCAGGAACCGGTTCCCCTATAGGTACAACCCGGTTCCTGGTACAAAAACCAGGGACGTGTATTTTGAAAAAGTTTGGAACCCGGTTCCCTGTATGGTAGGAACCGGTTCCTGAAAGTTTGTTTTGAAAAATTATTTTTGAAAATTATTTCAAACATATTTTTTCCTTTTGTTAAACATATGGGATATGTATATGATTATGAATGCATATTTGTGAACATCTATATTCAAGTTTTAGAATTATTTATACCTTTTGTCATTGTTGATTCTTTAAAAATTCTTCTTCTAATCTTCAAGACTTGTAACAAGGTTTTATATGATATGATATACTTTTTGCACATCCTTTGAATGTTGATATCCATGTTGTCTTCATCAAAACCAATGCTTTAAGTATGACTTGAGAAGCTTGCAATTACAGTTTATGAAGGAAATATAAACAATGCATGATGTTTATTTACAAGTGTCTGTGAAAGAGATATAAACAAGTGTGTGTAACACAAACGTTTAAAATGAGCGTAACTTGATTATTTACAAGTTTGAATTGTGTACAAGGAAGTGAATATGTACACGAACGAGTATTTATGTACAGAGAAAGATGGATGTACATAGGAGGGTTGGGACTTACACTGTAAGAGAGGCCCATTGGTTTAAAAGCAGTTTCACAGAGAATAATGCTCCTTTCAATACCAATGGTATTCAATTGTATATACAGACGAAACGGAAACGAACGATCGAAGTTTTATCTGTGTTTGAGTATTTACAAAAAGTATCTGTGTTATGTACAGATAAAAGTTTGTATAAAAATAATTTGATATGTACAAGGAAAATATGTATGTACATAAAGAATGTTTTTGAGTATACACAAGTGAAGTGAAAACAAACGATCGAAATTTGTCTATACTTGAGTATAAAAAGTATCTGTATTATGTACAGATAAAAATTTGTATGTATCTGAAAAGAGTTTGATATGTACAAAGAAATATTATGTACACAAAAGAATGTTATGGGACTTACACCGTGAGGGAGGCCCATGATCGATTGAGAAATTCGAGAGAAAACGAATTCGGTTTTATCGTTTTAATCGGATCGATCATGGTAAAAAGATGCAAGTTTGATGAAAAGTTTTGAAAAATGATTTTTGAAAGTATTTTGAAATGTGAAATTCATTTATGAGAAGTTTTGAAAAGAATCGGAAGTCGAAAGTTTGAAAAATTCACCTTTTAAAGTGGTTTTGAAAAGTGCTCAGAACATCGTTTTCGGCTCGATTAAAATATAATCAGATGAAAGTTTTTTCTGAAAATTTTTGCACTATCATAAAATAGACATATTTATTGACAAGTGTGCAAAAAATCACCTCAAAATGAGGAGTTTTGATTGGTTAAAAAAAATGTCAAAGTTTGAAGAAAAAATGAAAAGTTTGGAAAAAAATTGGTCCATGGGAGGCTTGAACCCAGGACCTGTGGGTGGCATACGTGGCAAAGAGTCTTAAGAGTGAGCTGGCAACCGCTGGGGCGGTGATACATCCAATAACATATGCCAAATCAGTTAAATATATTTTAAAACAAGATTTTTGAATTTGAAAAACGCGCGAAATGTTCATCTTCTTCCCCGATCTTCAAACCAACCTAGATCCTTCGTTTGTTGATGAAATTCAAAGATATAAACATGAAACTTGCTCGTTTCAAGCCCAGGAATATGATACCACTCTTTAATTTCATTTATTTTAAGCCCAGAATGATTTAATTTTTGAAGAACACTATGAACCCTAAACTGAAAAATCTAATTGAAATGATGTATGGTTGATGATTTATTCAATTAGTTGAGGGTTAATGATCGTGAGAGGTGCAGAAAACAAATGGCCAAGATTTTTTTCAAAATGAATCAAAGAATCATGAGATTGAGGTTCGAGCTCTTACCTGTTGAAGCTGGAATCGAATTCGATGCAGGAGTGTTTCCAGAACTGATTTTATGATTCTTAGAGCATCAACGGCCTATATGGAAGGTGTAGAAGTGGTCTGCACATCATGAATTCATCTGGATCATTCTACCCAAGTCAACCTGCACAAGCTCAAAATGAAAACTGGAAATCGATGTTAAAGCTGTTACAGTTTGTTGCTAAGGGTCTGGATCATTCATATGATGTATATGGAAGGTGTTTGAGTGATTAGAACACAACTTGTTCAAGCCAAACTTCAAATTCGAATGCTAAGGCAGTTTTGGAAAGTTTGGATCATGAAATGTGAAATCTGATTTTCAGTGGTTCTTGTGTTGATTTTATGATTCAAACATGTTCCATATTGATTATAGGTTATGTTAGACACCAAATTTCATCATGGTTTTCACAAGTTTTTAGAATTGCAATGTTTCTCACTTTTGCACTATGTTGCTTGAATTTCAAGGAAGTAGAGAGAAAGCATGGATTTGCATTGCTTTGGTGTAGATTCAAATGGCCAACATGACTTCTATTTATAGGTCAAAAGTTCTGAACAATTAGGCACAAGTACATGGCATTTGTAATTTGAAGTTGCCTTAAAGGGCAAGAAAGACTTTTGTAAAAGGAAAAAGAAGCTTCCTTTTTTAACCATGTGTAAAAATCTCAATTTGATCTTATCTCCTCTCAATTATCTCTAGCTGATATTTATCAGCTCTAAACTCCATTTGGCAAGGTGGCATTGCTTCTAGATGAAGAAATCACAAAATGACCTATAATTTGAAGTTTTGAACTTTGAAAATCATGTTTATGGAGCCTTATGTTTCAATTTCAAAACCATAGCTAGACTCCATGGATTTGAGATTTCTTGGACATTTTGGAAAGCTTGTTTCAAGAGCTACAACTTTCATGCTTTGAGTTTTTCCAATTCAAAGTGGAACTATGTGAAAAAAAGCCATGAAGTTTGGAAAAAATACAAAATTTTAACACTTAGAAAATTTTCTAAGTGTTGAAAATTTTGACTTTTTGTTGACTTTTCCAAATTCTTTGATTTTTTATGATCATGATGGATCATTTGAAGTATTTTGATGTTGGAAAAAGTTTTGTCTTGAAAAAGTTGACCAAAAGTCAAAGTTTGACTTTTCTGTGCAGATGAATTTTCATCAGATGTTTCTGAAATTGACTGATGAAGTCTGTGAACTCTTGTGATGTTTTGAATTCAGAAATTAGGTCAAGATGTTTTATCTAAGATATAATGACCAATCTCTAATCAAAAAAGTCATTCATTGCTCAAAAAGTCAGAGAATGCTCATGCTCGATCAAAACCCTAATTGGTCGATCGTCGATTGATCAATGAGAAAAATGGATATCTGAGGATTGAAGGTTGATGATTTGATCAAGATAGATCAAATGAGGTGAGAAAAACTCCAACCCTAGTTGGTTGCCTCTTGAATCAGATGAAAATCTAATGAAACCCTAATTTTGACCTGTGAATGCTACACCCGAGTAATCCTCTTCTAGACTGTTAGTGATGCAAGGATGCAAATGTAAGGTGGTATATTAGGTCAAAAATTGGGGTATGACAGATGCCCCTATTTAAGTTTCTTTAACCTGAGATATGAAGATGAATATCTTCGTTTTGATAGGTGTAAAGAGACTTAAATATCAGAATACACAAATTTTGGACCTAAGATACCAAAAGATGCGAGTGATGCAAAAAATGATTGTAAAAAGTTTCACCCAGATGATATCAAAGAAATGACATGGTGGGGGGGAAATTTGTGGATACGTCCCTGCTGGGGAAAGAATGATTCACAAAACATTTGAATATCTGCCTCGCTTTGGAAACAGAGAGATTACCTTCTGTCAGCCTTGTGACAATGTTTAAGGTAAATGAAAATAATATTACCAATTATCAGCCTTGTGATAGTTTATGGTAATGAGTTCTGAAGATTTTACCAATTATCAGCAAAGTGATAACTATAACAAGGTAAATCTTTGAAAAAATTTGTTGATTATTCAGCCTTGTGAATAACAGACAATGAGAGAAACAGAACTCAAAATGAGTTTCTATTTTCTTGGATACAATCTTGCCGAGGATCTCTCTTTTGAGAAGACGCGGGCATTTTGATCGGAAGACACAGGTTTTCTTTTAGACAAAAAGACAACTTTTGGGAATTTTTGAATTGTCATGATTTAACTTTGTTTAGAAGAACAAATTTTCATGACAAGTTCAGGATTAAAAGGAAAAAATAAGCGGCTCAAATGATGAGGCTATTGCTTATTGCTTTGTTGATTATAGCCAGGGTTCTATCCAGGAACGAACTGGAAAGAAAAGGTCAATCAAGATTTTGTTCCAAATGAGGAATGATCTCAGCTGGGGAATGTGGTAGAGAAAAAAAAAGTATTTCTCTGTTTGGGGATAATCTACTGGGGATAGATTTGTACTTACATGAGTAAGTGTGATTTAAACCAGTGATGTGGAAGCAAACATTTCGAGGAATGCAAAAATGCATGAATGATGCTTATTATGTATGCATGTCATGAATGTTATATGCATGCTAACAATACTTTGACAAAGACACTAAAGAGGAATTTGGGAAAAGGACCACGTCACAGTTCGAACAAATATTCAGTGAAAATTACAGCAATGGTGCAGACGTTCACTGATGAAGAGTTTGAGTTGCATGTTTTAAACTTTCTGAGAAAGACACTTCAATGGCAACTTTGTTGGGAATTCTTTTTGGATAAGAATACCGTCCTTTGATGATTTCTGTTGAGGAGAAGACTGCTGTAGCAGTTGTTTTTTATCCTTCGGAGATTGAAACACTTGTGGAGAAAACTGTTGAAGCTCTTTCTGTGTTCATAGTTCAAAGGAAAATTTTTTCTTTTATTTCAAAATTTTGAAGTAAAAATTCATTTAAAACATTTTAGTTTCAAAAAGTGATTTTCACAATAAAAGCGTCATTTTGCAAAACAGAATAAAGTAGGAATTGCAAATAAAAGGCACAAAGCTCAAATTTATTGATAGAATGGTAATCAGCCAAAGGCGTGATTCCATGAGTTATTTACAAGAGTTGGAAATGATAATTTATTGGGAAAAGGCTACATTGAAAGCAATAACCGATATTATCCCTAACAACTTTGAATTCCAACTGTGCGTGTTGCTTCAGAAGACTTGATTGAAGATCCGTTGATGGAAGATTCTTCGATTGACGGCATGATCGATTGCGCTACTTTGTCATTCTTTTGTATCCTTGTTTTTGCCTAGATTGCCTTTTCAGGTTTTCAATCTATCAGGATAATTTCTATTTATTGTCTCTAATTTTGCCTCGATCGCTTTTCGTTTTCAATCCACCGAGACGCTTTTGCCTAAGCCGCCTTTTGGGTTTTCGACTTACCGAAATGTTCTTTTGTTTTTTTAGACAAAGTATTTTGATCGCATCAAGATTCACTGGATGCGGGAGTTCATCGCCGTCCATGGTTGTGAAAGTCATAGCACCGCCAAAAGCTTCTTTGGACGATGTATGGGCCTTCGTAATTAGGAGTCCATTTGCCCCTAGAATCGTTGAAAAGATGTAATCTTTTAAGCACGAGGTCGCCTTCTCGAATTCACGAGGTCGGACCTTTTGTCGAAAGCTTTTTTCATTCTTTTGATACAGCTTGTCCATGACACGAGCGGTCAGCGCTTTTCTTCGATTAAGTTCACCGATCATATCTCGCTGACACCATTCGACTCGATAACTTAGTTTCCATGAGAACTCTCATTGATGGGATCTCAACTTCTACGGGAGCACCGCCCATGCCGTGATACTAGAGAAAAGGAGTTGCCCTCGTTGAAGTGCGCATTAAAGCACGATACCCATGCAGAGCAAATGGCAGATTTCGTGCCGCCTTTGTAGGTGATGACCATCTTCCTGATAATCTTTTGATGTTCTTGTTGGCGGCTTCAACGGCGCCTGCTCATCTTTGGCCGGTAAGGAGATGAGTTATGATGCTCGATCTTGAATTCCTCACACGCTCTTTCATCATTTTGTTGTTCAAGTTTGATCCATTGTCTCGTAATGATCTTGCTTGAACTCCATATCGGCAAATGAGGTTATTCTTGATGAACCTCACAACCACTTGTCTTGTAACGCTGGCGTAAGATGCCGCTCGACCCATTTGGTGAAGTAATCAATAGCCACTAGAATGAAGCGATGTCCGTTGGACGCTTTGGTTCGATCATCCCGATCATGTCAATGCCCCACATGGAGAAAGGCCACGGAGAGGAAAGAACGCTGTAGAGTCGGTGGCACATGGATCTTATCTCGCATAGATCCGCACTTGTGACATCTTTTGACGTTTACAAGAATCGATTCCATCGTTATCCAATAGTATCCTGCTCTCAAGATTTTCCTAGACATTGCATGCCCATTTGAATGGGTTCCAAAGGACCCTTCATGCACTTCATGGATGATCATGTCTGCTTCTTGCCTGTCGACACATCTGAGCAGAACCATGTCGAAGTTTCTTTTGTATAGCACATCCTCGTTCAGGAAGAAATTCCTAGAAAGTCTCCTTAGAGTTTTCTTATCCTTGTACGATGCCCCGAGCGGGTACTCTCGTGTTTGAAGGAAACGTTTGATGTCGTGAAACCACGGTTTATCGTCGAAGACTGCTTCAGTTGCAAATACATATGCAGGTCTTTCAAGGCGTCTGATGCGGATCTTAGGCATATCATTCCAATCGTTGAATTTGAACATGGAAGATAGAGTAGCCAAGGCGTCTGCCATTCGATTCTGATCTCGAGGGATATGATGCAATTCCACTTTGTTGAAGAAAGTCAACAAACGTCTTGCATAATCTCTATAAGGAATTAGACCAAGATGATGAGTTTCATACTTGTCTTTAATTTGATTGATCACAAGGGCTGAGTCTCCATATATGTCAAGGATCTTGGTTCTCAAGTCGATGGCTTCTTCGATACCCATGATGCAAGCTTCGTATTCTGCGATGTTGTTGGTGCAATCAAATAGTAGTCTGGCGGAAAACGGGATATGAGAACCCTCAGGAGAAATGACAACTGCCCCAATTCCATTGCCAAAAATGTTAACTGCTCCATCGAAGACTAAACCCCATCTGGATTCTGGATCTGGTCCTTCACCGGGCAGTGGTTCGTCACAATCTTTCATCTTTAAGTACATAACATCCTCGTCTGGGAAGTCAAATTTGAGAGATTGGTATTCGTTGAGCGGCTGATAAGCCAAGTGATCGGCGAGAATGCTTCCTTTGACTGCTTTCTGAGCACGGTACTGGATGTCATACTCAGATAATAACATCTGCCATCGAGCGATTCTCCCGGTTAAGGCAGGCTTTTCAAATACATACTTGATCGGATCCATTTTGGAGATTAACCAAGTCGTGTGATTGATCATGTACTGGAGGAGACGTTTTGAAGCCCACACCAAAGCGCAACAGGTTTTCTCGAGCATGGAGTAACGAGTTTCACAATCTGTGAATTTTTTACTCAAGTAGTAGATGGCATGCTCCTTCTTACCGGTGTCATCTTGTTGTCCAAGCACACAGCCCATGGAATCTTCTAGCACGGTAAGGTATATGATTAACGGTCTTCCTTCCATTGGAGGGATCAGTATTGGTGGTTCTGACAGGTATTCCTTAATACTGTCGAATGCTTTTTGGCAATCGTCTGTCCACACAACCTCTTGATTTTTGCGGAGAAGCTTGAATATCGGCCCACAAGTAGCAGTCATCTGAGAGATAAATCTGGAGATGTAATTCAACCGTCCGAGAAATCCTCTTACTTGCTTTTCCGTATGTGGCGTAGGCATTTCTTGAATAGCCTTGACTTTGTCAGGGTCAACTTCAATACCTCTTTGACTGACGATGAAACCCAGGAGTTTTCCGGATCTTACCCCAAAGGTGCACTTGTTAGGATTCAGGCGAAGCTGAAATTTCCTTAGTCGTTGAAATAGCTTTAAGAGATAGTCTATATGCTCTTCTTCAGTGTCAGACTTTGCTATCATGTCGTCTACGTAGACCTCGATCTCTTTGTTCATCATGTCATGAAAGAGAGTAGTCATTGCCCTTTGGTAAGTTGCGCCTGCATTCTTTATTCCAAATGGCATTACTTTGTAGCAGAAAGTGCCCCATGGCGTGATGAAAGATGTCTTCTCCATGTCTTCGGGAGCCATTCTGATCTGATTGTAGCCAGAGAAACCATCCATGAAGGAAAAGACGTTGAACTTTGCAGTGCTGTCCACTAGCATGTCAATATGCGGAAGCGGGAAATCGTCTTTCGGACTTGCTTTATTCAGATCCCGGTAGTCAACACACATTCTGACCTTACCGTCTTTCTTGGAGACAGGCACTATGTTGGCTAGCCATTGAGGATATTCAGAAGTGACTAGGAAACCAGCGTCGAGCTGCTTTTGAACTTCCTTTTTGATTTTCTCGGCCATTTCAGGGTGAACTCTCCTCAGTTTTTGTTTAACTGGCGGACACTCTGGTTTTAACGGCAGGTGATGTTCCACGATGCTGGTATCTAACCCTGGCATGTCTTGGTAGGACCAAGCGAAAACATCCACATATTCTTTGAGAAGATCTATCAGTTCGCTCTTGACGTTGCTGTCAAGCGAAGCTCCAATATTGACTTCTTTTTTATCATCTTCAGAACCCAAGTTGATTGCTTCCAAGGGCTCTTTGTGAGGTTGAATGATCCGTTCCTCGTGCTTAAGTAGTCGAGAAATCTCATCTGGGATCTCTTCTTCAACTTCCTCCTCGGCGACTTCACAGGGGATTTCAAAGTTGGGAGAGAGCATAGAGTTATTGCTTTCAATGGATTTGTCCATCTGTTAATCTGCATATTTGATTTATGTTTGATTATTAAAAAAAAAATTTGTGAAAGTGTATGCAGATTAAATTTTTTTTTATTATTGTGTTTTTTAGGATTATCATTTCCAAGAAAGGGTAAAATGAAAAACAAACACAAAGTGTGGAATCAAAACAACACGTTTTATTTATGATTCACAATATGAAACAGGGCCCTAAAATACAAACTCATTCGTCTTGGGCAAGACAAAAAGAAATTATTTAAAAGCTAAACCCTATAAAACATCTCTTCACTTTGGGCGAAGTGAGAGTTCAAAACAAAAGCAAAGATAAACTACTTAGAACTAGGAGCGTTAGTCCGAACTTCAACAGGTTTCCAATAGTGAAGAACTCCTTGGAAGTCGATGTACTCGGGTAATTTTCCGCTTGGTTTAATCCTCGAGTAGACTTTGGTCGTTGGTTTAGCAGGCTTTGAAGACTTTGGACGATGGCCCTTGCCCTTCGTGCTGCTAAAGCGATCTTCTTCGGCTTGGTATACAGATCGGGAAGTATAGGATGCAGCATATGTACTTCCTGTTGACCTTTGTGTTGAATTTTGAGGATGTACCTTCCAATCTTCTGAGTGAAGAGACTCGTTGTCGGCGACATTTTCAAAATCGTATCCCGAGTCGTACTCTTGATCTTCAGTGATCATGTTGATGTAGTGGTAATCAGGATCTGATTTAGTGAATTCCACAGGCGTGTTAAAACAGAGATCTTCATTTGGAACTTCGATTTGCTGATGAGATCGGGAAGATGTATACACCTCTTCTGGTTGACTAGGATATTCAAAAGAATCACCCCATCCAGTGGGTTGGATATCTTCGATTCTGATTTTCGAGCTTTCTGGTGCAGTATATTTCACCATGTAATCATACTTGCCACTCGGTTCTCCCAAGGTATCCCAAACTTCAGCAGGGACAGGCGGATTTTCATGTCGTTGTAGGGACATGTCTTTGAATTGATCAGTCAGTGCGTACAACTCTTCTTGAGACACATATTCAGGGTTGTTTAAATAAGTGCTCCATTCTTCAGATTCAGAGGGATCATCTTCATCCTCTTCAATGGTGACAACGTTAACCTCTTGCGGAACATGGTTTAAAAAACCCCCACTATGAAATACTTCCTTGATCGGGCGAAGTGCTTCATCCTTTTGCTTGTCTTTGGAGAATACAGGTGTAAACCCAAGTCCGGCTTTTGTCTCGTTCTTGACAGATTTGATTATTTGTCCCCATCCTTCAGCATTGCCATCTTTTACTATCTGCGCTGCTTCTTTATACAAAGATATAGATGATCTGTTTTTGCTGGTAGATTCATCTTCTAACGGATGTTCGGGGAGATGTGTCCCTTCAACGTCATTAGCTGTGATGAAAGAGAAACTGGATAAATGGCTTATGAGTAAGGCTTGTTCCCCGATGATGGTCACCAACTTTCCATTTACTGTGAATTTTAATTTCTGATGGAGAGTGGAAGTTACTGCTCCTGCCTCGTGGATCCATGGTCTTCCTAATAGACAACTGTAAGCAGCTGGTACATCCATGACCTGGAAAGTGATCTGAAAAGTATGCGGGTCAATTGTCATCGGGAGATCGACTTCCCCGATAACTGACTTCCTTGATCCATCGAAGGCTCTCACCACTATGTCATTGAACTTCATTGGTGTCCCTTTGTAAGCTAAACGAGCGAGAGTCATTTTCGGCATTACGTTTAAAGATGAACCGGTATCTACCAATACATTGGACAGGGAATCTGACTGGCAAATCATCGAGATGTGCAAGGCCAAGTTATGATCTTTCCCTTCTTCTGGAAGTTCCTCATCACTGAAACTTAGATTATTACAAGCTGTTATGTTGGCGACAATGCCTCCAAACTGATCTGTAGTCACATCATGATCTACATAGGCTTGGTCTAGTACCTTCATCAGAGCTTCTCGGTGAGCTTCGGAGTTCAGGAGTAGAGACAGTATTGAAATCTTGGAGGGAGTATGCATCAGCTGATCCACGACTCGGTATTCACTTTTCTTGATTAATTTCAGTATTTCATCAAAATCAGTGTTGACGTTGGCTCTATCAGGAGGACCGTCATTTATGCTTGGATTAACCACGGGAATTGTTGCAGGATTCTCGGGAGATATGTTGACTGGATTTTGTCTAACAACAGGAATGGTAGCTGGTCTTGGTGGCAACGGAGCGTGTACTCGTCCACTTCGTGTTACGCGTCCTATCTCTGTTATATTGACATTAGCTGGAAGAGTTGGCATGGGTTTCTCCTTCCCATCTTCTATCAGAGTTGCATTGTATTGGTAAGGAATTGCTTTGGTAGAGCTGTATGAAACAGGACCAGGTAGGCAAATCACCAAAGAAGATCTTGGAACGTTGGGACCGTTGTATTCAATCTCTATATGCTTGGGTACATTGAAACAGGGGATGATAACGTTTACTTCGGGATTTTCCGAGTTGATATCTGAGACTAAAAGCTCATGAAAATGCCCCATCAGATTTACGCCATGGTCATCTCTATTTCAGATCTAAGTCACCAATGTCTAACAAACGCTGGATATCTGCTCTTATGGTGGGACACCCTTGAAGATCTTTGAAGCAGATGTTGCAAGCTGGATAGTCGTGCTTAGTGAAATCGCCCATTGCACTGTATGCTTCATAGAGATGTACTAAGTTTCCTCTGATCAGATTCACATTCGTGACTAGATATCGATCCGTATTTCTCAATATCAGATTTACTGTATGTCCACTGTGACTGGGAAGTGGATTGGCTTGCACGTTCGGATTTGTATTTCTGAAGGAAAGAAGATTAGATTTCACTAATCTCTGCACTTCTGCTTTCAATGCTATGCAATGCTCAAGGTCATGGCCTGGTGCCCCTTGGTGAAAAGGGAAAGATACGTCTGTTTTGTACCACCACGGCAATTTTTCGGAACCGGGTGGTGACTTTGTCAGACGATTCCTTTCTATTAGCGCAGGTAAAGTTCGTGTACGCTATTGAATTGGTCGAATCGTGACCCGAGGCGCACGGTTTGATTGTTAAACCGCTGAGCCTGCTGACGAGGTCGCTGAGTTTGTTGATTTTGTTGAAATTATGAGAAATTCGTATTTGGATTTGTGTTAACAGAGGGTGCTATGGCAAGCACCGTCGTTGTTGAATGACATTTTACGCAGCTTTCGGATACCATTCCTATGTCATGTTTCTTTTCTTTGGAAAATCGGTTCCAACTTTTCTAGTTCCACTAGAAGATCTCGCTTTGGTTAGGCCCGTTCAACCCTCTTCTAATCGCATTCCCATGCTTACCATCTCTTTGAAATCTCCGGAGCTTAGCGATCATTCGCTCGTAGTAGAATGAGCCAAGAGTGTTTAAGAATACCTTAGTCATCTCTTTCTTCCAATGGCGTGTTAATTTGGGCGCAATTTCTCCATCGCTAAGATATTCTTTGAATTTCTCTTCCTTTGAGACATGGAGCGGAGTTGATCCCGATCGGAGCCATATCCAAGTTGAACTTATATTGTTGTACAAAGGCTTCACCTAAGTCGTTGAATGTTTGATATTCGTGCGTCCAACCCCATGTACCACTTTAGTGCACCGTAAGACTGTCTCGAAGTAATGGATTAACAACGTGATCGCTGCTGTATGTGGACATTTTCCGGCATACATCGTGAGATGACTTTGTGATGTGAATTTTGTATTTTTCAAAGTCGAACTTTGAATTTCGGGTATCCTTACGCGAGGAACTAAGCACGATCCCGGCGCTTCCCAAATAATTTTTTCCACGAATCGCTTTTATCTCGTCGCATTTTGAGAAGTTGTTCCCGGAGATTCCACCGAACCACGGAATTTGTGTTATTGCCCTCGAGTATGGTGAACTTCTTCGCCTATGGTAGTGCACTACGGAAGCCGAGTTCATCATGATTGGTCGAGAAACCGCCATTGTTACTAGGAAGAGTTACTCCACGCTATGGAGTAAATGTAGAGTTTTGTCGCAGCAGGTATTTCAAGCCGTGGTTGTTTGCACTTGAGGAGTCGGTTGGCGAAATCGATGCCAAAGTTGAAAGGCATTCCCATGGATAACCTTCTCATGCATGCCGAAGGCGAACCGCTAGGTGCGATGCTTGAAACCGGAGTAGTAGTATCCTCTCAAATCGCCACCGATTTTGACCGCCGATGTCATTGTTGACTTTCATCGGCAAATGAGTTGACCAAAGATGTGAGTCTCCACTTCTTCTTGTGGTTGTTACTGCATACGAGTTCAACGCTCTTGTTCAAATCCTTCCATTACTTTTCTTCTTTTGAACGTATCGATGTTCGAGTTGGTCAGGACGCGTCGAGAAACTCTAAGACGCGACATTGACGATCTTTTCCTATCTGTTCAAACTGTTCAAACTGTTGAAAGATCAGACTCTAGACAATAGACTTAAATGCAAAGTATGATGCATGATTGTAAAGAAAAGGAATTTCCAAAGAATTTACACTAAAAGAGAAGTTTCTGGAAAATATTTGGATGGAAAACACACATTTATTAATCATTGAAAGAAGATTACAACAATATTGTTTTTTGGAGCATTGCTCACACAAATGATAAAATAAATGATAAAAATTACAAACTAAATTAATTAAACGTCCTCGTCGGATGAAGATCCAAAGGCTTGATGCAGCTTCAACTTCGGATTTTTTCCATAGTGAGCTTTCGCTCATTTTCTCGCTTTTAGCTTGTCGATGACTTTCCTCCACTCGTCTGGAGCAAGATTGTAATTTGTCAAATCTTCAAGCGTTCTTTTTCTTCCCTGGATGAATTTCTTGATCACGTCATACTTTCGATAAATTTCCTCATCTTTCTCCATGAGCCTTGTATATCCGAAAGGACGCCTCGCCAGAACGGGTTGTAGTTGATTCCTCCTTTCGATCGATGAGAGGCACGCTAAAATTCTCCACAACTCTCAATGATTTCCATCTCATTGTCTACTAAGGTATACCAATGGATATCGTTGCTTGTAAGTGACATGAGTCTTCCGGACCAATGCCACTGCCTTTGTTTTCGCGAAGATAGGAGATTTAGGTAAGTGAGACAATCCATTTGAAAACAGAGGTACACAACACACGATAGTTCCGCCTCCTTGATGATTCCTATGATGAATAGAGAAGTACGTATCACCAAGCAAAGTGGAAACGGGATTTCCAATCAGAAAGATCCTTATGGCGTTGATATCAACGAAATTTGGGACGTTGGGAAACAACACCAATCCATAGAGGAGTAAAGCTAAAATAGCTTCAAAAGCTACCATACTACCTACTCGAGAATTTAAGAGCCTTCCATTAGGAACTTTGAAGTTAGTCCTAAGAGTTTTCCTGGTAGTTAGGTTTTGTCTATCTCGATTTTTTAAATGAGTCATTGTTGCAATGATCGGTGACTTAGGAATGGCTTCCAAACCATTGAAAGGCACTTTGTCCGATATTGAGATACCTAGAATATGCGCGATTTTCCAAAGTAGGCATCAACCGATAATCGTGGAAAGTGAAACAATGATAGATCGGATCAGAAACCGAACGAAAGTTTTGAGAAGTCCTTCATCAACGTTAGTGTTTAGAATAGTTAAAAGAGTTCCATAGCGCTCAAATCCGAGGGATCTTCTACCAAGGATGCTAACTCTTTAACTTTCCTACATCAGAATTCTAAAACTGCACTCTTGGTGAATCTTCCTCCGACGTCCATCACTCTAGCCTAAAATATTTTACAAAGAAAATCTCTAAATTCTTTGAAACGGGAAGAGAAAAATGAAGTTTTTTTGGATGGAAGAATGCATGAATGCGGCAAACATGGTTAGTAGTTATATACACGGTCAAGCGTTCGAAGTCACGAGCATGAGGCCAACGATAAGAATCAAACGTGGGTAAGTTCTAAGGGCTTATTCATCTGCGGAAACGGTTCTATCGATAATACAGCTCAACACTCCTTTGAAATATTATCGGATTTGTTGAATACTCGATGGTCCAATAATATTTTTCAAGAGAAACTCGCCTGATCGTAGTCTCGCATGACAATTACTCTAGGCTTACGCCCGAATAATCTCCGCACTACATCCTAAATTGCCAGGATGGGTTATGTGTTCTACAGCCAACTCAGCTTCTCAAGTTCCCTTGAAAGCAAAATGTCTTCGCAAATACTTGCTAAACACAAATACCCCCAAGACAACCTCCATCGAGAGAGGGATATTAACTGTAAGTATTGAGACTTCTCACGATAATACCCCCACCTAGATCTTAAAATGTTTCTAAACCGGTTAGGATTTCTTTCCATCAGATGAAATCGTGAAAACACACAATAAAGAAAAACAAACATATGCACAATATGAAAGCTTAACCCCTTTTTTTTTCTTTTTTGAAAACAAAAAACGCTTGGTGCTCTTGAGCAGAGTCACATTTTTTTTTGAAAATTAAAATTTTGACGCACCCCAGCCAGAGTCGCCATTTTCCCTGCTCACGTTAGGTGACGCAGAGGAATCGAATCGAATTCGATCCTCCGCTCAAAACGATTTACTCTTTTGATTTGTTTATAAAGATGCTGAGCATCGCTTTATTATTTTCAACACAAGAAAAGATGATTTAATGATTATGAAAAAGGGAAAGTCGCATACCCTCAATTGATTTTGATATGCGAACGACTAGCGCAAACTAGACGCAACGCATCGGGGAGTATTCCGGGTAAGGGGGTTTGTTATATAAAGGGAATAGATGGAGCGCCCTAAGTATATATGGTTATCCATAGCTTTATATATGAATATGTTTGATATGTTTGTGTGTTTTAATTGCTATTTCTATGATTGGGAAAGTTTCTCCTTTGGGATTTTTAAGAAAGATAGATTATGTGGGATCCTAGTGTTTGTTATTATTGTGCTCGCAAAGATCTGTGGATCTTCTGCATACATATCCCCTAGTGGGAATCAGAGCATTTGTAGCTCTGATCCAGTGGATCTATGGTTTGTTTGGTCCGAGGAGAAAGAAATTTGCTCGGCAAGGATGAGACCTCCAGCCTCACGATTCTCAAAGGGATGTTGAGAAAGTCGTAGCAATCGTAGTTCCCACTGTGCTAGTGGAAAGCAACGGATGTTAGTAAGAGACATAAATGTCATCTTAATGAAAAATGTATCTAATCTATTTCATCACATACATTTTGAAAATTTGATCGATAAAAATCTTCCATCGTAAGTATAGGTGTTTTGCTCGAGTGTACAAGCTGCTACCACTTACATGTTTAAGAAAGATGTTTTGAAAAATGATTGAATCTTTTAATGTAAGCATTGGGTGTTTTGCTTGAGTGTACAAGCGCTACCACTTATGTATTAAGAGATGTTTTTGTTTGAAAAGAGTTTGAAAAGTTTTGATCGTATGTGATGTGATAGATGAGATACTTCTTCCATAGAGATGATAAATGTCTAAATCTCTAGGAGAAATTGATTAGATTAGGGGATGCTTTTAAGAAGCCCATGGGTCCTTGTATTGTAAGCCCAAGAGGAGGCATTCCGAGGGTCATCGAGGGTCATCGAGGGTCCTTGTATGAAGCTCAAGATGAAGCTATAGGGTATGGCTGGCTTTGTCTTTAAAAGGGATTTCACCGGGAAACCATCCTTTTGGAATTAAGAGCAATTTCACCGGAAATTATACTCGTGGTTCTATCCTAACGCTGGTGATTCTTTGTATTGAAGCCCAATAGGAGGCTGTTAAGAGATTTCCTATCTCTTTCATTGTATGATGCCCAAGAGAAGGCTAAACTCAATGAGGAGTTCTTTTGAACGAAGCCCAAGAGGAGGCTAAACTCAGCAGGTGAGTGTTGTCTTATATGAAGCCTAAGCAGAGGCTAAACTCAGATGAATGAGTTTTCTTATATGAAGCCTAAGAGGAGGCTAACTCTGATGAAATGAGTTATCTTGTACAAAGCCCAAGAGGAGGCTAACTCATGCTGGGGATGAATTATCTTGTATAAAGCCCAAGAGGAGGCTACAACTGTGGGGAGCCTATTGGTTAGACTAATTGTTATGTTAATAACTGAACAGTTATATGAACAAATATGATATGTATTCACAGGAGTTTATGAAGGAAATATAAACAATGCATGATGTTTATTTACAAGTGTCTGTGAAAGAGATATAAACAAGTGTGTGTAACACAAACGTTTAAAATGAGCGTAACTTGATTATTTACAAGTTTGAATTGTGTACAAGGAAGTGAATATGTACACGAACGAGTATTTATGTACAGAGAAAGATGGATGTACATAGGAGGGTTGGGACTTACACTGTAAGAGAGGCCCATTGGTTTAAAAGCAGTTTCACAGAGAATAATGCTCCTTTCAATACCAATGGTATTCAATTGTATATACAGACGAAACGGAAACGAACGATCGAAGTTTTATCTGTGTTTGAGTATTTACAAAAAGTATCTGGTGTATGTATAAAAGTTTGTAAAAAGAATTTGATATGTACAAGGAAAATATGTATGTACATAAAGAATGTTTTTGAGTATACACAGAAGTGAAACAAACGATCAAAATTTGTCTATACTGAGTATAAAAGTATCTGTATTATGTACAGATAAAAATTTGTATGTATCTGAAAAGAGTTTGATATGTACAAAGAAATATTATGTACACAAAAGAATGTTATGGGACTTACACCGTGAGGGAGGCCCATGATCGATTGAGAAATTCGAGAGAAAACGAATTCGGTTTTATCGTTTTAATTGGATCGATCATGGTAAAAAGATGCAAGTTTGATGAAAAGTTTTGAAAAATGATTTTTGAAAGTATTTTGAAATGTGAAATTCATTTATGAGAAGTTTTGAAAAGAATCGGAAGTCGAAAGTTTGAAAAATTCACCTTTTAAAGTGGTTTTGAAAAGTGCTCGTAACGCTGCTTTGCCCGATTAAAATATAATCGATGAAAGTTTTTCTAAAATTTTGCACTATCATAAAATAGACATATTTATTGACAAGTGTAAAAATCACCTCAAAATGAGGAGTTTTGATTGGTTAAAAAATGTCAAAGTTTGAAGAAAAATGAAAAGTTTGGAAAAAATTGGTCCATGCGAGGCTTCAACCTGTGACCGTGGGTGGCATACGTGGCAAAGAGTCTTAAGAGTGAGTCGCAATAACCGGTGATACATCCAATAACATATGCCAAATCGCTAAATATATTTTAAAACAAGATTTTTGAATTTGAAAAACGCGCGAAATGTTCATCTTCTTCCCCGATCTTCAAACCAACCTAGATCCTTCGTTTGTTGATGAAATTCAAAGATATAAACATGAAACTTGCTCGTTTCAAGCCCAGGAATATGATACCACTCTTTAATTTCATTTATTTTAAGCCCAGAATGATTTAATTTTTGAATAACACTATGAACCCTAAACTGAAAAATCTAATTGAAATGATGTATGGTTGATGATTTATTCAATTAGTTGAGGGTTAATGATCGTGAGAGGTGCAGAAAACAAATGGCCAAGATTTTTTTCAAAATGAATCAAAGAATCATGAGATTGAGGTTCGAGCTCTTACCTGTTGAAGCTGGAATCGAATTCGATGCATGAGTGTTTCCAGAACTGATTTTATGATTCTTAGAGCATCAACGGCCTATATGGAAGGTGTAGAAGTGGTCTGCACATCATGAATTCATCTGGATCATTCTACCCAAGTCGACCTGCACAAGCTCAAAATGAAAACTGGAAATCGATGTTAAAGCTGCTACAGTTTGTTGCTAAGGGTCTGGATCATTCATATGATGTATATGGAAGGTGTTTGAGTGATTAGAACACAACTTGTTCAAGCCAAACTTCAAATTCGAATGCTAAGGCAGTTTTGGAAAGTTTGGATCATGAAATGTGAAATCTGATTTTCAGTGGTTCTTGTGTTGATTTTATGATTCAAACATGTTCCATATTGATTATAGGTTATGTTAGACACCAAATTTCATCATGGTTTTCACAAGTTTTTAGAATTGCAATGTTTCTCACTTTTGCACTATGTTGCTTGAATTTCAAGGAAGTAGAGAGAAAGCATGGATTTGCATTGCTTTGGTGTAGATTCAAATGGCCAACATGACTTCTATTTATAGGTCAAAAGTTCTGAACAATTAGGCACAAGTACATGGCATTTGTAATTTGAAGTTGCCTTAAAGGGCAAGAAAGACTTTTGTAAAAGGAAAAAGAAGCTTCCTTTTTTAACCATGTGTAAAAATCTCAATTTGATCTTATCTCCTCTCAATTATCTCTAGCTGATATTTATCAGCTCTAAACTCCATTTGGCAAGGTGGCATTGCTTCTAGATGAAGAAATCACAAAATGACCTATAATTTGAAGTTTTGAACTTTGAAAATCATGTTTATGGAGCCTTATGTTTCAATTTCAAAACCATAGCTAGACTCCATGGATTTGAGATTTCTTGGACATTTTGGAAAGCTTGTTTCAAGAGCTACAACTTTCATGCTTTGAGTTTTTCCAATTCAAAGTGGAACTATGTGAAAAAAAGCCATGAAGTTTGGAAAAAATACAAAATTTTAACACTTAGAAAATTTTCTAAGTGTTGAAAATTTTGACTTTTTGTTGACTTTTCCAAATTCTTTGATTTTTTATGATCATGATGGATCATTTGAAGTATTTTGATGTTGGAAAAAGTTTTGTCTTGAAAAAGTTGACCAAAAGTCAAAGTTTGACTTTTCTGTGCAGATGAATTTTCATCAGATGTTTCTGAAATTGACTGATGAAGTCTGTGAACTCTTGTGATGTTTTGAATTCAGAAATTAGGTCAAGATGTTTTATCTAAGATATAATGACCAATCTCTAATCAAAAAAGTCATTCATTGCTCAAAAAGTCAGAGAATGCTCATGCTCGATCAAAACCCTAATTGGTCGATCGTCGATTGATCAATGAGAAAAATGGATATCTGAGGATTGAAGGTTGATGATTTGATCAAGATAGATCAAATGAGGTGAGAAAAACTCCAACCCTAGTTGGTTGCCTCTTGAATCAGATGAAAATCTAATGAAACCCTAATTTTGACCTATGAATGCTACACCCGAGTAATCCTCTTCTGGACTGTTAGTGATGCAATGATGCAAATGTAAGGTGGTATATTAGGTCAAAAATTGGGGTATGACAGATAGTGTTTCAGATGTGGAACACATTGCCTTTCTCACTTTATGGCTATCAAGATATGTATTCTGTAGTAGGTCCTTACAGGTAGCCAGTAGGTTTATTCCTTTAGCTAGGGACTTACATGAGAATAGGAGAGTATGTTTGAGCGAACTGTTACTTGTGGATCTTTACGAAAGCTTGAGATCAGCTATTTCGAGTTTGAAATCCCATACTCCCAAAAACATCCTTCTAGCTGGCCCTTTCTGGTTACTCTAATTATGGCTCCATGCCATGTTCGAATCCTCGTTATCAACTGCTGACACCGTTGTCGAACAAGATCCAGAGATAGCGGATCGAATCATTGAAGGTACAAGGCTGCGAAAACTCACTCCGAATGATGATAAAGCTGACTTCAAAGTCCTTTTCTCGCAGTATATCATGATTTTCTCGAAGAGACATAAATTTGAAGAGACCATGGCACCCTTCGCTTCAAGGACTCATGGACCATCATGGTTCACCATGTCTCTTTCAGAAGCTGTTAAAAGTAAAGAAATTCAAGATATTTGGAAAGCCTTTTTGCTCCCTAGATTAATTTCCTCACGAATCACTCCATCCAAGAATCAAATCTTCCTTTTTGCCTATCAACCTAACTTTGTCTCCAGACAATTTGGCCTATGTCAGTTAATCCCTAAACCTCTATTCCAAACACAGAGTGCCATCACTTCTGGTCGAACCTTTAAAGCAAGAGAAGCCAAACTGCAACAAGAACAGTACCAAGACTTCGCTCAGTTTCGAACTAATACCTTTTGAACCAACACATTTTACAGCGAAAGGATTTCTGGAATGGTGGACTAAGTTCTACCAGTCTTATATGTTCGACATACTCACCATTCAACAGAAACTAACTGATGCGTTCGATGTGCAGGTACACTCCAAGAAAGGTATGTTCACTCACGCCAAAGAGATTAGGGCTTTTCAGAATTATTTCGAAACTACTTATGATCCCACGCGCTTGGAAACCGCTGTGTATCGAGCATCCGAAACCTTGAAGGAGAAATTTAAAGAAAAAATTTCTAAGTTCAAACTTCCTTCAGGGTTGTCACCTGAGGATAGGTATAGGTTGGCATTCGAAATGCATCCACCTAAATTTCCTAGATTGCCTACCCTCGAACTGCCTCGCTTGGTTTCCTCCATACCGTGGTTGACTTGCAAAGAGATGTTCAAATATCAATCTCAAAAGAAACTAAAGCCATCTAAGACTGTGACATGGGCTCGACACTGGCTTCATAATTTCCCAGGACATCTTCGCTATGACCTTTCTGCCATGTCGATTATATCTAATCAAGGCACAGGTGCGAATGCTTGGGAAAATCCCAAATGTTTCTTACTTTATTTATTTTTAACATTTTACTTTAATTGTTTTGATTTTCAGCCATCAGGATAAAGGTCGTCGCTTCGAAGTCTAAGGAAGGAAGCACCTCCCAACAATCTGTCGAAACCAATGATGATGTGCCTCAAGCCATACCAACAACAACTACTGCAACAACAACAACACCAGCAACAACAACTGATCCAACTCCAAAGGTAATCAATTAACCCTGATGTTTCGAATAAACTGAGATTTATAATTGAGGTCTAACTCATGCTTAAACCTTTTCAGACTAACAAGCTTCCACCAACCACTCCGAAGAAGAGGAAACCAAGTACCACTGGGAAGAATCCCAAGACTGGAGAGAACTCACCAACAGCTTTGAAGAAGAAGCAGAAGAAAGAAGTTTCTAAAAGCGCTGTACCTACTAGCATTTCTGGACTTGATTCCAGAGATGTTGCTCCCTCCACAAAATCCAAAAATCCACCTTCGACCTCCAACGTAATGTTGGAACATATTGATAGCAACCTCTCCTCTGATAACCCACAGGTAAATTGAATTCGAATCCTTAATAAAAAATAGCTATTCGTACCTTGGTGCATGCTTTTAATTTTCTTTGTTTATGTAGGATACTTCGAATCCAATTCCCACTACTTTGACTCCTCCATCAAAAACTGCTGCTCCAATCAACTCTTCTCCTCATGGGGACTCCAGTAATCTGGTGCAAAACAAAGGATCCTCCAATATGGTGATTCCGACTGGAGCTTCAGATGCACAGGATGACCAAGGCACTTCCCCTCCTTTAAAAGAAACGAATGAAGCATCGCCTCCTAAGTCTGCAGATATTCTTCCAGAAACTTCTCCTCAAAAGTCTCCTCTCGAAACCCTTCAAGAGAGCCCAAAGGTTGTTCATGCTAAAGAGGAAAAGGCTAATTCTTCCCAAGAGAGTGAAGAATCTGCAAAAGAAGGATCTGGGGAAGACGAAGCCCAGAGTGGTTCGAGCGATGGAACAGAGTCTGATACTAACAGCAGTGAGACTAATTCGATCGAAGTGGTGGATCTGGTTGATGAAGGAGAAGACAACGAACAGGACAAGAGTGAAGATGAAGGTGACCAGACTAATGAGCCTATGGAGGTTGACATGGATGTAACTCTCTTGCGTATGGAACTTCCTGAATCTTCCCAATCTCGAATGACCGAAGAGGAGTTAGCTCTCCTAAGACGAAATGACCCAATTGGGTATATGAAGGCTAAATTAGCTCAAAGGGATACTCCTCTTGCTAGGGCTGGTACTAATTCGAACAACAACCCATTTCCCTCAGATGATAAAGTTGTACTCCTTAACAAAATTAGGAGCACAATCCTTGATGTGGACCTGTTCGAAGTGCTCAAGAAGGATAGCACAACTTGCTACACCATGAAGGAGCTTCTTACGCAAGTCAACCTCGCCACCTACTCTTTAAAAGTCAGCACCATATTATTCGATCTTTAAGCTTTGTTGGATAACGTAACTGGGTGTCTTCTTCAAGACGATTTTGCTGCTAGTAAGGTCCAAGAGAAATGAACTGCCATGGATGCTGCTTATGAGCATGCTTCGAAGCTCTCTAAAGAAGCTGAAGATCAAGCCATGCATTTACAACAAGCTAAGACTGACTATGAAGCTCGAGCTCAATCTATTCTCCTCTGGGAACAGCAAATTCAAGAGCTCCAACAAAAGGTTAAGGAGGCTCAACAACAACAATTGGCATATGAAACCAATACTGCTGGCAATCAGTTCGAAGAACTTCTCAACAAAGGACTTGCCGAAATGGAAGCAGCAGAGCAACTTAAAGGAGAAGTAGCTACCCTGGAAGGAGCAAGGCACTTCACTCAACAAAGGCTTGAGTCCTTTTGAAAGATTGAGGAACAATGCATATTTTTAAATTTTTTGTTTGTTTAATTAGTCTTGAATGTTGGTCTGTAATATCCAAACAACGCCATTTTGGCAATATATATTACCATTTTGGCATTCCTTTATAATGAATTCGATTATGTTGTTACTATTCGAATCTCTTGCAGGCGAGGCTTATATTTCTTCAAATATTTCCCATTAACCTTTAAGATTCGCTTATCATCAGCCAACTCTTCGATTTCATATGCATTGTTTGAAAATATCTTTACTACTCGAAAAGGTCCTTCCCAATGAGGTGACCATTTACCTAATGTTTTATTTTTCTTGTCCATGGGCAATATGACTTTCCAGACTAAGTCATTAATAGTGAATGTTTTACCTTTCACCCTTTTATTATATGCCCTAGCTACTCTTTCCTTTTGCCTCATTAGGATTTCCAATGCATGCAATCTAACTTCGTCTAACTCAACTAACTCGTTCATCATCATCTCCCAATATAATGCAGATGGGATCTCGTTTTGTCTTTGAATTCGAACTGACTGTAGATGAATTTCTACTGGTAGAACTGCATCATGACCAAATGTTAGTTGGAAAGGCGTGGTGTTAGTAGCCTCTTTAGGAGATGTTCTACAGGCCCATAGTATTTGGTCCAAAGTCTTGTGCCAGTTCCTTGGCTTTTTACCAACATGTTTCTTGATTAAACCTATTATCACTTTATTGGCTGCTTCGACCTGACCATTTGCTTGAGCATAATATGGTGTTGATGTTAGTAATCTAAACCCCATCTCTTGAGCAAATTCTTGCATCTTTCTACCAGTAAACACAGAACCTTGGTCTGTGGTTATGCTCTCTGGCAATCCGAACCTATAGATAATCTGTTTCTGTTATGAACTCAATAATAGCCTCTTGATCAGCAGCTATTAATGGTATTGCTTCGATCCACTTGGTAAAATAATCTATTCCTACCAAGATATATTTCTGTCCTTTAGACGAAGCAGGATTAATTTCTCCTATTAGATCTAATGCCCATCCTGTAAAGGGCCATGGTTTAATGATCGAATGTAACTCACTTGCAGGAGCATGTTGAATCCCTGCATGTTTCTGGCATTCTTCACATCCTTTAGCAAAATCTATACAATCTTTGAGCATGCTGGGCCAATACATACCATATCGAAATAACAACCATTTCATTTTATGGCCTGCTTGATGTGCCCCACATGCCCCATTGTGGACTTCTGATAATGCTAAGTATGCCTCACTTTCTCCTAGGCATTTCAGTAACACGCCTTCCTGGGTCTTTTTGAACAATTCATTTCCCATGAGGATATATGATAGTGCCCTATATTTTATTTTCCTATCAACATTCAATGTTGGATTTTTTAAATAACTCACTAGTGGACTTCGCCAATCTGTATCGGATAAGGTGTCTATGGCTAATACTTCGAATCTATCTTTATCACCACAACCTAATTTAATATTTTCTAAATCTGATGGTATTAATCTAGTAGCCATAACCCTGCCTCTTATTTCGATCAAATCCTCAAAGTTTTTGGTAGAAACTTTATATCCTGAAGCCAACTGGGCTAGGTCATTTGCTTCTTGATTTTCTATTCTTGGTATGTGTTGAATATCCATGTATTCGAATTTTCTGAGCAACCTGTTAACTATGACGAAGTATGTCATCAGATTTTCCTTTATGCATTTGTATTCCTTTGTTATTTGCTTGACCACTAACTCCGAATCTCCTTTAATTTCGACTCTAGTTGCCCCCAATTCCAACAAAGCTTCAAGTCCAACAATAAGTGCTTCGTACTCAGCTTCGTTGTTCGAGCAACGAGGACCATCTAACTTATACTTGAATTTTGTTGGAATTCCTTCAGGAGAAATTATGAGAACTCCAACACCACTACCATCCTTATGGGTCGAACCATTGAAGTATAATTTCCAAGGTTGCATTTCAACGTAACCCATGACAGTCTTTTCGACCAGTGAATGGTCCACAATGAAATCAGAAATTACTTGACCTTTCACAGCCCTTAAAGGCATAAAAGTCAAAGAATATTCTATTAAGGCTAAGGCCCATTTACCAACTCTGCTATGCATTATTGGTTTCGAAAGCATGTGTTTGATAACATCGAAATGAGATGAAACATAAACATCAACAGGCTTTATATAATACTTAAGTTTCATACAAGAAAAGTACAAACAGAGACATAGCTTTTCTATATTGCTATATCTAGTTTCTGCATCATTCAACACCCTACTTAAATAGTATATGGCTCTTTCGATGCCATTGCTATCTTATTGTGCTAACATGCTACCTATGCTAACTTCAGAGGCAGAAATCTACAGTCTCATGGGTTTTCCCCATGAAGGTGGAGACAGGATAGGGGGCTGAGTAAGATATCTCTTAATGTTGTCAAATGCCTCCTGATGCGCTTCGTTACATTCGAAGGCTTGACCTTGCTTCAAACGAAGTAACGGAGAGAAAGCATGGGTTCTTCCACTTAGATTCGAAATGAATCTTCTTAGGAAGTTAATCTTCCCCAGCAAAGATTGCAGCTCCCTTTTTGATGTAGGTGCTTTCGTCTCCATAATGGCTTTGGTCTTATTTTGGTTGATCTCGATTCCTTTCTTATGAACCACAAAGCCAAGAAAATCTCCAGCCTGCACAAAAAATGCACACTTAAGGGGGTTCATTTTTAAGCCATGTTTTCTCATTCTTTCGAATGATTGGCTCAAATGATGCAAGTGTATTTCTGCAGATATGGATTTGATGACTATATCATCAATATACACCTGCATAAACATCTCAATAAAATCATGGAAATTTGAATTCATTGCCCTTTGATAAGTTGCCCCAGCGTTTTTTAAACCAAAAGGCATCACTACCCATTCGTAGGTGCCTAAGGCTCCTGGGCAACGAAATGCTGTCTTGGCAACATCTTCTTCAGCAATAAAGATCTGATTATAGCCAGAGTATCTGTAATACGGTGAACTGACTTTGTGGTTTTTGTATCGCAAATGTGCGGATAGCAAGAGTCGCCACCGACTTTTCTTTTATCCAATTAAGGGAAGGTGAAAAGAACAGGAAAAGACCTTCGTTAGATTCTGAGTAAGGGAGAAGGTTATGAAAAGGGAAGGTATTATCACCCCTTTCCATCTGTAGTTATCTACGGGCTCTTAGTTGCTCTTAGATCATCTTTTTTTTTAAAAGTGCTTCGTGTGTTTGACAAAATGTTTTGAAAAGGTATTTCGCTTTGACTTTGTAATGATTCATGTAGGAATGTATACAAAGTGTTCGAAATGTTTCGCTTTTGAAAAGAGTTTGAACTTTGACAAAAGTGTGAGGTGCAAAAGTATTTTGATAGAGCAAGCAACTAAAGTCTTATTACCTACCTTAATTGGTTGTTTTCGTGTTATTTTACGCTCCTTTAGAATAGTGCTATCCATACCATTAGTTGGTAGGTAACTCTATTTGTTGGATGTAAGCGGACATTGAAGGGACATCGGATGGTCATAGAAAGCAACTTCATGAAGTATCCTAGCACATTCAAGGGACTATCATCATTTTTCGTAGGCGACAATCGAGGGTCAAGATCATGTATTCGTAGGCGACATCGTGGGTCTATGATCTTTGTATCGAAGGGACTATGATGATTTGTTTTGACGGCAACGGTGCTAGGATACCTCTACGTTCGAGGGACTTGACCATTTGAATTCGTAAAGGCAACGAGAGAGAATTACCCTAAGGGGTGCATGTGTGAAAGAGTGTGTTGATTTCAGATATATTATCTTGAAAATTAGAGTGAGCTATGTTCAATTTTATCTTGCCATACACGCCTAATTACTAGCAGTTTATAGGGCGCGGAAATTAAAATGCGGAAGTATAAAGTGCGGAAAGATAAATCCTACGCTATTACATGGCTTTGGGGAAGATACATAATTTAAAATGCGGAAAATAAAAGTCCTAGTTAAAACTATTACATCCCATAGGCAATTACATAATATGAAAAGAAAGCGATAAAAAATTGTCCGAAACGGGATAACCTGTGAAAAGATGAGAAATCGGGAAATACGAGGAAATCGAATAAGAGGAAAATGTTAGTAAAAATAATAATTTTTAAATGAGAAAAATATTTCATGCTGGAAATAACATTAATATGCTAAAATAATTTTTTGGGATTTTTTGGAGTTGATTTGATAATTAAAAATCAATTAAGAGTGATTTAAATGCAAAAATTGAAATTAAATTAAATATGCATGCAAAAATAATATTTTTAATTTTAAAAATTAAATAAACATTTTCTGGAAATAATGCAAAAAGAAAAATATTTTTTGGTGTTTTTAAATGCATGATAAAAATATTAGAAATAAAATAAAATTGAATGAAAATATTAAAAGAAAATAGAAAATATGAAAAATAGTTAAGTTTGTAAAAAAGAAAGGAAAACCGGTCCTGGTGGGAGTTGAACCTGTGACCCCTTGGAGCATCTTTCCAATCCAATGCCTTAACCACTGCGCCATGATGCTTTTGGTGTTTGAAAAGCTGAAATCAATTATTTTTGAATGTAAACGTGTCATGGATGGTTTGAAAAACAAGTCAGCACGTGTGGGCCCGGATGGGAATAGATGGACGAATTGGATCGCTCGCTTTCGCCACGCGCGCTCGCTGCCGGTCAACAAAGTCCACGACGCCGGAGCCCTAGCTCCGGTCGTCTTCTCCGGCGACCAAAAACTCCAAACCTGCAAAATACGTGAAATAAATGGACAAAGAGTACCCTACCCCCCTAAATCGAAGGCTACGAGTTCAATGGTGATGTTAGTTTCGATTGAAAACGCCTCTAGCTACTGGTTTGAAGCTCAACAGTTCAAGAACCCTAAACATGGCATCACACGATTTTGACGTTCAAGCTTGCTAACGATTGCCCAGATCATGTATAATGAACCTCATGAACACATTAAAACCATTAGAATCGATTAAAACACATAGATAAACAAAATGCAAAATCAAGAAAAAATTGAATATGTATGAATGTATGTAGCTCGATCTAGGCAGTTTCAGTCATGAACAATGATGCATACTCACTCTAAATTACCTCAGGAACACGTTTGGATGGTTTTTGAAGGCTGAAAGTGGCTGCAAAGTGAAATTCGAATTTCACAACTTTGAGAAAAAATTTGGCAAAATAAGGGTTGTGCTTTGAGCTAGGGTTTCGTGTTCTTGGCTTGTCAACTTGCTGGCTATTTATAGAGTGTATTAGGAGAGGAAAAAGAAGGAAAAAAGATTTGATCTTGAATGTGCATTGAATATTTTTCAAATAAAATCAAATTTTGGAGAAAATTTGATTTTCTCTTCAATGTGAGAGCTAGCACGAATTTGGCATGTTCCATGGGCTTTCTTGGACCTCAAGTTTGATATAAATTCACTCCTTTTGGAAAAATATCTTATTTTCATATTTTATATAATTTAATTTTGAATTAAATGGTTTAAAATTCAAAAATAAATCAATAAAATAGAAAATTGTCATGGCCAAGCATCAATAGGTCACAAATAATATTATGATCAAGTTTGGATCATAAAATTATAGGCCCATTTGGAAAATTTTACATTTTGACAAATATCTCCTTTTGTGCAATTGTTCAAAAATGCCCAACTTGTGAATGGTGTATCTTGCTCAATTTTCACATTTTTGAGTGTTCTTGGACTTTTTGGAAAGCTCTAAGAGTCCTCTAACCAACCTCTTTGGTTTCATCTCAATTGTAGTTTCCATGCTCAATATATCCTCAAAACAAAAAGTTGACGTTTTGTTGACTTTGAAAAGGACCTGTAATGTTTTGATCCATACCTTCCAAATGAAGAATTTTTTGAACATTCTTGTGAGACATGAAGTTGTAGAGAATTGAATTTCCTTCAAAACAAGAGGTGGTGGAAAAATTTCTGAGAAAGTATGAAGAAGTTATGCTCAGTCAAAGTTTGGTTGACTTTTCACTAAGAAACCCTAATTTGGAAAGTTTGACTTTTGGGCAAATCTTGAGTTTTCTTGATGAATCATGATCAACCCTTGATCAAATGATGAATGTGACTTCAAAATGAGGATGTTGACCAAAAATCAGGAAGTTTGACTGTATGTTGACCACAGTTGACTTTTTGTCCAATACAACTGATTTTCAACCATCTGAGCAATTGTCTGAGGAAACTTGACTTGTGAGGCTTGAAACTTGACATGGAGAATCTTTGAAGCATATGATGAGGCATGATGACCAATGGAGATGTTGGAAATCCATCTGGATCTGAGAATTGCCAAACCCTAGTTTGGGTTGATTGTCTAGGAGAGGGTTCATCTGATCAACTCTTGAGGAATCCTTGAGTATGGATGTATGAAATTTCTTGAGAAGTGGGAGGGAAAATTTTGGGGTATGATAGTATCCATCTAACATAATTAAATATTCGAATCCTGCAGCAGAATCTATTAACATTTCTGCCACAGGCATGGAATACTCATCTTTAGGGGTTGCAGTATTTAAACCCCAAAATCTATGCAAATTCTCAAAGAGCCATTTTTCTTAATAACAGGTACTATATTTGCTAACCATTCGACATACCTTGTGCTTCTGATGAATCTGCAACGCAGCAACCTTTCAATTTCAGCTTTGATCTTTGTGAGAACTGCTGGTGCGAATCTTCTAGGAGTTTGCTTGATGGGCTTCTTGCCATCCTTAATTGGAAGTCTGTGCTCCACTAACTCTCTTTTCAAACCAGGCATTTCATCATAGTCCCATGCGAAGCAATCTTTGTTTTTCTTGAGAACTTCGATTACTTCCTGCTTGATGCTTGGACTGAGTTTCGCGCTTATGTAAAAGTTATTCTTTTCATGTTTTCGTCCCCCAAATTTACCTCTTCGAGTGGATCCTGTGCTAACATCTTAGCACCTGAGTTTGTAGGGTCCTTCTCGAAGCCTAAGGATTCTTTATCATAGATGGCATCTAGCCTTTGATCTATTTCGTTCATCTTGTATTCTTCGAAGGGTGAGTCTTTCGAGCCATCCCCATCTATTTCGTTCACTTCTGTAGCCATATTATCTATTTCAACCTCGAAGGCCGCTTTCATTTCGTTCTCAGCCATATAGGCCGAAATCCTTTCGAAGAAGGAGGACTCAATCATGAGCAAGGTTGTCGAACTCCCAGCCTGCTGGCCGTTTTTGCGTAGTGCCTTCGACTCCCTCATCTTCGCTGACTATCCTTCTATCCCAATACATGCCATCATGGCAAAGGGTCATATAATAGTGTGCGTTCCTGGTTTCGTTGATTTCGTCACTTGGGGTACATGGAGCTATTTTGGCTAGATATTTGTCATAATTTCTCTTGTTTACTAAGTTAAATGCTGTCATAAAGTAACTCTGATCCGCTTCGATATTCTCTACAATACCATCCTCTCTCCATAAAACTAGCCTCTGATGCATTGATGAAGGAACTGCTCCAACACCATGGATCCATTCTCTTCCCAACAGCAAGTTGTAATTGGCTTTGGCTTCGATCACCATGAACATGGTGGGCCTGCAGCTTGATCCTATTGTCAAATCTACTTGAACTACCCCCAATGCTTGGCCTACTTTTCCTTCATAATTGGATAGTACCATGTTGTGTGGCTTGATGTCGACCTCTTGTATTCCTAATTTCTTCAGCATGAAGTGGGGCATTAAGTTGACTGCAGCGCCTCCATCCACTAAGACCTTGTTTACGCCTTGTGTACCGACTTTTGCTTGAATGAACAATGGCTTCAGATGGTTTTTCATAGCTGGCTCTGGGTGTTCGAAGAAAGCATTCTGCTCTTCGACAGCTCCGTTATCCATTACATAGTAGCATACTGGCCTATGCTTCATCAGATCTATTGTATCATCCTCCTCGTGCTCTTCGATTTCAGTTTCCTGTCCAAACTCACAAGGTAGTACAGATACCACGTTGCAATTGATGTTGAGTGAAGACTCCCCCTCTGATTCGAAGTTGTCAGTTAGCATATCATCATCTTCTTCTAGACTTGGTGTGTACTCCTTCGATTCATTTTGTTGTGTTTCGGAAAAGAGTCCCCGCTAACCGGGGTTTGCCTCGTGTTGATTATTTGGTTTTGGTTTGTTGGTGCTTGATTCTTCTTTGTTTTTGATCGGTTGCTCCTTTATCTCGCCATAGCTTCTCTTCAGCCTTAATTCTCTGCCTTCGCCATTGTGATCTTGACATAGGGTTTCTTCCTTTATAGTTTTCTAACCTCACTTCTTCCCTCTTTGCAGTATTGAACTGCCTTCTATATGTCATGGCGTGGCGTGCATTTCGTTCATTGCTTCTCCATTTATCCTTCCCCTTGTTAGTTCTGACTTGCAGCCACTTGTCTGTTGGAACTTCAACAGGGATTTTGAACGTCACCCTTCGAGCGCCTTTAGGATAAGGGCTGTCAGGCCTTCGTTGAGTGTAGTTACTCTCGAAACGTTGGCTCATCTGACCAGTTTCTTTGTGGTTCCAGCATGGGGCGAAAGGAATTGTTTTGAAGGCTCCAGCCACGTTTTGATCATACACTGCAGAACACCTTGGGCATATTAGGCATTTGGTTGCCCCTTTGTGACAATGAACTAAAAACTCCAATAAACTTTCTCCAGCTTTAGGGTAACATCTGAATAACTGGTTATCCTGGCGCCAGTTTATGCCAGGTTCTTTGTTTCCTCTCAAGTCTCGCAGCACTGATTGCGTATGATGCTGCATCTGGGACATAGTATCATTTCAGCATTTCCTTTGTGGCACAACATGAGGTAGTCTTTAAGACTGGCATCCCTAGCATAACTATCCTCCATCTTGTACTTCTCTTTCTCTAAATATCTTTCCATTTCTTCCATTTCGGAACGAGGTCTCTCCATATCTACCATATTAACATCTACATCCTCCCTTTTTATGTCATCATCTCCCCATCCTGTAGGTTTGACGTCTTCGATTTGGATTTTTGAACTTTCTGGAGCAGAGTATTTCACCAGGTAGTCGAACTTTCCACTGGGCTCCCCTAAGGTATCCCACTCTTTCTCGAGGAAGAACTCGGCGTTATCCTGGACTTTCCAATTTTAGCCTCGTGTCTTCGTGAGTCGTGTCAATTCTGCTTTCGATTCTCCGGCCTTCAAGAGTCTCGGATCTCTTTCGGCCCAAAGGTACCACTTCAGTCGAAGCCTCCTGTTTGTTATGGACGTCCTCAGTAACCTCCTTTTTGACTTCGACTAACACACAATTTTTGTCCTCAGTGTTTTCCTCTCCTGATGGAGTGTCATCTTAATCTGCCCACCATATTGATTTCTCCAATGTATGCAGTGCTCGAGTAATTGGTGTCTCGCAACATCCAAAGGGTCTTCATCCACTTTCATTTTGGTTTGTCGAATTTCAATCTGCCATCCTTAATTGCATTTTGAATCGATCCCAAAAGAAAACACCGTGAGGTTTTGTGGCCTAGGAAACTATGATACTTACAAAATCCTCTTTCTTTCTTTGATCTAAAGGAGGTATTTTGACATTCGATGGCACAATTAGTTGGCCATCTTGACAAGCAAATCAAAAATCTCACACTTTGTTACGAAGGTATACACCTTCTTTGGGAATTTGTCACTTTTCTCATTTTCAACAATTTCTTTCCCTTTGGGAACTAATAGTTTACAAGAGTAAGGTGGAGCTCCTGCTTAATTCAAGAGATCTATTTCGACCTCTTTGAATTCAGGAGTCTTCAACTTCCCGCCGACATAGGAAATTCTTTCTTTTTTGTTACTTTTAAAAGCCCTAGCCTTTTCGGCCTTTAGTCTTTCGACTTGTCGAACCCTATCTGCTAATTGAGCCATGTCCCTCAAGTATTGTGTGTCTAATTTCTTTCGAATATAGTAGTCTAGGCCACCAGCAGCCATTTCGACTAACTCATGTTCAGGAACTACTGTGAAGCATCTAGATTTCAAGAGTCTGAACCTGTTCAGATAATCATCTATGGGTTCAGTAAATTTCCTCTTAACACTGGCTAACTCTTTCAGACTTATTTTAGATTGTCCCATGTAGAATTGTTCATGGAATAATCTCTCTAAGAGGGCCCAAGTATCTATGGATCCAGGAGGCAATGTGGTGAACCATGTAAAAGCATTCTTAGTCAGGGAACTTGGGAAATATTTAATCCTAAGGTTCTAATTATTTGCTATGTCTCCTGCTACGGTCAGATACCTGGCTATGTGTTCGACTGTTGATTCATTGGTATCTCCAGCAAACTTCGTAAACTTAGGGATCTTATATCCCCTTGGTAAATCACAAGTGCATTACATAATCTACTATAGAGAGGCATAATTTGGCCTTCTAATTTCGTATTGAGGCCGTTTTGGGCCATAATCCTTTCTATCATGGTGGTTAAATTATTTTCTGCCAATATGTTGTCGTTTCCAATTCTATGAACGAATGCATCAAGATCTTGATTTCACCCACCATGACAACTCCTCTAGGTTGTTCTTCTCAAACACCGACTTCTAGCCTTTCGACCCTTGCCCCGGTTCTATCATTCCCTTGTGGTTCTTCTCGAATCACTGGGCTTCTAACCTTTCGATCCTTGCCCCGGTTCTATAATTCCCTGTGGTTCCTCTCGAATCACCGGGCATCTAACCTTGTGCCCTTGCCCCAAATTAACCCCTCTCGACCGGCCTATAGGGTGGGTCATCGCAATTTGTTCTATGATAGGTACGCTTTCTAACCAATGCCTGGTTCTCGCTTTACGCCGTGGAGCGAAAAACTGCTTATTCGACTCATATTATCCGCTTTCCTGCTTGTCACGCTACATTTTGTACTATTGGGCTAATATCTCTTGCATAGTCCGTATAACACTCCTATCATATTATGGTTACTATCATCCATTAATTGTCTAAAGGCCATCCGATTTTCCGTGGTTAGATAGGCAATGTACTATAACCCATCGACCCTTGGTTATTTGTCATGAATTGATTAGCCCCGCATCCGCACTCCAAATTGTGGTTGTGGTGACGAATTCGACGTAGAAGTATGCAAACCTGCCATAAAAGATGTTGGCATCCCATAGGGGGGGTTTCTGGGTCTATTTCCATCGAAACCGGTGCTCTAGTTGGTGGTGGGGTGGCGAAATGGGTTTGTGTCCTCGATGGTGGACAAATCCCTGTGATACCTGTGGTTCCCGTATTTCAGGATCGAATTATTAGTTAACATGCCACTTGCTCCATTCGTGGCCACACTACTGGTAGAAGATGCAACAGACTGTGCGTTCGAAGGGATCGCACTAGACGTTCCCGTCGAAGCAGACGCATTAGTGCCTGTTCCATGTGGGGCATTTTGTTCCCCTTGTTGATTGTTTGGATTAGACATCCTATTATTACGTTTTCTTCTGGGTAAGGGTTGGTTGCTATTGGTTATTCTATCACTTCTAAGGTTCATATAACAACGAACTTGACACTCAGAAAAGAACTTTACAATAGTTATATCTCAACAATCTTTTACTTTTATTTTATTTTTTTTAAATTTTGTAACGACCAATGATTGTCCCACTGGGCGTGCCAATTTGTTTACAGTGATTTTTGGTAAACAACCGCTAGTCCTCCAAACTATCAAATAATCTTAATGACTGTTATTTAATCTCTCTCGTAACTTGCAAGATCGACTAGATTGATCCTATGGGGTATTGGTCGTTTGGATAAATCTAATTGTAAAACTGGTATTCATAGTTAAGATTTTAAATAAAGTGTTTTAGAGGCATTCAATTCATTTCGATCGCCATACAAAAGGAATTTAATGACATAATTAAACAGATCAATGTAAACTGACTAAATGATTAAAGATTCGAATATGATAAAAGACATTTAAATGCAGAAAAGAGTAAAAGCTTTAATGTAAAGACTTCAATGTAAAAGCATGAATGTAAAAGGTTTCAAATGTAAAGGATTCAATAGAAGAACAACGCTTAAATGCAAGCGTAAGTAAATAACTTTGAATGTAAAAGTATTTGAATGACATTGACATGAAAATGGAAGATAAACTGGAAAAGATAAAGAGTTTTACTGAAATATAATTATTTGGTGTTATCATACGTACATTGTTCGAGCATTCGTTTCCCTAGCCATGTGGTATTTTGAATGTTTACTGAATTTTGTACAATAGATATGACACACGAAATCCTAACATTAAGACTTCTATTTATACTATTTCGACCATAACGGTCTTGCTTATAAGATCCTGCCACGTTCAGAACATGCAGAGCGCTGCTTAGGGCTGCGCAACGGACGGATACGGATCGATCCGCATCCGTTTAATCGGATATCCATTCAAACGGATAGGAAAATACTCGATCCGTTATCCGATCCGCTTTGAACGGATTGATACGGATAACCACGACTAACGGATAAATCCGCGGATATCCGTCATCCATCGAAATATAATTTTGTGATTGAAATTGAGACTATTTTAGAGATTTTATTAGAAAAGTTTGTGATATTTTTTATAATTTTTTTAAAATATATTTTTATAAGTTTTTAAAGATGACTTATGAAAATAATTTATAACATGTATAAAAATAATTTAAAATAATTTTCTTTAATATAAATAAATTACCTAAAATGAAAGTGAAAGCGGATAAAATGAATATATGTGGATAAAATGAATATATGGTTTAAAATTGAACAATGACGGATATTCGCGATATCCGACGGATATATCCAAATTATCCGCTTTCACGGATAGAAATATTATCATCCGTTATCCAATCCGCTTACCAACGGATTGGGTCGATCCGATCCGTAAAGCGATATCCGCGGATATCCGTATCCGCGAATGAAATGAGCAGCCCTAGCGCGCTTCTAGCCTCCACGCTTCAACGCCCAACGATATATATTTGAATTTCTAATATCCCGCCGCTTGAATTTCAAACGCTCGTAGCCTTCGCTCAACTCGCTTTACAACCTTCACGATATAGTCTTGTTACCGCTCAAGCTTCTTTAAATATATCTTCTCAACGCTCTTCGAAGCTTCGAAGCTTTGATATGTCCGCTCAAGAGCAATCTCTTCCATTCCGAATCGTAACGCTTGCTTTATTCCAATCGAAACATCAATATTGTTTTATTTCAACTTAATTACTCCAGCTCAACCACATGTATCAAAATCTTCACCAATGATGATGAGTAAAGTAAGTGAGTTTTGATTATGTGTTGGAATGCACTTATTAACTTATATCCTTTACAATTCCAAAACTATATATATATTATCATGCCTTTAATTATATGTTTTGGAGTATCTCACCCTTTATTTGTTTCGCCGTTACCTTTATATTGGTAACGTGCATGTTATGAAGACGGAGCTACTGTTAGTCGAGTCGGTGTCGCTCTGATACGTAGCACTCGGGGGGAATATTTATGTTGTCATTGTTGTTGTTCTTTTGTTGTTTTCCTTTTGTAAAAAGGAACCATACTTTATGAAAATACGATTGGTTAAGGAAGTTTAATAAAGATGATGTTTTGATGTTTATGAATCAATTTATGTTTTCCGATGATGTTATGTATCCGAGATGTAGACTTTAAAACAAACTGTTTCAAGTAATTTGGTTTTGAAGGTGTGATGCCTCAGTATTGAATTTATGAAATTTTAATTTACTCTGATTTTTCATATTTAAAACTTTGGGTAATATTGGGGTGTTACATTAGTGGTATCAGAGCAGGTCGGTTTGTTGACCAAGTTATTAGTGTGTTTAATCCTGTTGTATGCGACATGTGTGTGAAACACTGTCGGTACTTGTTTGTTTCAAATTATTTGTCTGCAGAGACGAGTTTGAAACAAGTGGGGGAGAAGTTTTACTTCTTGGTGGTGCTTGTGGCTTAGGATGGAGCCTCAAGCAGTGTTACACTTTAGTAACTTGATGTGTAAGTTTGAAGACGCTGTTGTAGTTGGTAGAGATGGTTTATGTCACCATCATGATTTTCGACTGTCTATTGACAAATTGAGGGACTGATCATCCTTAATCTCTTGTTGATAGTAGTCAGGAGTTATGTTGGTTGGGATAGACTTGTCTTCCCAGCTTAATAGTGTATGAAGCAGATGTGTTTGCACAAGGAGGTGCATGGTTACTTGAGTTGTGAGCGAATTTGGATTTTTATGAGAAACAAGATTTTGGCAAGCGAGCTTCTTGTTGTGATTCTTTCGAAGCCTTTTGTAAAGATGTGGGCGAAGTACCGCCTTAGTGCGAGGTGAAGTTTTTGATGGATTTAGTTTCTAGAGCTAGTTGTGTTTCGAAGTATCCTTAAGGGATGTTTGCTTCTGAGTTAGAGTTGAAAAGTCAACTTGAGGATTGGTTTGAGCAGAGTTTGTTTATTCGAGCAGGTCGCTATGGAGTGCTACCGTTGTGTTGTTTGAGAAGAACAAAGGTTGCCCGAGTTGGGGTGTCGTTTGCAGTCAAGGAACGAAGTGGATGTTGAGGACAAGTGTCTACTTCCGAGGATTGATATTTGGATGAATCAGCCATTTGGAGTTTATGCGTTTAGCGAGATCGATGCGAAGTCTGGCTGTCTACGGGTTAGTGTGAGAACTGAAGGTGTTTAGACAATGCTTTTCAAGATGGTGTATGGTCATGGCGAGTAATTGTTGATGTCATTAGTGTGACTAATGCGTCAGGTATGATTTTGAGATGTTCGGACAAGATCATGAGTAGTGGAGAGTTATTTCGATTTATGGATATTAATTGGTTCACATCAAGTCAAGGGATTGTGGCAAGCATCCGAGCGTTGCGTTATTAGTAGTGAAGTTAGATCGGTGCATGTCGAGTATTCTAAGGATAGAGTTTTGAACTGTTGGACGTTGTAATACGGTGAACTGACTTTGTAGGATTTTTGTATCCAAATGTGCGGATAGCAAGAGTCGCCATCGACTTTTATTTTTATCCAATTAAGGGAAGGTAAAAGTAATGTAAAAGACCTTCGTTAGATTCTCGAGTACGGAGAATGGTTATGAAAAGGAAGGTATTAGCACCCTTTCCATCCGTAGTTATCTACGGCTCTTAGTTGCTCTAGATCACTTTTTAAAATTGCTTTCTGTGTGTTTGACAAAGATGTTTTGAAAAAAGGCATTTCGCTTTGACTTTGTAATGACTCATGTAGGAGTGTATACAAAGTGTTCGGAAACGTTTTTTTTGTTTTGAAAAGAAATTGAACTTTGAAAAAGTGTGAGGTGTGAAAAGCATTTGATAGAGCAAGCAACTAAGAGACTTATTTACCCACCGTAATTGGTCGCTTTGTGGTACTTACATTCCTTTAGAATAGCGCTAGCCATACCATTAGTTAGTAGGTAGCTCCATTCGTTGGATGTAAACGGACATCTCAAGGGACATCGGATGGTCATAGAAGGCAACTTGTAGGAAGTATCCTAGCACATTCGGGACTATCATCATTTTCAGAGGCGACAATCGAGGGTCAAGATCATGTATACGGAGGCGACATCGTGGGTCTTATGATCTTTGTATCAAGGGACTATGATGATTTGTTTGGAAGGCAACGGTGCTAGAATACCTCTACGTTCGAGGGACATGACCATTTGAAATCGAAAGGCATCGAGAGAGAATTACCCTAAGGGGTGCATGTGTGAAAGAAGTGTGTTGATTTCAGAATATGTTATCTTGAAGGTTAGTGGGCTATGTTCAATTATTATCTTGCCATACACGCCTAATTACTAGCAATTGATAAGGGTGCGGAAAGTAAAATGCGGAATGTAAAAGCGGAAATGTAAAGGTGCGGAAAGATAAACCACGCTTATTACATGGCTTGGGGCGTATACATAATTTAAAATGTGGAAAATAAAACCTAGATTAAACTATTACAACCCATGAGCAATTACATTATTGGAAAACATAGAATGATAAAAGAAAACGTCCGAATCGAGCAACCCGTGGAAAGAATAAGAGATCTGAAAATATGATGAAATTGAAATCGAGAAAGTGTTAGTAAAATACAATTTTAATATGAGAAAATTAATATATGCCGGAAATAGTATAAATATATTAAAATAATTTTTGGGATTTTTAGATGCATTTTAGTAATTAAAACTAATTTACAATGATTTAAATGCTAAAATAAAATAAAATAAATATGCATGCAAAAAGACATTTTTTAATTTATTAAATTAAATAAAGATTTTTAGAATATAAATGCAAAAGAAAATATTTTTTTGGTAATTTTTTAAAGGCAGAATAAAAATAATGAAAAGAAATTAAAATAATGCAAAATATTGAAAAATAGAAAATAATGAGAAAACATGAGTTTTGTAAAAAGGTAAACTGGTGCCGTGATTCGAATCGAGTCATTGGCCTCAAACTCAAAGCCAACATCGACCAACCGAGCCAACGCGCACTACCGCTTGGAAAATGGAGTAGTGGAATACACGCTGCTGTTTCGCCATTGCCTCCTCGCTTCGCGACTTCATCTCTTTCGCTTTGAATTTTCAAAAGCTTGCTTTTCTTCGACGCTAAAGGCCCCGCTACATGGAAAATCAAGCACAAGTAATATAAATGCATTGTAAATACATGGTTCGATTCCAGGCATCGTTCCGAGTTCATTGGTCATGGTCTCATGGTCCAATTTTACGTATTTCATGAAACCCTAAATCGGCCACATAAACCCTAATCATGGTGAAACACGATTCCGGCCATAGAAATCCAATTGGCTTGCCCAGAAAGTTTGTAAACTCGATTCTAAACACAAACAAACAATCAAAACAAGTTAATAATGCATGAATATTGATAATCGAATTTGGAAAAATAAGAGCAAACCGAAACTGGGATTGCTTGATTCTTGATGGTTTTGAACGATGTAAGAGTCTGGATCGACTCTAAAGACCTCAAGGAATGTAATGGACGGCTTGGAATGGGTGGAATCGAAGCAAAACTAGGGTTACCAGTTGCGCTTCAAACACACGGATTTTTGAACTTTGGAATAGGGTTTGTAGAGCAATTTTTTTCGTCGTCTTGCAATTGGTATGCATCAAGTATATATGCTGGATGGATTTGGGATTGAATTTGGAAAGAATTGATCAATATTCAATGGAAATCAAATTTGATATTTCCATGAAATCAAATTTTCAAACTTTTGTCCAATTTCAATCCAATCTTCCCATATTTGATTCAATTTCGAAATTGCTGGCATTTATGGGTTAATTGGATCACAAGAAAGCAATAAAAATCAATCTTCCAATTAATTTTGATTTTATGATTTATTTTAAGATTTAATTTGCATTTAAATAAATAAATTACAAATTAAATAGAAAAATAAATCAAAAATTCGTGGCATTGGGCTTGGACATTCCTAATTGCATGAGGAACAAGTTAGGATGAAGAAAAAGTAGGCCCATTTGCAAAAGATTTGATTTTTTGAAGTATCTCTCTTTGTGCATTCTTTCAAAATTGCCCAACTTGTGGATGGTGTAACTTGCTCAATTTTCCACATTTTTGAGTGTTCTTGGACTTTTTGGAAAGCTCTAAGAGTCCTCTAAACAATGTCTTTGGTTTCATTTCAATTGAGTTACCATGCTCAATATATCTTCAAATCAAAAAGTTGACTTTTTGTTGACTTTGAAAATGACCTGTAATGTTTTGAGCTATACCTCTCAAATGAAGCATTTTGGACATTCTTGTGAGACATGAAGTTGTAGAGAATTGAATTTCCTTCAAAATGAGATTTGGTGGAAAATTTCGAGAAAGTATGAGAAAGTTATGATCACCAAAGTTCATTGACTTTTCACCTAGAAACCCTAATTTAGAAAGTTTGACTTTGAGCAAATCTTGAGTTTTCTTGATGAATCATGATCAACCCTTGATCAAATGATGAATGTAACTTCAAAATGAGGATGTTGACCAAAATCGAAGTTTTGACCGATGTTGACCACAGCTGACTTTTGTCCAATACAACCGATTTTCAACCATCCGAGCAATCGCTTGAGGAAACTTGACTTGTGAGGCTTGAAATTTGACATGAAGAATCTTGAAGCATATGAGGAGGCATGAAGACCATTGGAGATGTTGGAATCCATCTTGACTTGAGAGATACCCAAACCCTAGTTTGGGTTGATTGTCTAGAGAGAGTTTGTCCGATCAACTCTCGAGGAACCTGAGTATGGATGTATGAAATCTCTTGAGAAGATGGAGGGCAAATTTTGGGTATGACAGATGCCCTGCTCAATCTTCTTGTATCGAGGGTTAGATTGACATGCTTGTCTTTCGTGACCGAGGTAGAAGATGATTGAACACCGAGTACACCGAAAATTTGCACTCGCCATCTACCGATGATGCGGAACGGGCTTAGATGCCATTTGGAGAAGTTGGAGACTTCACTGGGGAACAAGTCGACGCTAGACTCGAGGTTGTTAATAGGAGAGCTGACGGAGATGGGCTTAAGATGCCATCCGAAAGGTCGATGCCGGGAGTGAGTCGATGTTAGATCAGATGTTCCCGAACGGAGAGGAGATGGGCTTAAGATGCCATCCAAGGGAGTCGACGTTAGACTTCGTGTTCACTTTGAATGAAGTTATTGGTTTGTATTGATTTTTAACCATATGCAGATTCTCGAAGTGAAGCAATCGTTGATAAGTAGTCGAGATGGGCTTATGATGCTATCCAAGGCAACCGAGTCGCACGCTAGACTCGAGTTGCTTGATGAATAAGGAATCGAATAAATTCGTGTTGATTACTCCGAGGGAGATTGTAGTTGGCAAAAATGTGGATAGTTTCCGCTGTGCATCGGTGTTGATCCATTGCTCGTTATCGAGGATAACCAAGTGGTCTTTCTGATAGTTTTCCGCTTGTCGTGGCTTAACCTCGACCTATCGTCGGAGGACAACCAAGGGCGGCTTTCAGATATTTTCCCGCTGGTCTCGTGGCTTAACTCGACCGCTTATGGCTGGATTGTTACTGCTTGGAGAAAACAAGAGAAACTTTGATAGAATATTTGTTAGTTTTATGCAAAATATGATGCATGATGTTGTATATGAATGACATATGCATGAATTATGACTTTATGAGAAATGTATGGATGATAGATGTTGTGATATTTCAAAACATATCCATCTTGAAGAAGATGCGATGTTCTGCTTGAAGATTTCCCTCGCTGGGGAATTGAGTAGGTGAGAACCCCGCTTTGAAGGAGAAGAAAGAAACCTGATTCTCCGATGCACTATCCACCAAGTCTTGGGCCTAGATATTGTTGAGGAAGGTAGAGATTGAGAAGCTCGTTGTTGGAGATCTCATAGACCTACCGAGGAGAATCTGGAGGCGATCCGTGGGGACCTTGTATGTAGATCCCGCTGAGGAAATTTAAAAGATGCTCTACTCGGGATTCAGAGTGCGATCTCACCGGAGAGCATGATGGTTGTTGAGACCGACCGAATCGCTTGTAATCTCTGGCTGGGGAATGAAGATGTAGGTTCCTCCGATGCACTATCTGACCAGGTTTCGAGTCTGGATACCGCTGCTGAGAGAAGGGGGAGGATTGAGAAATATCCGCCGGGATGAAGTGTTACCGATTGAGACTCGATGTAACGCTGCTCGTTGAGTGGAATCGCTGCTTGGGATTAACATATACTCACTGGGGAAGGTGTGTTGTGAGTGACACCTTTATGCTCATGGGAACTATTTGGTGACTTTCGCCGTCATCCCCAATCTGGAACCCGTAGTAAGTACTTTTGCACGCTCGCTGTATGTTTGTGATTAGATTCTTATTGTCAAATGCGATAGTCATTCAAAACAAACGTTGGACTTATTGCAAACGACAACAACAAAAATTGTAAAGAGAAAGAAGCTATGCTTATTTGAAAGGTGGCGATGGCCAAGTAGTTTGTACATAAGAAAGGTAAAAGCTATGGAAACAATCTCGTTAGGTTCCAACTATGCTAGTACTATATATTTCAACTATCTCATCTCCTTGCTGTCAGAGAGTGAGTAGACCGATCTTCGCCATTTGAATCTTGAATGCTCGATAGTAACTGGAAGGTGTGATCCGAAGAGACATAGTCGACGCTTGAATCCCTAACTTTGCTCTAGACCGCCTTTCTGGTTTTCACCACCGATACCTTTTGCCCAAGCCGCTTTTCGTGTTTTCGACTTGCCGGGTGTACATGTTTTGTATATATCCTTTATTTTTGCTCGAACCTTTGGCTCGCCAGATGCCCTTATTTTTGCCTAGGCCACCGACCCAGCGGGTCTCTTTTATGCGTAGTATTTTTGACTATGTCCGCTCATTGTGGTGGGAAATCTTCACCATCCATGGTGCTAAGTATCATAGCTCCGCCGAAAATACGCCTTGACTACAAATGGTCCCTCGTAGGTGGGAGTCCATTTGCCCCGATCACCTTGTGGAAGAATGATACGCTTGACTACTAGATTACCGACTTGATAGACTCGGTGCTTGACCTTCTTGTTAAATGCTCGATCATTCGCTTCTCGTAACTGGCCCATGGCAGATGGACGCGAGTCGCTTCTCATCAATCAAATTAACTGGCAAGCCGAGTCTCGAACCCAATCGCCTCGCCTAACTCTACCTCCGGAGGACTCGTTGAGGGTATCCGAACCTCGATGGGTAAGACGGCCCATACCGTATACAAGAGAGAAGGGTCCCTCGTTGATGTTCAACTGAAGCGCGATAACCATGAAGAGCAAATGGTAACATCTCATGCCAATCTTTGTAAGTCACCGCATCTTCTCAGATAATCTTCTTAATGTTCTTGTTGGCGGCTTCCATCGCGCCATTCATCTTAGGCCGATATGGAGAAGAGTTGTGATGCTTGATCTTGAATCTGCGGCAGAGTTCGTGATCATCTTGTTGTTGAGATTGGAACCGTTATCTGTGGTGATCCTTTCAGAGTGCCATACCGATGATAAGATTATGCTTGATGAATCGAGCCACAACATTCTTGGTAATGTATGCATACGAGGTCGCTTCTACTATGTATTTTATCGGATCCATTCTTGAAATCAACAAGGTAGTGAGTCAACATATACCGCCTTAGTCGGCGAGCAGCCCAAGCCAAAGCGCTGCAAGTTTTCTCAAGTTGTGAGTATCTTGTTTCACCGGTAAACTTTTGCTAAGGTAGTATATTGCATGCTCTTTTTCACTGTGACTCGCCATGTTGCCCCAACACACACCCCATCGAGTTCTCTAACACCGCTGTGCACATGATGAGAGGTCTTCTTCTGCGGCGGCATCGTAATAGGAGGATGTCAGTACCCTTGATTTTGTCAAAAGCGATCCGGCAATCGCTGCTCCATTTTACTACTTGATCTTCTTTAGTAACTTAAAGATTGGCTCACAAGCAGCGCTATGTGCAATGAATCGCAATGTAGTTCAATCGGCCCAAGAAACCTCCTCGACTTCCTTCTCAAGGGAGTCGGCATTTCTGAATAGCTTTAACCTTGGCTGGTCAACCTCAATACCTTTTCCACGACAACAAACCCTAAGAGTTTTCTCGATCTAACTCAAAGGTGCACTTGTTAGGATTAAGTCTCGCCTATACTTCTTCAATCAAAGAGTTTCGCAAATGATCAAGATGTTCTTCTTCACCGCGGATCGAGCTATCATGTCGCCAACATAGACCCTATCTCGTGATGAATCATGTCATGAAACAATGTTACCATAGCACCGATAAGTGGCGCCTGCCAATCCGAACGGCATAACCTTGTAGCAGAAAGTGCCCCACTGTGTAACAAAAGTAGTCTTCTCCATGTCTTCGGGAGCCATTTTGATCTGATTGTAACCGGAGAAACCATCCATGAAGGAGAAAACCTTATGCTGAGCGGTGTTGTCTACCAGAACATCAATATGAGGAAGTGGGAAATCGTCTTTCGGACTCGCTTTGTTTAGATCTCTGTAATCCACACACATTCGTACTTTACCATCCTTCTTAGGCACGGGTACCACATTAGCAACCCACTGTGGATAAGAAGTAACAGCTAAGAAACCTGCATTGAACTGCTTCATAACTTCGGCTTTGATCTTCTCTGACATTTCAGGACGCATGCGACGAACCTTCTGTTTCACTGGGAGAAAACCCTCTTTTGTCGGCAATCGGTGCACCACGATATCAATGTCCAAACCAGGCATGTCTTCGTATGACCAAGCAAAAACCTCAATGTAGTCTCGTAGCATCTGAACCAAACTTTCTTTAACACTGTTCCCAAGTCCCGCTCCTATCTTGATCTCTTTTCTGTCTTCGTCAGTACCCAAATTCACAACCTCAACTTGCTCTTCGGTGGTTGATAACTCGCCTTTCTTGCTGTAGCATCGCAAGTTCTCCGCACTTCACAATCTTCCTCACTTTCGTCTTCGGCTTGGTAGATCGGATTATCAAGTCATATTTAGCAATAGCATAGTCATATAACTAGATTCGAGTGATTCTCGCAGTTGTATCACGTGGGTGTGTAAGAAACACATAGCTTTTTGAAGGGTGATAAAGTAAAAGAAAGAAAACACAATTGAATGCAAAAGTCCAACGATTTATTGAATGAAAATACGCAAACGATGATAGTAACCTCGCGAACGAGCCATGATGCCCCTGCAAGGCACCGTGCTTTCAAAGTTTATTGTTCAAAACATAAAGAAATAATGAAAAGCAAAACAAAACAAGAGCAATTACCCTCAAAGGAGATTGGTATGACGCCTTTGGTCTTCCAATTGCCGAGCCCATGATCCGGAGTCGAAGATCCACTTGCTGATGTCGAAGCCGCTTGTCGCCGCTTCTATAGCATGGATTCCATTCTGATCGATGCGAAGGAAGTTGGCGCACGCCGGGGGCGTATCATCTTCTCGACCTCGATGGTGAAGCAAACCACTTTGTCAAATTTGAAAGGAAGATCGTGAGCTGTCCCCAAATAGCACTACCTCCTTGTTCAATAGTAGCTTGAGCATCTTTCAATGAGGCCATCCTCATGGAGCTTTAGCATCTTCAGGAGTGACGGAGAGTCAACAGCATGACTCGGGAATTGTTTCAAAAGCTTGACAGGAGTCTCAAGAATTCACCTCCATCTCGAGATAGCGGAATGACCGAGATGATCGACCATATATTCTCTTCACCACATAATCGTAACAACCTTCCCTTTCACCGGCATATTTCATGTAAGGTAGGTAGAGGTAACAACGCCTGCCCCATGTATCCAAGGCCCAAGTAGGCAAGAATAAGTCGGACGGATGTCCATGACAAAGAAAGTGGAATCAAAAGTCTGGGAACCGACTTTAACAGCAGAGTGAGCTTCCAGCATCGCGCTAGAACCATCAAAAGCTCTCACGATTATGTCACCGGGTCTCGAACCAACCCTTCGACATCAAGTCGATCAAAATCAGCCTTCGTAGGATATTCAGAGCTGAACCGATCAACCAAAACATGAGATGTAATGCCCTTGCATTCAACAGATGTGCAAGGCTTTGTTGTGTTTCTTTCCCGGTGGAGTCATATCAAGATCGTAGAAGCCTAGCCGTTGTTGGCAGCTGTGCTAGCAATACAAACTTCGAATGGTCAGTGGTAGTTCCAAGGTACATGAGCATTCTTCGAAACTTCACCAAGCATTAGTGAGCCTCGAGCACAAGAGCAAAGCGAGCATGGAAATCTTGGACGAGTCTCATCCCAATTGTTCCACAACATTGTAGTCACCGTTTGATGATCTTCAATTTCCTATTTCTTGTTTGAGGTGTCTTCAAGAATTCCTTGGTACTTCCGTCGAGCGGATGAGCCACCGATTCTTTCCTCTAGCCGGGATATTGGTGAATAACGGAATGAATGAGTCGAGTCGAAGTGTCTTTGGAGGAGAGATTGAGAATACCTTCCGCTCGTCACCCATCGATCCGTGATGTTGTCGATGTCGTGAATAGAAACTTCAGAGAAGATCTTCAATAGTCGAGGGTCTTGCTTGACGCCATGATAGTAAACATCACCCATAATTCCAAGGGATAGCCTTGTCGTGAGGAATATGGAACCGGTCTTGGAGAAGTGATAATGAGAGGCGCCACTCTAGGCACATGTGGATCGCAGAGGAAATCCTTATTGTGTTAACATCAAGATAATCTTCCTGGGAAATCGCACCCCATCCGTCGCCTTAACATCTTCAATAGGGATTTTGTAACTATCAGTGATGTGTACTTCACCATGTAATCATACTTTCCACTTGGCTGCCCCAAGGTATCCCACAGATGGTGTTGTTTCATTCGCATTGTCAATCTTCAACTTAGACATTTCTTCACACAACTGCATGTGTGGTTTTAAATAGTATCTCACGGTTATCCATCATGCATCAACACGCCTTCTCAACCAAGCACAACCATCGCGGATGGGCACCAACGATTCCGCATCCGGATTAACACCGCTTGCAACAAATTCTTCTTAATACCATCGAGGGATGGTCAAGTCATCTATGTTGAAAACATAAGTATCGCCACCAACAGATTGGAACTCTTGTCATGGTTAGGCATAGGCGATTGATCACATTCGAGTCTCAACAGAGGATCAAATTCAACTGCTTAGCTTCAATCATATCTTGAATCTTGTTCGTGAGCCCAACAATTGTCGTTGTCGTGCTCGGTCGTTGGAATGGTAAGCACACTTAGCATTAGGATTGTACTGGAGAGGAAGTGTTGACATTCGAGGAGGATCCCTCAAGGTAATCACCGCTCAACATGTGTTGCAAGGCTCATGACAAAGGTATGATCTTCAGAACCGCCTCGTGGCGCTGCGCCACGCTGTCTCACCGAGGTTGTGCCGATGTAGGATTGAGATCACAACCGCCTCACAGATTGAGCGAGGTCGGTCTTGGCTCGGCTTTTCTGACCATACAAGATTAGCTTCTTTCTTAGCACCAAAAGATCTCTTCGCAAAGATCAAGATGACTCTACATGGATCTTCCCACTTGATACCGCCAATGCGCTCATCCAATATCAGCCTGAATCCGATGAAGAATTCTAATCGATGATTGGAAGAATGTCAGCTGTTCCTATGAACATATCAACCAACTCCCTATTGGACAAGGGTGGTTGAACTCACCGCTAAATCTCTCCATTTCTCGAGCATACTCTTTGAACTTCGTCACGACCCATAGACATGCTTTGTAGTTGCATGCGAGTGGTGTCAACAAAGATTGTACTCATACTGTCAGAAAGCATCAGCCAAGTCACCCAAGTACGGATACGGCATTCTCTAGCTGATAGTACCATTCCAACAGGTTCCCGACAAACTCTCTTGAAAATAGTGCATCCACAAATTTCTCCGCATCAAGGATCTTCCGACATAGGACTTCAAATGCAGCTTTGGGCAAGACATGCCATCATACTTGGCAAAAGTAGGAACTTTGAACTGGGAGGAATCACAACACCAGAACAAGACTCGATCATCAAAGTTCAGCCCTGACATCTTCGTGTTCTCCAAGATTCGACGGTCTTCAAGTTGTTTGTACTTGTCATCTTCATCGAGTGTTGGCTATAATCAGAGTGGTCCTCCTCCTTTCTTTGGCTCACGCTGATCACCTTCATCACCCTTGGTACCCCTCGGTATGGACACTTCCTTCAGAGAGCTCAAACGGCCGACCACCTTAGGACCCCTTTGAAACGCTCACCCATGTTGAGGAGACCAACAACCTTCTTCTCTTGTTGATGAGCTTCAGATCTTCTTGGCCTTGACCAAGTTGGTGAACATCAAACCGAGCATTCGAGCCTGAGATCTTTGACACCTGCTCAAGAGCCTATTTCGCTAAAATAAATAGCGAGCAAATGAGAAAACCAATTCCAATGTACCGTGATGCAATGTTATGCTATGATGTGTTATGCTGAATGCAATGCAATGTTTTCAAGGACCTTAGAGATTTAAATTTGTTAAACAAGCAATGAACAAACATTTATTAGTACTTTTATTATTTTTTTCTTTTTTAAGTACAAGAGATAGTTCAAAACAATAAAAGAAAACATAAACATCCTAAAGCTCTAAGTCTCCCATGGCGCTTCCTCTTGGTGCCGATGTAGGATTGATGTTTCGCCTCGTGAAGTAGCTTTGTCAACTCTAACACTTTCTTCTCACTTGCATAACACCGAGCTTCAAAGGTATCCTTTCTCTTTTAGTTGAATCCAGGATCTCTTCAAGTCTTCAAAATCAGTAGGCATGTCGTGATGGAGAATAAGATGGGTACGCCACCTATAGCAACAGTCCATAATTACCGTAAAACAAAGCGTGAATGGCATCATGAGGTTTTGAGCTCTAGCTCGCACCCATTTGAGGTAAGGTTCCAGGAATGGAGTTCGGTGCCCCAAAGTCTTGGTATCGGTCTTCTTTACCATGCCCCAAGCATGTATGAACCTTCGTCGGTAATTATGGAGATCGTGATTGTAGTCGAACACAACATCTTGGAGAAGCATATCATGTGGACCGTCTCTTCGAGCAAAACCAAACTGACGTAGAGCTAAGGAAGGGTTGTAAGTAATACCCCCCCTTATACCAAGTAGTGGTACATTAGGGAATTCTCCACAACACTCAATGAATGTGAAGTCCTTTTGAGAGAAAAGATTCCAACGGATATCCGAATGAGAGTGACATCAATCTTTGAGACCATCTCAACCTTTGTTCATTCTTCAAACCGATGGAGGAAGGTGCTAAATAAACCACCTTGAAAGTAACGTATGCAACACATGGGAGTTCCTTGTCGCTAGTAGTACGAGTGAGAGAATGGTATATCTCCAAGTAAGGTAGGCACAGATTGCGGGTAAGAAATAATTTGATGGCATTGATGTCTATGAATTGATCCGAAAGGAAATAGAACCAAACCATAAATTAGCAAGGCCACAATGTTTTCAAATGCATGGAAACTCATAACTTTGAGGAACTCTCGGATTTCTTAATTAGGAATCAAGTAAACCCTTAACTCCACTTCTAGTTTCCCAATTGGCTTCATATCCGAACGCTTAAGGTGTAAGGTCGATGCAATGTCTTCGTACTTAGGAACCTTTTCTAAACCGTGAATGGCGTTGGTCAAGAATAGGTATCCCAAGTAGCTTAGAGAACTCTTCTAAGGTAGGAACCAACCGATAACTGAAATGTGAAGCAATGGTGTTTCGGATCAAAGAATCGGAATAGGACATGCATCATATCTTCTTCAAAACCCGAGATAACCAATCAAGTTGGTAACCATGTCTTTGATGAACGAGCATGGTCGGGAATCTCTCAAACCAATTTTTGAGTTGAGAAGGGATACCCATGAAGTTGATTCGGATAGTCTTTCTAGAAGCCATAATCCCTACAAAACAGAGCAAAGATAAACCTAGGTCCTTGAAATAGTTAGAAATGATATGCAATGCGGATGATGTCATGATGTCATGTTTAGCACACACAAGCAATTCACACAATGAGCCTAGGTTTAAGGCTTGCATGAGGTATAGGTGATTACCCCACCAAAAGTTCGAGTTGGTTCATCCTGTCCTATAATAGTAACCGGTTCTAGGAATCTCATATCATAGATCTTTCTCAGAGCGCTTATTTCAACACGACGGCCAAGTGGTCGATCGAAAATGTCCCAAAAGTCTGATCTCAATGAGCGAGCATCGAGTATCAACCAACCGGTCTACACCAAAGCCGACCATCTCACTACCTTCTAATGGCCAAGATGGTCAATTAAGGTTCTAAAAGTTTAGTTAGCGCTTGATGACACCACGCAGAAGCCAATACTATCTTCAACTTGGGAATGAAGAGTATCGGACAACCAAAGTGTCACGCTAACGTAGTCATCATGTTGACCGCTTAGTTATAACGTCTAGCGGTCGCGATGATCTAATGCTACTTACCTAAAGGAAACCCGGATCCGGTGTAGGATCCCAACAATATAATACCCAAGCAACCCTTAAAGATAAAGCATACAAGTCAAACAAAAAGCTTAAAAGTTATCTAGAAACCCAAGGTATTCTTCTTTAGGGTGTTTCCTCACAGAGTCGCCTCAGAATACGGTGAACTCGACTTTGTAGGATTTTTGTATCCAAATGTGGATAGCAAGAGTCGCCACCGACTTTTATTTTTATCCAATTAAGGAAGGTAAAGTAATGTAAAAGACCTTCGTTAGATTCTCAGTACGGAGAATGGTTATGAAAAGGGAAGGTATTAGCACCCTTTCCATCCGTAGTTATCTACGGGCTCTTAGTTGCTCTAGATCACTTTTTAAAATTGCTTTCGGTGTTTGACAAAGATGTTTTGAAAAAGGCATTTCGCTTTGACTTTGTAATGACTCATGTGAGTGTATACAAAGTTCTAAATTTTTTGTTTTGAAAAGAAATTGAACTTTGAAAAAGTGTGTGAGGTGTGAAAAGCATTTGATAGAGCAAGCAACTAAGAGACTTATTTACCCACTTTAATTGGTCGCTTTGTGGTACTTCTACATTCCTTTAGAATAGCGCTAGCCATACCATTAGTTAGTAGGTAGCTCCATTTGTTGGATGTAAACGGACATCGGAAGGACATCGGATGGTCATAGAAGCAACTTGTGGGAAGTATCCTAGCACATTCAAGGGATCATCATTTTCGTAGGCGACAATCGAGGGTCAAAATCATGTATCGGAGGCTTACATCGTGGGTCTTATGATCTTGTATCAAGGGACTATGATGATTTGTTTGGAAGGCAACGGTGCTAGAATACCCTACGCTCGAGGGACATGACCATTTGAAATCGAAAGGCATCGAGAGAATTACCCTAAGGGTGCATGTGAAAGAAGTGTTGATTTCGTAATATGTTATCTTGAAGGTTAGTGGCTATGTTCAATTATTATCTTGCCATACAATTTAATTACTAGCAATTGATAAGGGTGCGAAAGTAAATGCGGAATGTAAAGCGGAAATGTAAAGGCGGAAAGATAAACTACGCTTATTACATGGCTTGGGGCGTATACATAATTTAAAATGTGGAAAATAAAACTTAGATTAAACTATTACAACCCATGAGCAATTACATTATTGGAAAACATAGAATGATAAAAAGAAAACGTCCGAATCGGAGCAACCTGTGAAAGAATAAGAGATCGGAAAATATGATGAAATTGAAATCAGAGAAAGTGTTAGTAAAAATACGAATTTTAATATGAGAAAATTAATATATGCTGGAAATAGTATAAATATATTAAAATAATTTTTTGGGATTTTTTAGATGCATTTTAGTAATTAAAAACTAATTTACAATGATTTAAATGCTAAAATAAAAATAAAAATAAATATGCATGCAAAAAGACATTTTTTAATTTATTAAATTAAATAAAGATTTTTAGAATATAAATGCAAAAGAAAATATTTTTTTGGTAATTTTTTAAAGGCAGAATAAAAATAATGAAAAGAAATTAAAATAATGCAAAATATTGAAAAATAGAAAATAATGAGAAAACATGAGTTTTGTAAAAAAAGTGTAAAACTGGTGCCAGTGGGATTCGAACTGGAGTCATTGGCCTCAAACTCTGAAAGCCAACACGCTGACCAACTGAGCCAACGCCATCTTCACCGTTGAAAATGGAGAGTGGAATACACGTTGCTTCGCCATTGCCTCCTTCGCCAGACTTCATCTCTTCGTTTTGAATTTTCAAAAGCTTAGCTTTTTCTTCACGCTAAAGGCCCGCTACATGGAAAATCAAGCACAAGTAATATAAATGCATTGTAAATACATGGTTCGATTCTGCATCGCTCCGAGTTCATTGGTCATGGTCCTCATGGTCCAATTTTACGATTTCATGAAACCTAAATCGCCACATAAACCCTAATCATGGTGAACACGATTCCGCCATAGAAACCAATTGGCTGCCCAGAAAGTTTGTAAACTCGATTCTAAACACAACAAACAAACAATCAAAACAAGTTAATAATGCATGAATATTGATAATCGAATTTGGAAAATAAGAGCAAACCGAATCGGATTGCTTGATTCTTGATGGTTTTGAACGATAAGAGTCCTGATCGACTCTAAAGACCTCAAGGAATGTAATGGACGGCTTGAATGGGTGGAATCAAGCAAAACTAGGGTTACCATTGTTTCAAACACACGGATTTTTGAACTTGGAATAGGGTTTGGAGCAATTTTTCGTCGCCTTGCAATTGGTATGCATCAAGTATATATGCGGATGGATTTGGGATTGAATTTGGAAAGAATTGATCAATATTCAATGGAAATCAAATTTGATATTTCCATGAAATCAAATTTTCAAACTTTTGTCCAATTTCAATCCAATCTTCCCATATTTGATTCAATTTCAAATTGTGGCATTTATGGGTTAATTGATCACAAGAAAGCAATAAAAATCAATCTTCCAATTAATTTTGATTTTATGATTTATTTTAAGATTTAATTTGTATTTAAATAAATAAATTACAAATTAAATAGAAAAATAAATCAAAATTCGTGGCATTGGGCTTGGACATTCCTAATTGCATGAGGAACAAGTTAGGATGAAGAAAAAGTAGGCCCATTTGCAAAAGATTTGATTTTTGAAGTATCTCTTGTGCATTCTTCAAAATCGTCAACTTGTGGATGGTGTAACTTGCTCAATTTTCCACATTTTTGAGTGTTCTTAGACTTTTGGAAAGCTCTAAGAGTCCTCTAAACAATGTCTTTGGTTTCATTTCAATTGAGTTACCATGCTCAATATATCTTCAAATCAAAAAGTTGACTTTTTGTTGACTTTGAAAACACCGTAATGTTTTGAGCTATACTCAAATGAAGCATTTTTGGACATTCTGTGAGACATGAAGTTGTAGAGAATTGAATTTTCCAAAATGAGATTTGTGGAAAATTTCTCGAGAAAGTATGAGAAAGTTATGATCACCAAAGTTCGGGCTGACTTTTCACCTAGAAACCCTAATTTAGAAAGTTTGACTTTGAGCAAATCTTGAGTTTTCTTGATGAATCATGATCAACCCTTGATCAAATGAT